>CAMZMU010000118.1:15975903-16500274 GCA_947311845.1 Poa pratensis
CACCATCCATGAAGACCTTGGACATGGCGTAACCTCCAATTTGGGTCGAGTACCAGAGCGGAGTGCCCTGGACGAACCACCGATGGTGGGTGATCCTCTCTGCTGAAACATATCGCGGTCTCGGATCCCTTCAAGAATTCAGTTACAGCAGGAGGTGACATGACCGCCATGTTTACTTGTCGAGTGCGAAGTTTTTGCTCCCTGTTGGAAGGGCGACCTTTTTGTATCATGTACATCTGCCCTTGGGGTGGAGGATACTGAGGTTCGTCCACCGAGGTACAAGTTGTATGGCACCCGCAATGTTTCGCCTGCGAGGCTGTGGTGGTGGAGGTGGTGCCATCAGAACGGGCACATTGTTTGGCTGAGGCACGGGCGCGGGTGCGGGTGCGTTTGCGGCTGTTGCCTTTCTGAGATTTATGTAATCAGTCGCCATTTGGTCGAACTCCCTGCAGTTTCTCATCGAGTGATTGGAGCGCAGTTTTCCGTCTTCCCCTTTGTACAGGTGGAATCTGCAATCAGCATCCATCTTTTCTTCGAATGATCGCTCGGATTGTGCTCCGGGTCGTGACTTGCGCCAGTCTTTCCTCTTGTAGCTGTCGCTGCGTTGGCCCGATCTCGACTCCCGGCGATCATCTCGACTGTCCTGTCGATCATCTCGACTGTCGCGTCGATCTTCTAACCGTCGGTCGCTTCTGTCTGGTCATTGCGGGGTGTAGAGAACCCAGCCGCCATGAACTCGGGTCTGTCGTCGTCGTAGTGACATTTTGAACGTTTGCGCCATCGGTCATCTCTGTATGAGTCTCTGCGGCTTCGACTACCACCTTCTTGATTGTCACGGGGTGAGGACCCACGTGTGGTGCGCACCATGTCTTCTCCGTCGCCCACTCAGTCGCAATCTTCAGGAGGGTAGCCACAGAGGTTGGCTTTTGGCGACCGAGTGCTTCTTTGAAGTCGCGCCTGGCGAGGCCCATGATGAAGGCATCCATGGCCATATCTTCTGAAATTATCCCAACTGAGTTGCGTATCTCGTCCATCGTCGGATGTATGACCTCAACGTTTCGTCTGATCGTTGGACGCAGGCTCGTAGCTCCTCGAACATTTTTGGGCGCTCACATAGAGGCTCAAAGTTTTTGATGAAGTCTGTGCGGAAGTGGTCCCACGAGTCGTATGTTGATGGAGGTAGAGCCTTGAGCCAGTCGCGGGCTGTGCCTTCGAGCATGAGTCGTATGTATTGCATGGATGTGGTGTTCGTGTCGCGCTGGCACGAGACAGCCAGTCTGTAGTCTTCCAGCCATCCTGAAGGTTCCTGTCGACCCATGTATTTGGGTTGTTCGGATGTGAGTTTGAACCCTTTGTGCATCCGTGTCTCGCGGACGCGTCGAGTGAAGCACGGAGCTCCACATGACTGAGGCTCCTGATCAGAGTATGAGTCGCTACTGTAAGATCTGCGTGACCTGCTTCTGGATTTGCGTCGACGTGAGTTGCTCTTTTCCTTTGAGTGGTGGCGGCGACCACTGCGATTATGCTCTTCATGACGTGTGTCAACTATGGCACGATCTCGACTCCCTCCTGGAGCTGTTGGAATTTGGCGTATGGCCTTTGCTGCTAAGGCAAGCGATTTGATCTGTTGGCGATGTAGTTTTGCATTGGGATCATCCGCTGGAGGCTTGATTGCCTCTAGATATGCTGCAACAGTAAAGAGAGCACCCGCGGCTGTTTTGGGTACTGGCACTCCCTCTTCATCGTATGTCATGAAGGAGTTGCCTAAGTTGCGGGTGAGTGCCGCCCTCTCATCCGGTGAGAGGTGTGACAACCTTGATCTGGGTCTTGTGTCTGCCCGCCCGGTGGAGCTCAGGGAGAGCTGTCTTCTGCGTGCACTCGACAAGCTAGCTTGCTTTTTACGTTCTTCGAGTGTTGCCCTGATCTGCTGCAGTCGAAGTGTTTCCTGCCAGGTGAAGTACTGGAAGGTCAACATCTCCTCCCGTGTTGTGTCCATGGGCATCATTGTGCACTCCTTGATGACTTTATCTGCTTTTGCTGCCATCTCAGCAGTAATTATGAGAGTTGTGACTCCATCCGGCATAGTAACCGTGCACGGGAATTCTGTAGGCCTGCGACTGGCCGCAGCATCAGATGATTCTGCGGCGATGGCAACATAGACCTGCTGGGGTATCACCCGAGGGTATGTGTGTGTGCTGTCGAGTCCCATCATGGACTCGATGTCGTCATCAAGGCTCATGTCGGAGTCGATATGCCCATCGAGTGGTCCGTGTGGACGGATCTCGCTGTCGACGCCTTCATCACCTATGCTCATCTCGATGTCGGCGAAATCGTTATGAATCTCGAAGTCAAAGTTGTTGTTGGTGCAGATCTCGGAGTCGACGTAGTTGTCGATATGAGTTTCGGGCTCGTCGAAGTCGCTGAGGGAGATCCCGCAGTCGAAAGTATCCTCGAGTGGGAAATCAAGCTCGGGATCGTTTGTGGGGTATGCTGATTCGGCCTCCTCTCCCTGGAGTTCGTCGATGAGCTCATTCATCTCTCGAGTCGACATGGTTGTTGCAGACGAACAAGCTTGGAGAGTTGACGATGGTATGGACGCAGTTGATGGATCCGCAGTCGAAGGAGCCGCAACCGATGGAGCCTCGGGTGCGGAAGTCGCGAGTTGGCGTGGATCCGTCAAGTCCTGCACACCAAGTTTGTTGACAAAAAATTGAACGAACCAACGGTTAAACCCAAACCTGACTCGAGATCGGAGAAGGCCTCCTGGAATTCTGGCGAGTGCGGATCGAAATCCATCAGAGGATCCGATACGCTTTTTGCAGGTGAAGCTGGCGTGCTGCCGTTTGTCGAGTGAGTCGGCGAGTTCTGGTTTGTTGATGCAGCCGGTGAGTTGCCGTTTGTAGATCCGATCGGTATGTCGCCGTTTTCTGATGGAACCGAAGAGACCGTGAGTCCAGCACTATTCTTTCCCACAGACGGCGCCAATTGACGAGGGGTACACTCATCAAATCCCATGGTTAAGGACCTAGGGTTGAGATTATGGGGAGAGAACGTGGTAGTGCTGGTGGTTTCGTCGGCTGACAAGCAGAGGCAAGGATTTACCCAGGTTCAGGCCCCTCGGGTGGAGGTAAAGACCCTACTTCCTGCTTGTATGTTATTGATCGCGTAAGATTATGCGGTTACAAGGTGGTTTCGGCGAGATGTCGATCTCGCTGGATCTTTTGGTGGTTCGAGTATGGCTTGGTCCCAGATCGGCACCCCTCCCAGCCTTTAATAGGCTGGGGCTCGGGAGTTCTTAACCGACCTAGTTTACACATATGGAAAGTCTAAACCGACTATGCCTATGTCTAATCTTGGAGGGTACTCCATCTTCTTGGGCCTCTTGTCTTGGGCTTCGAGTAGGCTCTTCGCTATTGGGCCTTAGTCGTCAAGTGCACCAGGTACCCTCATGGTAGGGTACCCGAGATGTATATCCATGTCAGATGTCTTGAACTTCACGAAATAGTTTAGATATAAAGTCTTGGTGATTATATAATTGTGTCTTGAAAGTTCTCAAGTCAAAATCTGACTAAGTGTGATGAAGTCAGCACTAAGAATCTTCTTATTATTTGCATAACGTTTGGCAATACTCAATCTAGAATATGTTTGCTCTCTAGGTAAATTTTAGCATAGTTAAATTATCTTGGTTCGTGTCATTGTTTTGAAAGATAAACTATGGAGGACACGTTGGTCTTAGGTACAAAAAGTTTCTGAAATATTGGAACTTGGTCCTAAGATAAAAGACAAAGAGAATTTCATTGTCTCTTGTCTCATGTCAGTGTTTTGAAAGATAAACCTTGATGGACATGATGAATTGAGGTTCTGAGATTTTCTGAAAGATGAAACTCGATCTTAATAGTAAAAGACAATGAGTTACTTTGTAGGTTGTTCCAATAAGTTAATTGGAAGTCCTCTTATAACACCACATAAGTGACAATGTTTTGTTACTAAGATAGATGTGATTCTTAAGGAATTTATTCCTTGTTGAATTCAGTGGGAGGATGGTGATTCTTGAAGAGATTATTGAATCTTCGGAAATAGTTATCAGAAGTTGTGCAGGCGGAAGCAATTCCAATTGACAATCTTTTAGACTAATACCGAGAGTCATTGCAACATGAGCATGACTTCTTGTCAATAATTAATCACTTAATCAGATAAAGAACATATGAGTTTCTAGGAAACTTGAGTCCATATGCTTAAAGACAAAGTAATAAGATAAGGTGCTATAGTATCCAAATCTTCATGACTTAGAGTCATATTAATTAGTAATATCATCAAGTTTGAGTTGAGAGACTTGAAGGAATTCCTGTTGGAATATTTGATCATAAAGCTTGTTTTGTCATAAATGGTTTTATGAAAAATTCAAGAGTTGACTACTCAGGGTCATATGATCTGTAGCACGGCTTTGTTGATCTAAATGGGACTAGTAGATTTGTATGAGATGTTAACAAAGTAAATTTATCTAAGGAAAAGTAATCGAGTATGTGTACAATGTACAACTCGAGGGCTTTGTTAAATGAATACAATACTAGTTATTTAATGAGTATGTTTGTATAAGATGTTAACAAAACAAATTCCTTTGAAGGAAAATTTATCGAGGATGTGTACTAGGTACAACTCGAGGGTTTTGTTAAATGAATACACAACTTGTCATTAAAAGAATGTCTGTGGTGGCAGACAGATGATGATATGAAGGTTGGATTAGTTTTGTAATTATGTGAAGTAAAACAAGCAATGTTTAACTTCATAGGAAATTGCAAAGTTCTTAAAAGTTAGTGGGAGCTAGTTTATGGAATTCAATTGATTTTGGAAACCATTAACAATACTTCATTTGATAGAATATGTGTATCATTGAAAAGTTGTTCAATGAATCGAATGGAGCAAGGAATTAGTATCATGACAGGATGTATCCTGATAATGATTTAGTATCTTGCTGCAAGATTGCAGACAAAGTGTTTTGAATGAAAATTCGAAACATGAGAGAACTAGGTTCTCATAAAGGATAAGGAAATTCATATGCAAGAACCAAGATAGTATATCGGTGGTGAGCATGATCAATTGATTCTTTCATTCTGGTCATTATGGGAATTTCCTAGATTATGCATTCTAGGATTCAAATATCAAGTGATAAAGGAAATTGTTGGCAAGTTGACTTTGTAACAAAAGTTCAATTGACTCCGATTTTAAAGAGTATTCTCTAAATGGAGTTTTGAAGAGGTATCTTCAAAAGAGAATATCTCATAATGTAAGAGTTACATTGGATAAAGACTTATGAGATAAGCATAAAAGATAAACCAAGGATAAAACATGATCTTATGATTTTGTGAAATAGCAAGGGTTAGGATGCTTAATTAATTTCGAGCATAGAGTTACGTACACTACAACAAGTCGCAGTAACAGTGGGAGCTTAAATGATTCCAAAAGGGTTATCGGATCATTGGATGAACTAGGCGTGGTTCTTTACAAAAGAGGCAGCAATGTTGTGAAAACAACAGAACTGTTTTCTTAGTTAGAGTACCAAGGTTTCACCTTGAATAGCCCAGACTGCATGTGATCGTATGATCAAGGAGATTATGATAGAAAAGAGTTTTCTGCATAATGTATAAAGTTCACACAGCCCCGAAAGGGTCTGATGACAAATGTCTACCACAGGAAAGGAAGCATGAGAAACCATCCGTTTCACCCCAGATGTTGAGTCTTGTGCAAATAGTAAATTGCCTATTGTGCAAGTGGGAGACTGTTGGATGTATGCCCAAAAGGCAATAAAGTTTAACATCTGATTCATAATTACGCTTTATGATTCTATGCTATAACTGCAGTGACTCCTGAATATGTGATTCAGAGGAAAACTCACTCGCACGTGTAGAGACATAAACAGAATAAAGTATACCCTAGTCTTGCCTTTTAGACTAATTCGTTGATTGCTACAGACCATGTTTTCCTGGTCTGGGACATTGTTTATGTCAGCATCAATGAGTGGCATGTTGTTGGTGGAAACAATATGGCTGGGTAGACCCAAATCGTTGATATCCTAAGAAGATTCCAAAGTGTCTTTTTGTCCTTAGTGCAATATCGCAGATGGTGATTATATGACATATCCTTAGACCATGAGGTTATTGGGGTTATGCATACTAGAAGAATTACTCTGGTACTGTCAACGCCATGGCTGTAACTGGGTGGCAAAACGGCAGTCACTGGGTGATTACCAAGGTGTGCATATATCCTGATGTTCCAAGATGGGAAATTACTCCTCTGTCAAAAGAGAGATACTTCCAGGGCCCACTCGGTATGTATGGTATCTAATATGTTCTATAGACAATGCATGATGAAGTTACATCATGTGGGATATCCGATTACGGGAACGAGAAAAGGAAACTTACCGGTAACGAGATAGATAGAGATATAGTGAATCAGGGATTGATTCATGGAAATATCAGGAATAATTTATCTCAGGTAATTTCAGTATCGTGAGTAATGGGAATGATGAAATAATAATCAACAGGTTCAACAGAGTGTTATTCACATAACGGTAGCAGTTATTCAGGTAGCCCATGTATCTAGCCCTGGCTGGTGATTAGATGGAAACATCTAATTATAGCTACACGTTATCGAACCTGTAGGGTAACACGCTTAAGTCAGTTCTAGTTTGTTATGTATATGGTTGGTCTGGATACCGAGAGAGTATCACCAAAATGGTTTCTGTGTGGTAGATAATATCTTTATCAGAGAGATTGGATTATGCAGACACTAGGTGTCTCGGAGTAATAGAAATAGTTTCTATCACTAGTCAGATTTATTCCGAGTGTTTATATAAGAGGGAAATATTTATCCGGAGTATTTTGTCTGCGAACACTGGTTGCCCCGGATCATGTAAAAGTGTTTTATATGATAAGTAATTAATTCGGGAATATTCTGTAAAAGGAAATATTCAAATAAGAATTAATTAGACAATATATTAATTAATTAAATTTTAATTTATTTATTTAATTAATAAATAATTATTGGAAAAATATTAAATAAAAATAAAGGATCCCACCTTGGGGCTGCCTAGTGGGCCCTAGTGGCCCACCAAGGCAGCCGCACCACCAAGTGGAGGTGGTGGGCCAAACCGCATAAAAGGGGGGAAGTTTCCCCCTTGGCAAAACCCTAATGGGCCTATGGCCCATGGGGGAGGCTGTTTGGGAGGAGGAGTTGGAGGAGGACTCCTCCTCCTCCCTAAGGCCGGCGCACCACTTGGGGGAGGTTTTGCCTCCTCCCCCAAGTCTCCCTACCCCTTGGCCTCCTATATAAACCTCCACCCCCTCTCATTTGGAGAGACACAAGTTAGATCTCCTTCTAGTTGGATTAGATGATTCCTCTCTCCGATTAGATCTAGAGCTAATATCTAATCTCTCTCTACCTCCTTCTCATGTGTTGAGATCTCCACCTTCATATACACCAGCGATGAGTGCTTCAAGTGTGGACGGCGAAGCCCTACTGGACTAGATCCGATCTATGTGTGCGAAACTCAGAGGGGTGATCCGTTGAGAAACGGTTGACTCTATCTCACTCTGTTGGATCAAGGCGAGACACGAGGAGTCTACGATATTCTCTCGGCTAGGCTTGGCCGAGGGAGTTCTTCCACAAGCTTCATCAACGTCGTCATCGACATCTCTTCCGCTTCACAGTGTCGGTAATGAATTTACAGTCAGATAAAATATGCATGTCTATCACTTGTATCTTCATAGTAGATCTTGGAGGTTGTTGCATAGTTGTGGCAAAAATTTTGTTTTCCATGCAAGCAACCCAAGAGAGGGGGTGTGGCAGGAGCTTTTAACTAATAAGTACTCGGGTGACAAAACATTATCCCAAGTTCAAATGAAGCCAAACGAGTCACCTTTTGGAAACGTTTAATGAGAGTCAAAGAGGATTTTTTTAAAATATGGTTTGTTTGCTGTAGGGGATGGGCAGCAGACATGTTTATGGGAGGATGTATGGATGGGTAGTACCTCATTAGCGAATGAGTATTTGTCCTTATATGCTCTGGTTTCGGATAAACAAGTGACAGTTGCGGCTGTCTTTCAGACTATTCCTATTAATATTCACTTTAGAAGAAACTTGGTAGGAAACATTAGAGAATGTTGGTTTCATTTAGTTGAGAGACTTATGCAAGTTCAATTAACAAATGAGCCAAATAGGTTTAACTGGAGGTTAACGCCATCCGGTGTTTTTTTCAATTAACAAAGTACCCCTAAAGATACTTATTTTCCTTTGGTTTTTACATAGGAAATAATTGCTGACAAAGGATAATTTAATAAAAAGATGGATAGGGTGTAAGAAATGCGTCTTTTGTGATACAGATGAGTCTGTTGAACACCTATTTATATCTTGTCCCTTTGTGTGTTGTTAGGCAATCCGAATATGTTTAGGATATTTGGTTGTACCTGCCATACTAGTGCTTGATCTCTTGCCTATAATCAGCCATTATGGTTAGGATTTGTAATCGGTTGTTTCCATGTAATGTGCTATATATACGAGATAACAGGAAACTCACTATCGTGTGGTTAATCATTCCTCTCTTTTGTTTCTATCATGGTATCAGCCAAGCAATTCTCCTCCCACCCCATCCAATTCCGCCGTCGTCCTAGGGTTCCACGCCGCCCCTCCTCTCCATCCTCGACCATCGCCGCCATGCCCGACGCCGGTCCTCTCCTCCACCCCCATGCCTCTCTCTGGGCTCTAGCCAACGCCATCCAGAACATCAAGGGGCTCATCCCCGTCACCCTCGACCTCAAGGCGTCCAACTTCACAAAGTGGCGCAACTTCCTCAACATCGCCATCACCCATTTCGCCCTCGCTGATCACCTCGATCCGGCGCCTCCTCTGGCCGACGCTGAGTGGTTGCGGATGGACTCCACTGTCCTTCGGTGGTTGTACGGCTCCATAGCCCCTGACATCGCCGACATGGTCATGGTGGCCGGCACCACGGCCGCCGCCGTCTTCGCCGCCATCACCTCCCTCTTCCGCGACAATCAACAGGCGCGCGTGGGCTACCTTGGCTAGAAATTCCGCAACATCGTCCAAGGGGACAAGACCGTCACCGCCTACTGCCTCGAGCAAAAGTCGGTCACCGACGCCCTCGCCGACATCGACGCCCCCGTATCCGACGATGCCCTCATGTGGAACACCATCAAGGGCCTCCATGAATACTACAAGGACATCGGCAACCTCGCGCGTCTCCTCAAGCCGTTCCACACCTTCCCCTAATTTCGCAACATGCTTCTTCTCCAGGAACTCAAGCCGTCCTCCACGAGCTCATCACCTCCCGCGGTGTTCTACTCCGCTCCGGCTACCGGTGGTCCTCACGGGGGACCCGCGCCCCCTCCACCGCGCCCGGCCGGCTTCGGTGCTCCTGCGCCCTTCAGCGCCCCGGCCGGCTTCGGTGCTTCAGCGCCCCCACCGACAACGACAACGGACGCTATAGGGGGAAGAAGAAGAATTGGAACGGCGGCGCTCCTACCTTCCCCACCATGCAGAACCCCTGGACCGGCGCCATCCACATGGACCCCATGATGGGTCCTGACGCACCCGCCATGCCGGCAATGTCGACTACACCGGACCCGCTGGTCTTCTCGGCCCGATGCCTCGCCCACTGCATCATCCTCTGGCTCAGGGTTACATGGCCCTGCCTGCTCCGTCACCCACGTCCCCACCAGCGACGTACTCCTACCACGGCCAGCCTGTCTACGACACCTCCTCGACACCGACATGGGATCTGTCCGCCCTCGCGAGCTACTTCAACACCATGAGCCTCCAAGCCCCCACCGAGTGGCACATGGACACCGGCGCCTCTGCTCACATGTCTTCGAACACTGGTAACCTCACCTCCCTTTCTTCAACTCCTCCACATCAACATGTCATCGTTGGTGATGGTTCTTCTATTCTTGTCACCCACTCTGGGCATGTCCATCTACCTACTTCTCATCGTCTTACCCTTCGTGATGTCCTTGTTACTCCTCGCATTGTTAAGAATTTAATTTATGTCCATCAATTTACTAGTGACAACTTCTGTTCGGTTGAATTTGACCCTTGGGGCTTTTCTGTGAAGGATCTCAGGAAAGGGAGCGTGATTCTCAGGTGCAGTAGCTCGGGTGATCTTTATCCGCTCACTACCTTGCCGCACGCTCTCACCGCCATCACCACTGACTCTACCATTTGGCACCGGTGCCTCAGCCATCCTGGTTTCGACGCTTTTCGGTGCCTCATCTCGTCATCCTCGCTCCCTCTCAATAAAGTGCACAAGGACCCTTGTTTATGCCATGCTTGTCAACTTGGCCGTCATGTTCGTTTACCTTTTTTTTTTGCTTCCACCACTCGTACCAATAGACCTTTTGAGTTAATTCATTATGATTTGTGGACTTCTCACATTACGAGTGTATCAGGTTACAAATATTATCTTGTCATTTAGATGATTTTACACATTATTTATGGATGTATCCATTGCGGCAAAAATCTGAAGCGTTTGGTTTCTTGTCTAACTTTCGCACCTATGTCGCCACACCGTTTTCTTTTTCTCTCCAAGCGATACAGTGTGACAACGGCCGCGAGTTCGAGAATCGCGCCCTTCAGGACCTTGCTGTCCAACATGAGATCCTCCTCCGTTTCTCGTGTCCACATACCTCTCCACAAAACGGTAAAGCTGAACGCATAATCCGTACTATTAATGACATTGTCCGCACTTTGCTCTTTCAAGCAAGCATGCCTCCCAAATTTTGGGTTGAAGCTCTTCATACGTCCACCTGTCTTCTAAATAGACTACCCACAAATGCCCTAGCTGCTCCATGTCCTTTCTTTGCCCTTTTTAGCAAACCTCCCGACTATACTCTTCTTCGTATGTTTGGTTGTTTGTGCTACCCGAACATGGCATCCACCATGTCCAATAAACTCTCGCATCGAGCTCCGTCGCATGTGTCTTTCTCGGTTACCCTTCCAACCACCGTGGCTACCGCTGCATGGACCTCGAAACCCGTGGGATCATCATCTCACGTCATGTGGTTTTTGATGAAAACCGGTTTCCTTTTGCTCCACATTTTTTGTCTCTAATATGCAGCAGCCGATCTCTACGCCACAATCAGATGCCGATCCGATCGACGTACTTGACTCGGTCCACGTGCCACCCATGCATGCCGGACCGCGTCACGATGCTGGGCCGTGTCGGTCCACTGAACCGCGCTCCGTCTCTTCCAGGGCTGCCTCCGAGCCAGGCTCGTCGCCCTCGCGCCAGACGGCCGCGCCCACGACGGTCCACTCGGCCGCGCCCACACCGGCCCATTCGTCAGCCCATACGCCATCTCCTGCACCGGGCTCTCCTTCGACGGTCTCGCTTGCACGCGGCCTATCTTCAGCGGTGCCCGATGTCGACTCCTCCATGTCTCGCTCGTCTTCGACTATGACACCGCCACCGTCGCCGCCTCCTGCTCCTGCAGCAGCTCCTCTTCGGATGGTGACGCGCCGTCAAGCCCCTGCCGCGGTTCCCCATCACATGGTGACACGCCATCAAGCCGGCAAGATCATCGGTCCACGTGAGCGTCTCGACCTCAACGTCGACATAGGCAACCCGAATATGTTTAGGATATTCGGTTGTACCTGCCATACTAGTGCTTGATCTCTTGCTTATGATCAGCTATTATGGTTAGGATTTGTAATCAATTGTTTCCATGTAATCTGCTATATATACGAGATAACAGGAAACCCACCATCGCGTGGTTAATCATTCCTCTCTTTTGTTTCTATCATGCATGATATTTGGTGTTTGATACATTTCACCTTCAACATTAAACCCCCGTCTAGTGCTGCAAACTTGTTTGGGAATTGGCTAAATGGGGTAGACAAGAGTTCTAAAGAGCTTATTAGGATTGGCGTTGCGGCTACTCTATGGGCTATTTGGAACTTGCACAATGATATTATCTTTAACAAGGCAACATCTTCTAATTATTTACAGGTTATCAACAGGCGACCTATTGGATTCACATGTGGTCATTTCTTCTCCCTGTGGAGCGGCGTGGTCTCATAGATACTGAATGTACTCGCATGATGATGGTCGTACGGGTTATCTTCTGCTGGGCTAGATAGCGACATCATAAGAGATTAGATGGATAGAGCCTTTTTTGAGGGGTTGATTTTTGTTTCCACACGTTGAGTGATCGAGGAATTGTAAATTGAATATTACCAGAGGATGGAGATCCGCACCCTATTTTCTAAAAAAAAGTTAGATACAGTTAACCGTCCAAGAAAATTAGGGGATATTGTAGCTCCCGCGTGGGATCTATGAATATCCATTACTGCAGTCATGGAATTCTATCAACAATCACGTTTTATTTCCTAGTGACAACTGTTATAAGGAGTGGATATCATTGAGAGCAACCTTATTATCCTAGTTTAGATTTACTTGAAATAGGGTTAAATGATCTAGAATCTACAATGCATGTAGATTGGTTGGCAACAAGATAAGAAAAGGAATTAAGTTCGATGTTGTGACATGATGGATGTCGAACTAAGCTCTCCATGTAGTAGGGCCAGGAAAAAATGCAGCCACACATGCATGCAGACACCTAGATTCTAGATTAAATTTTCTTTGTGAGCGACGATCAAATCCAGATTGATTGTTTCAAGAAACCTCAGCAAAATCCAATCTGGGTACTGTTCTCACTGGACTCTTGGAAAGATCCATGTATGAACATGCATCCACAGTTTGTGTGCTTGTCCAGACTCTGATGCAGAGTAGTGAAACAATCAGATGACACATCTTGCAAGAGGAAGGGGTCATGCAAGATGAAAGATTTGGTGTTGGATCTTTCTTGGTGTCACTAGCAAGATGCTATGCCATGTGGCATCTACATCACGAAATTATTGCATTAAGTAAACATGATGGCTACGAGTGTAACAGAGGCTATATTAGACTATTTACTAGTGTGACAAAAGATCTGTTATTGTGCTGATTCCTGATGAATTAATTAAGCGTACAAGCTAACTGTCATGCTTGAATTTTTGTTGCTTAAATATGAAATAGACAGTACAAACACAGACCAGAATATTTTTATCACATCTAACTAGAGTACTTCAGTGCATGCTTCCTTGATTATGGAGGAAGGGTTTATATTATAATCACATGCCAACTTGGCAAGTCATGGGCATGACTATCAGTTGATTCCTTCCTTTTGAGCTCCAAGAATCAGGTATGTGAGCAAGTTATAGTTGTTATATAAAGAGAGAAAAAAAAAAAAAGGAAAACATCAACTGGCGAATCACAAGCACCACACACCTAAGTCTGCATCTGACTGCAACAACTAGCAAGAGATCTAATCAGTGATGCTCCATGCCAAACTAGAGCATGCGCAAGCACAATCCCAATGAACAAATTGACAGGGAGAGGGATCCAAACCTCACTTTGACTTTTTGGGCTACCAATCGATGCATGCCAAGGTCCTGTCACTAGACCACACACTGTACTACAATGAATCGACAGTTGGATGGTTAACCTGCTGGGATCAGTCTTCCTTTTGGAGGACAAATCTGATTGAGGAGCCACGGATGGCTGGAGCTGGACACTGCAAAGTGGGTAGGGCATGGCTGCCATGCTCAACGTGGACACATCCTCTGTGCGTGCAGTTGCAGAACCATGAAGTTTCTCCCTCATAGGACACCCTCCTTTGCTGGCTCTGTGGGTTCCTGCGGTCCTGCCTGGATGATTGATGAGAACTAGGCATGTTCAAAGCTTATCTGCAAAATATGCTCATGGATCTAGAGATGTATCGAGTTGATGCTTGTGTAGATCACAAAATACTGGGGCCTTGAGCTTGTGAGCCAATCAGAAATGAATACAAGAACCAGTCCTAGATCTCACCAAAACCTGCAATATGGACCTAACATTACTCCTGATACATGTACCTGCACAGCTGATCTCCAAACCTTGCAATAAAAATGGAAATGAAAGAGAGAGGGGCAAATGTGGAACGAGAAGAAAGCTAGTACAAGGCATGCCCTTATAACAATGGACAGATTCCTGATCATAACAAATGGGCACCATGTGTCGAGGTCCTTAGTGTGACAGACTGAAAGTTGCAGGTTGCAGCCCACCATAATAAACAGAAAAGCTTGTACTTTGTGTCTGTTTGGTTTCATCATTGCCACGATCTCCTCCCATCTGAATCTAAGCTTGTGATATCGCAAACAACTAGGCAAATTGAGAAAGCAATAGAAAAAAGTAGATCAGATTTTGGGGAGGGGACCAAGAAAGGCCAAGTGAGTGAGATAGCCCGGGTAAGAGTAGACCACAGCTGCAATATATTCTTAAGAAAAGAAGCACCGTCATTGGGAAACGGTTAGGAGAAGATGGATATGCTGTGATTGAGATCTTCTTTTAAGCTTCATATGTGTTAACTGTAAATTAAAGAGATTTTCTACCAGAAGATTCAGTTAGTTACGTTTGTAGTCAAACCTAAATATGAGGGGGCCGGTGCTCAAATTAATGGCCATGGTGAAGACTAAGATATATAAGCCATGTACGATTAAACAAGTAGGTATGTCAGACCGTCAAAGGAGGAAAGAGAGGTGATCCAATATAAGGTAATCCCCATTCCCCCTGTTTACCAGTACAACTGCAGTGATTATCAACGCATAGTCTTGAATACACACTTGAAGGTGGATGGTCAAAGATACATGCACCAAGTTGGCCTAATTTGAGACCTAACATGATAATTTAAGGGGAAATTCTGTCAGTCTTGACAGTGGTTAGCAAGGCAGGATTCAGTGCACTTCAAGGTGATACCCGCGACATGAAGCGCCGTAGGTAGCAGCATGGGCTTTTCTCCGAACAGAATTGATGCGCTATGCCACTTTATTATTTTAAAACGAAATATGGCACCTTTTTTCAGCATGATTAGCCTTCTTTGAGATTTTTAAGGTTTCTTTCCTCGGAGAATAGTCCGACTACAAAGAGTATGCGCTTTCACTGGTCATGGACCATCAATGAAGGAATTTATAGATGAGTAAATAAAAATATAGAGAAGCCAACGAAAAGATAACAAAATGAGAAAATTCCATTTTGAGTTAGATATACATCAGGCAATTACAAGTTGAACCAGATTTTATTATTCACTTCATACTGAATTACATTTAAACTAAAATATATTGTTTAACTAGATTTATTATTTGATATCCCTCCTCATAGATCATACCAGCATGTTATGCTGATGTGGCACTGATAATGATGTAATTTCAATTGATGAAGTGGCCCCTTACTCTCTCGTACTATATCGGAGAGAGCACATGGTATAAGCGAGGGGGAGAATTTCAGTGATTATTAACCGGAAAGTATTACATGACCTGATAAAAATAGAAGATTATTTACATTTTTTTTGAGGTAAAGGTGGTCGTATCCATCGTCCGAATAAATAGAATAGATGACCCGGTTTATAAGGGAAATCGGGTCCAAAAAACCACACAAACTGTACAATGCCCTGTTTATGAGGAAAATATGGCAAAAAACCGCACAAGCGAGGCGACCTGCCGTCCACACGACGCAAATCGACCGAACGCCACAAACACACACCACCTGCTCCGGGGCCGCCGCCCCGGCGTAGCAAACAGGGCGAAGCTCCGCATTGTCCGAAGTCGAACTAGTCAGCCTGCGGTCCGCACAATACCAGGACGCCACCCAAGCCCACCTGCTCCGGGGCCGCCGTCCCGACGTAGCAACCAGATCGACCTTCGCATTGCCCGAAGTTGATCCAGATGAGTCGGTGAGCTCGCTGCCCATGCAGCACCAGGTCGCCACCCAAATCTCGCTGGGCCATGGCCCCGCCCCATAGGACCATCGCTGTAGAGGAGACCGAGGTCGCCGCCTCGACGTACCACCACCGTCCAGGGTCGCCACCCCGGCATCCGGCTCCCTCGACCGCCACCCCGACCAGATAGCCAACCTGCCCAACTGCCGCGAAACCGATGAACCGCGAGGGCCAAGACCTCCAAGGCGACGCCTCCAACAAGGATGTGACGCGTCCATCACCATCGCCCGTTTTGAGGGTGCTTAGATTTTCACCCGGAGATCTTGAACCACTCGCGTCAGTCAGAATCGGGACTCCACGATGACGCAAACAAGAAGGGAAACGAGCCCAAAGGCGCCGCCGTCATAGGCACCGACGGGAGTCGATGCAAGGCTTTCGCCCGGAGCCTGACCTGCCCATGAAGCGACAGGAGTAGCGAGACAACCACATGGGCGCTATTGCCGTCCACCAAGATCCTCGCCCTTGTCGTCGCGCGCCGGAACCTCACCGTGGCACCACCTGCCACGGCGGACGCCGCCGCACCTTCTTCCGTGGTCTGGGGCCGCTGCCCTAGCTTCCTCGCTGTCTCGCCAGGTGCCACCAGCCACCAGCACTGCGTGCCCGTCGACCGAGCGCAACGGCCGCGGCCCGTCTGGCCAGACCGAGCCCGGGACGGCCCGCGTAGACCGCTCCTCCTTCCTTAGCGTGCCGCCAACCCACGCATGGCCGCCGGCCCACGTCCTCCACGCCGCAGCGCCCATGGCTCCTGATACGTCTCAAACGTATCTATAATTTCTGATGTTCCATGTTGATATTATATCAATTGTTACATGTTTTATATACACTTCATAGCATTTTTATGCATTTTCTGGGACTAACCTATTAACAAGATGCCACAGTGTCAGTTCCTGTTTTCTGCTGTTTTTGTATTCCAGAAAAGCTAGTCTGGAAATATTCTCGAATTGGACGAAACTTGGACAGAACCTCCTATTTTTCCAACACGAACACGGAGTCCAAAGGAGAGACGGAGGGGAGCCACGTGGCACCCACACCATGGGGCCACGGGCCCCCCTGCCGCGCCGTGGGGTGGTGTGGGGCCCACGGCTCTGCAGCCGCCGCCCTTTCGCCTATTTATTCCTCCCGACGCGAAAACCCTAAATACCCGAGCCATTATCCACGAAAAGTTCCAGAGACGCCGCCGCCGTCAACCCTAGCTCGGGAGGGTTCAGAAGCTCTTCCCGGCACCCTGCCGGAGAGGGGAATCATCACCGGAGGGCTCTACATCACCATGCCTGCCTCCGGAGTGATGCGTGAGTAGTTCATCCTTGGACTACGGGTCCATGGCAGTAGCTAGATGGTTGTCTCTCCACTTTATGCTATCATGTTTAGATCTTGTGAGCTGCCTATCATGATCAAGATCATCTTATTGTAATGCTACATGTTGTGTTTGCTGGGATCCGATGAATATTGAATACTATGTCAAGTTGATTATCAATCTATCTTATATGTTATTTATGATCTTGCATGCTTTCCGTTACTAGTAGATGCTTTGGCCAAGTAGATGCTTGTAACTCCAAGAGTGAGTATTTATGCTAGATAGTGGGTTCATGCCTCCGGTAATCTGGGAGAGTGACAATAACTTCTAAGATTGTGGATGTGTGTTGCCACTAGGGATAAAATAACCGATGCTTAGCTTAAGGGTGCGCCGTTAGGTCTAATGCATTTGTTTACATTACGCACATTACTTAATGCAATTATCCGTTGCTTGCAACTTAATACCAACGGGGAACTCGGTATGACAACCTGGCGGTGGATTATTAGTCATAGACGCTGTTGGATAACGGTCTATGTATTTTGTCGTAATGCCCACATGAATATCATAGTAATCATCATGTCATATATATGCATTGTCATGCGCTCAATATTTTGTCAATTGCCCAGCTGTAATTTGTTCACCCAGCATGTTAGTTATCTTTTATGGAGAGACACCACTAGTGAACTGTGGACCCCGGTCCATTCTTTTACACTGATAATACAACCAACTGCAAACATTGTTCCTTTTCATTCTCTGCAATTTACTACTGTTTTCCACACCATACGTTTAATCCTTTGTTTTCAGCAAGCCGGTGAGATTGACAACCTCACTGTTTCGTTGGGGCAAAGTAGTTTGATTGTGTTGTGTGCAGATTCCACGTCGGGATTGTGTTGCGCATACCGCCACCAACAACCTTCAGAAGTGATTTCTTGCTCCTACTGGTCGATTAAACCTTGGTTTCATACTGAGGGAAACTGCTGCTACACTGCTTCATACCTTCCTCTTGGGGTCTCCCAACGAACGTGTGATCCACGCAATCAAGCATTTTTCTGGCGCCGTTGCCGGGGAGCAAGAGGATTTCTGCAAGGGGAGTTTCACGCTTCCAATCTCTTTACTTTGTTATTGTCTTGCTTAGTTTATTTTTATTTAGTCTTGTTTGCTTTATTTATCAAAAACACAAAAAAATTAGTTACTTTTATTTTCGAATTGTTATTTTTCAGTCTTGTTATCATGTCTAGCCCTGTTCCTGTCATCATGTCGCCTGAGGAAGAGATCTTCACTTTCAAGCAAGGGAGTGAGGAGAGTTTTAAAGATGCTTGGTCTAGAATTTTTGAGTCTTATGCTAAAACTGAACCTAAAATGACTTTAAGCCTGCTTCTTAGTAGCTTTTATTTTGGTCTTGTTCTTTGCTACAGATATGCTTTAGATGCTGTGGTAGGAGGAGATTTCCTTCGTTATGATGGGGATCAAGCTTTTAATGCTATAAAAAAATGATTACAATTTCTAGCCCTCCAATCAGTAAAATTGATTTGGCTTTGACAAGCATAAGTGATAGACTTAACACTCTTGAAACAAACATATCTGGTCTAAAAGAAGGGTATAATCAAATTTGTGAACACTATGATAATGTGCCAGTAAATTTTGAACCATCGGGATGGGTTCCCTCAGTAAAAGTTGTTATCAATGGTGAAACTTTTCATGCTCGCTGTGATATTATGTCTGAATTCTGTTTAATGCCCAAGGATATTTTTGATTCCTTAAATCTTTGGGAGCTTTCCAAATGCGAAGATTGTATAATTTTGGGTGATAATACTATTAAATTACCAAGAGGAGTAGCCGAAGGAGTATTTACAAAACTCCTGGGGATAACAATATCTATTGATTATCTTGTCATTGAATGTGCAGGAGTAGGACAAATTACGCTTGGAAGATCTCTGTTGAAACGCTTTGGAGCAATAATAGATGTGGGCCAAGGCACTATGAATTTCGCCTCTTCACCTATGTGTAACCAAGTATTTCCTAAAGATAAGGGTAAGGTAAGAGAGCTAAGCGTAAGATTGTTGATGCTTCATCACTTGGAAACACTTGATTCTTACTTTCTGCGCCTAGCTGAAAGGCGTTAAAGAAAAGCGCTTATGGGAGACAACCCATTATTTTATTTCTGCAATTTTTCTTTTCTTTTTGAGTCAAGGAGTTGTTTACTTCTGTAACAATTCCTTTGTATCTTTATTTTATCGCATTGTTGTGCCAAGTATTGCCTCTAATAGGAAGATGATGCTAGATTTGGATTTCTGCGCAGGAACAGATTTCTGCTGTTCACCGTTTTAATTCTGTAAAATCACAGAAAAATTATTTAAATCTGCAAATTTTTGTGCGTGATCCTCAGATATGTACGCATCTTTCGTTAGTTTAAAGTTTTTCGATCTGAGCAACGTAAGTGCCTCGAAAAAATTCGTCTTTGCGGACTGTTCTGTTTAGACAGATTCTGTCTTTTATTTTTCGCATTCTCTCTTTTACTAGTGTTGAGTGGAATTCTTTTTTAGGGTGAAGAGCTTCACATAACATCAGTGGCAGTAGTTAATGTTAAAAGTAACGGTCATGTTTGTGTCCTTATAGAACATGTGAGTTTTTGATTGTGCACTAACCCTCTAATGAGAATTACTTTGAGTTTGGTGTGGCGGAAGTTTTCAAGGGTCAAGAGAGAAGGATGATATAATGTGATCAAGAAGAGTGAAGAGCTTAAGCTTGGGGATGCTCCCATGGATCACCCCAGCATATTTCAAGAAGACTCAAGCGTCTAAGCTTGGGGATGCCCAAGGCATCCCCTTCTTCATCAGCAACTTATCAGGTCATCTCTAGTGAAACTATATTTTAATTCTTTCACATCATATGTGCTTTACTTGGAGCGTCTGTGTGCTTTTATTTTCAGTATTTTATTTTTCTTATGGTCAACTTGATTGGACCCCAGCATTCTTGATTGGGAGAGAGACACGCTCCGCTTTTTCATATGAATACTCCTATTCTTCACTTATACTTGTTGAGTATTCTTATCTAGCTATTGCTATGCTTTTAGCTCCTGTTTTGCATGCATCTCTTATTCAGAGCTGTTAGTTCTTTTAAAGAAAGTACTCTCTTGCTTCACTTATAATTGTTTGGAGAGTTTATGTTGAAATAAATTGATTGGTGTTTGGTTGGAACAGAAAATGTTGCATGTGGTAGATGGTATAATGGAAAAAGCTTACATATTCTTGTAGATCACTGTATTGGATAATTTGATACTTGTCAATTGTTTTGAGTTATCAAGTAGTTCATGTTTAAGCTTTTGTATCATGTAGTTAAAACCTATTAATGAAGAACTACCGTAAAGCTCGTTGAAATTTGGTTTGCATGATTGGTATCTCTAAGGTCTAGATATTTTCTAGTAAAAGGGTTTGGTTAACAAGGAAGACAGTGTAGAGTCTTATAATGCTTGCAATATGTTTTCATATAAGTCTTGCTGTGTCGGTTGATATCCTGTGTTTGCTTCAAATAACCTTGCTAGCCTAAACTCTGTACTGAGAGGGAATGCTTCTCGTGCATCCAAAACCTTGAGCCAAAATCCATGCCATCTGTGTCCACCATAACTACCTATATGTGGTATTTCCTTGCCATTCCAAGTAAATTTTTCATGTGCTACCTTTAAACTATTCAAACTTTATTACTCCTATTTTGTGTCAATGTTTACCAAGCTCATGAGGACGGGGTGGATGTCTTTATGTCAACTGTCAAACAGACTTTACCACCGGACTAGCGGCATATACATCCGCTTATCCATTAATTTTGCAAAAAGAGCTGGCAAATGGGGTGCCCAGTCCCAATTAATTACAACTTTAACCGCTTAATTCTCTTCACATTTTTGCCCTGATTTATCAGTCAAGCAATGACAAACAGTGAAATATCTGCATGTGTAAACAAAAGAGAAAGAGGGATGATCTGCCTTGCTGGTAGAAATAACGTCCTTCATGGGAGCCGCTCTTAAAAGTCTGGTTGGCAGGGGTCATATTGTACTTTCCATTTTCTGATTCGTTGACAATTAACAAACACCTCTCAAAACTTATTTTTACTCTCTATATGATTTCAAAAACTTAAAAAGCTCTAGCACATGATTTAATCCCTGCTTCCCTCTGCGAAGGGCCTTTCTTTTACTTTTATGTTGAGTCAGTTTTCCTACTTCTTTCTATCTTAGAAGCAAACACTAGTGTCAACTTTGGTGCAACAATTTTTATATGCTTGTATATTGCACTTATTATATTGCTTTGTGTTGACAAATATCCATGAGATATATATGTTGAAAGTTGAAAGCAATTGCTGAAGCTTAAATCTTCCTTTGTGTTGGTTAAATACCTTTTACTTAGAATCTATTGCTTTATGAGTTAACTCTTATGCAAAACTCTTTGATGCTTGTCTCGAAAGTACTATTCATGAAAAGTTTTTGCTTATATGATTCAGTTGTTTGCTCATTATCTACTTGCTAGCAAACTATAGACCATTGACCTGGATCACTTCATTCATAACATGTGCTTTACAATACTATTTGATCAAGATTATGATTGTAGCATGTCACCTCAGAAATTATTTTTTTTTATCGTTTTACCTACTCGAGGACGAGTAGAACTAAGCTTGGGGATGCTTGATACGTCTCAAACGTATCTATAATTTCTGATGTTCCATGTTGATATTATACCAATTGTTACATGTTTTATATACACTTCATAGCATTTTTATGCATTTTCTGGGACTAACCTATTAACAAGATGCCACAGTGCCAGTTCCTGTTTTCTGCTGTTTTTGTATTCCAGAAAAGCTAGTCTGGAAATATTCTCGGAATTGGACGAAACTTGGACAGAACCTCCTATTTTTCCAACACGAACACGGAGTCCAAGGAGAGACGGAGGGGAGCCACGTGGCACCCACACCATGGGGCCCGCGGCCCCCCTGCCGCGCCGTGGGGTGGTGTGGGGCCCTGGCTCTGCAGCCGCCGCCCTTTCGCCTATTTATTCTCCCGACGCGAAAACCCTAAATACCCGAGCCATTATCCACGAAAAGTTCCAGAGACGCCGCCGCCGTCAACCCTAGCTCGGGAGGGTTCAGAAGCTCTTCCCGGCACCCTGCCGGAGAGGGGAATCATCACCGGAGGGCTCTACATCACCATGCCTGCCTCCGGAGTGATGCGTGAGTAGTTCATCCTTGGACTACGGGTCCATGGCAGTAGCTAGATGGTTGTCTCTCCACTTTATGCTATCATGTTTAGATCTTGTGAGCTGCCTATCATGATCAAGATCATCTTATTGTAATGCTACATGTTGTGTTTGCTGGGATCCGATGAATATTGAATACTATGTCAAGTTGATTATCAATCTATCTTATATGTTATTTATGATCTTGCATGCTTTCCGTTACTAGTAGATGCTTTGGCCAAGTAGATGCTTGTAACTCCAAGAGTGAGTATTTATGCTAGATAGTGGGTTCATGCCTCCGGTAATCTGGGAGAGTGACAATAACTTCTAAGATTGTGGATGTGCTGTTGCCACTAGGGATAAAATAACCGATGCTTAGCTTAAGGGTGCGCCGTTAGGTCTAATGCATTTGTTTACATTACGCACATTACTTAATGCAATTATCCGTTGCTTGCAACTTAATACCAACGGGGAACTCGGTATGACAACCTGGCGGTGGATTATTAGTCATAGACGCTGTTGGATAACGGTCTATGTATTTTGTCGTAATGCCCACATGAATATCATAGTAATCATCATGTCATATATATGCATTGTCATGCGCTCAATATTTTGTCAATTGCCCAGCTGTAATTTGTTCACCCAGCATGTTAGTTATCTTTTATGGAGAGACACCACTAGTGAACTGTGGACCCCGGTCCATTCTTTTACACTGATAATACAACCAACTGCAAACATTGTTCCTTTTCATTCTCTGCAATTTACTACTGTTTTCCACACCATACGTTTAATCCTTTGTTTTCAGCAAGCCGGTGAGATTGACAACCTCACTGTTTCGTTGGGGCAAAGTAGTTTGATTGTGTTGTGTGCAGATTCCACGTCGGCGCCGGATTCCCTGGTGTTGCGCTGTGCCATATTCGCCACCAACAACCTTCAGAAGTGATTTCTTGCTCCTACTGGTCGATTAAATCTTGGTTTCATACTGAGGGAAACTGCTGCTACACTGCTTCATACCTTCCTCTTGGGGTCTCCCAATGAACGTGTGATCCACGCAATCAGCGCCAACTTGCTGTCGCCGTGGGAGAGCCCCGCGCATGGAGAAAACACGCCGCCGCCACCGTCCTTGGGCGTGGCCGGCTTTGCCGTCGCCCCCTCCAGCGGCGGCGAGGCGGGGGAGGGGCGAGGGAGGCCCCAAAGGCGGCGGTTTTTGAGGTTCCCCCGAGTAGCTGGTGGTGGGCGACGCGGGGGTCTTTTTTTTGCTCTCCTTCGTATTTACATTTAGTGCTTACTGTAACTTATAGATATCTTTATGCTTAGGTACGTAACTTGCGTTGTAGGCAATTGTTTTTCATGAAGTATTGAAGTATTCGATATGAGGTTCGCATGGATGCGGGGTCCACTCTTGACCAAAACTAAATTATTAGTAAAAAACATCAGCTTCGGTTATCATGTTGTCAAGGAGGGAGGGTGGGGGAACCCTGGATCTCGTCGTGTACATAGTGTAGGATCGAGTAGGCGTCTGGCCGGCGGCGTGGAGGAGACGGCGGCGCGGTCGGTGTGCTGTTTGGTGGCGGTGGTTCTCCTCTTCGTTGGCGATGCTCCTCGGAGTTCTGCCGCGGATCTGCCGCCTTCCTCACGACCACGGCTCCTTGGAGCTGTGCTGCGTGCCCTTCCCTCACCGGAGTCCGAGGTGCGGCGGATCCGGGCGGTGGAAGCTACTGAAGAGTTGATGTTGCTGCGCAAGGCGATGGCGATGGCGGTGCAGGGTGGAGGTTCCTCGAAGCTGAGGTTCGTCGACTTCCCGTCTGCAGAGGGACTCCTCCCATTCCAAGGTTTCTGTGGAGGAGCAGCGGCGGTGCGCCGGCGGCACGGCCTGTTCGTCGTCCTCGACATCGGGATCCAGCTGGGACTCCTCCCATTCCAAGGACCTTGTTGTAATTTCATCGGCTTTTCCCGCAAAAAAAATTGTTGGTTTAAAATACTGATACATTGTTCATTCGAATAGAACTCAAGTGTACAATCATATACCATGCACTTTTTTCAAATGAGAGAGTCAACATGATAGGTTGAAGCAGATTTTAAAGAAAAATCATATTATGTTGATTTTAAAGTGGAAACCCTGATTTTGGTCTAGTTCAGCTTGTCGGTTTTGAATATTTTTTGCCGTTAAATACAGTGCAATGTTTTTTGTTTGAAGTATGGTTCATCACTTTTTTTACTGACATCAGAGTACACCGGTTTTGAATTCAAAACCCGAAAGACACAATATAAAATACAAAGAATATAGCCCACTTTCGGTCCATGACCACACATGAGGGGAAGTGTCGAAATGCAAATGCATAATCCACGTGGTGCACGCAAATTTATATAGTGAAACTCAGGTATCTATTTGGTCCGAAAGAAAAGTGGAGGAAATGGTAATTTTTTCTTTGGTGCTACTCCACTTAGTCCAATGCAATTGAGCGAGGATTTTTTTTTCTTCTCTTCTACCAGTTTGAAAAAAATACGATGGATCTTTAAAATCCACTCGGACCTTCTTTTTTTAATTTGTATGAATGAAGAGTGGTACGAGGTCATGTGATTTGACTTCAACCTGAACTGATCCGAATTTCTACCGATGAAGAATGATATCATCCTTTTACTACTCTTGTGAAGCAAACAACTAAATTTACAAGATTACCGTGTTTTATCCTCCTGCATTAAATTTCTACCATACTCTTTTGTTTTATCTATTACTGTATTTTTCGAATCACGTGAACCAAAGATGACCGGAGAGAAAGAAAATTGTTCCAACGTGTCCTGCAAACTGGAAAGGGAATAGTGATCGCTAAGGGCAGAACAGTCCATTCACCGGCCCCCACCCAATTCCACCCCCACGGCCACTAGCTTTTAAAGCCAAGGTAACTCCATTACTCCTTGCGTTGGAGTAAGCCCGGAAAGCGAGTCTTGTCCTGGGAACACATTACAGAACCTGAATCACAGAGGTGTCTGCTTGATTGCTTCTCCCATTTCCATCCGTGCGGGCGAGCGATCTTGCGGGGTTTGCTCCGCCTTAGTTCTTGCAGCTCCCCAGCACGGAATTAGGCGGAGAGTTTGAGATACCAGGGCAAAGGTAGGTAATGTTCTTCATTTTATCCCCTTTGCTTCTGCCTCTGTATGCAGTTCTTCTTCTCTTGGAATGTGATTCTCGCATTGAAGAATTTCTGCGTCTTTTCTCACTTTCCTAGTGTAGATTCGTGCCTATTCTCTTCCTGTTCTTTGGCAAACGGATCCCAGCTTTATTACTGATCTGTTGCATATATTCAGCTCTATATGCAGCTCATATTCTTGTCAGTTTTTTCTTGAATTTACAGCGTGTTTTTTTTCTTGTTTATCCCCATCTTTATTTTTGGTACTTCAACTAAAGCAACGGTTTGCACTAAGTTTGTTTATATATTTATTTGTTTATTCTCTGATTGACTGCCTTCATGTGCAAATTCCTTAAAGAAATCCAGCTCTGATAATATTATTTTGTGCCATTCATGTGGGTTTCTCCACTGCAACCTGATAAGATTCCAGCCTCACTAGTGCTTGTTCCCATGGTCTCCCTACACCCATCCCTCATTGCCTCAGCAATTATTCCCACTGTCCCCTCACCCCAAGGTGCTGCCCTTGTGCTTTGCAGGTGCTGCTTCTGTGATCCAGCTTTGGGGGAGTTCTTGGATTCCTGGGCATCGTGCTTTCTTGGACGCAGAGCTTGGCAAGATTTGTTGAATAGTTTGCCAATCTAGAGAGAGATAGCCTACTTAATTGGCTTCTTGGCCTTGGCAATGCCATGGAGCAAGGGGAACATCAAGACCTAGATCTTTACATTAACTGTTGCTTCATAGTTTTAGGGATCTTGTCACTTGGTGCTTGTTAGTTCTCATCTGTGCTGATTGATTCGAGAGAAGGAGAAAATAGAGAAGGGATTCAGGTCATTCTCAGTGTGTGAAGATGAAGTATATGAAGCTTGGAGCAAAGCCAGATGCCTTTCAGACAGAAGGGAATATCAGGTGAACTAATGCTTGATTGTCCAGAAACTTTCAGATTACACATATGCATATTGTGTGATTTCTCAATCTCATTGAATTAATTATTAAATTATTTGATCACTTGTGATCAAGCTTTTGTTTTCAGTTGGTAGTCCATGAGTTTTGAATGTGTGTAGACATGATGTCATCCATTTGTGTACATAAAAGTGGATGCACGCCCATTTTCCTGATTGGCTTTTGTTGCCATTCTTACTTCTCTACTTGCCCAAAGTTAGCAGGGATCTACTTCTCACATTTGTGTACATGTATTAATTTTAGATTCATGGAAATAACCCTGGCTTTTCTTATTATTAGAAACCAACATAAGAGATACATGCCCCCAAAAATTAATTGGTTGAAATGAAATATACTGCAGATCTCGAACAAAGATACCAAAAAAAAAATCTAGCTACCATTTTTAAGATAACGAAGACCAACTTAACTTTATGTTTGTTCTTGTAATCTATGCTGAGTTGGGATTGTTAGTGAACTTTTCAAAATGGTGTTTTGCAAGTTTATCTTCTAAGCATTCTGAGTACTTGGCTGCAATCTCAACTAGAAGTATGATTGCGGATTTTGTTTGGGGAGATTTTTTGTACCACACATGTGACATGTCAGAGAAGTTTGAATGCTTGATCTTATTGAAGCTAGATTAACCATATCAATTTTTGTAGTTTCTAATAATGGTACATCAAGTAACGGGATTGGCTCTAAATTCTAAAACATCTGCAGTGAAGTTTGTGCAATTATTATAGTTCATGTGACAATGATTGGCAATAGAAAGTTCTTTGTGAAAGGGACTACTTATTGTGTTAAACAGTGGGTTTTCATGATCGCCCTCAAAAGGCTCTCGATACAGTTGATCTCCTTTATAGATACATCATCTCTTATTCCTTGCTAATGGCATCTCTTCTTAAGCTTTCTGTATACTTCAGAGTTCAGAGCATGTGCCAATTTTCTCATATATTTATTTCTGGCATGTTCAGTGTTCATGGGTTGGTGGGAGTGTGGTCCATTTTGAAAATGAAGTTCTATTTGTTGTCAGATCATTTTCCTTGGACCACTTAGCAATGGATTAGTTATACCTGTCATATACACATGGCTACTTTTTTATGAATTTGCTTTCTTCACTTTGTAGCTTTTCCCTTGGTACTTTATTTGGGGTACCACTCTGTCATTCCTTTTCTTACCCTTGGGCCGATTCAGTTGGTGCATGAGTCTGCTATGTCATTTCATCTTATAGTTTAGATTCTAGGGATCTTCTCTTATGTCTTTTTTTCTTTTCCAAACAAGCCTTTTACCCTCCGTCGTGCTTGACCATTTTTGGCCATGAGTATTGTGGTTCCAATTCTGTGAACCAACATTCGCTTAAAACAATTCTATGAACCACAATTAGTTTAGCATCGGTTCTCATTATTAGTAGTGGTAAATATTCATCGGAATTAATCTGCAGAAGATTAATGCTTTGAATACTGAGCATTTTATTTTATTTTGCGAACTTATATGTGCACATCATATGCTTTACTCTTCTATGTCGGGTATTGTCTAAATTTGTACCAGATTTATATGATGCTATTGTTGAAATGCCTTTTCAGGTTTGTGGCAACTGAACTAGCGACAGACATTGTTATCACTGTAGGAGATGTCAAGTTTTATCTTCACAAGGTACAAATTCACTTCTCTTTCTGTTCATGCGTTCAAATGTTTCTTCACATGATTTTTGCTTCAAATGTGCAATTACAAGTCCCTTCGTTCAACCATTTTAATTTTTTTCTTTGAAGAGACTGAGTGTCTCTGATATCATTTTTAGCACTCTGTTTCATATCCTTTACAGTGGTTGAAGTTTAAAAAAATTGTGATGAGTTTTTGTTCATATACTTCAATAGAGTTAGTTGACAGCTGATCCATATCCATTGCACCCTTTCCCTTTGTTAAATACATAAAGTTTAGCTTATTATCTGTGGAGAGGCAATCTGTGAGCCTGTGACTGATAAACAGAGCACTCACATTATTATTGTTCTAATTGTGTGCAGTTCCCACTTTTGTCAAAGAGCTCCCGCTTGCAAACATTGGTCGTCTCCACAGACGAGGAAAGCAACGATGAACTAGACATTTCTGACATCCCTGGTGGACCTTCAGCATTTGAAATATGTGCCAAGTTCTGCTATGGTATGACTGTCACGCTCAACGCATACAATGTCCTTGCGGCCCGCTGCGCAGCCGAGTTTCTGGAAATGTTCGAGACAATCGACAAAGGGAATCTCATCTACAAGATTGACGTATTCCTGTCTTCCAGCATATTCCGCACCTGGAAGGACTCGATCATCGTTCTGCAGACAACAAAGTCACTTTTGCCTTGGTCAGAGAACCTGAAGGTGATCAACCACTGCGTGGATTCCATCGCAGCCAAGGCTTCCATCGACCCATCAGAGGTTGACTGGTCATACACCTATAACAGAAAGAAGCTCCCATCCGATGGCGGCCCCGACTCGCACTGGAATGGTGTGAGGAAGCAGCTGATGGTGCCTAGAGACTGGTGGGTGGAGGACATTTGCGACCTCGAGATGAGCTTGTACAAGAAGGTGATCTTGGCCATCAAGGCGAAGGGCAGAACAGCCAGCGAGGTGGTCGGAGAAGCTCTGCGCGCATACACGTACAGAAGGCTGTTCAGCTCCTTGGACAGTGCTGCAAATAATGGTCTGGATTGCACAAGGCACAGTGCAGCTCTTGACACCATAATTTCTCTGCTGCCAACTGAGAAAGGTTCAGTCTCATGCGGTTTTCTACTGAAGCTGCTGAGAGCAGCGTTCTTGCTGGGATCCGACGAGGCCTACCGCGACAGTCTGGTCAAGAGGATAGGATTGCAGCTGGATGGAGCCTCAGTGGCAGATCTTCTGATACCCGCAAGCTCTGACGAAAATGCCATGTACAATGTCGACCTGGTCACATCAATACTGGAGGAGTTCATAGTGCAGCGCCACGACGATGGTGGTGGCGCAGAATTACGAGATGATCATGAAGAAGATGCAATGGATGGTGAGAGCCAGCACCTGTCCTCTTCTGTCTCCGGCGATTCGGAGCGGGCGTTGGCAAAGCTAATCGACGGGTACCTGGCTGAGATCGCCAAAGACCCCAACCTTCCTCTTCAGAAGTTCATCAAGATCGCTGAAATGGTGCCCCTCGCAGCTCGGCCGGCACATGACGGTCTCTACCGTGCCATTGACATGTATCTGAAGGTACATATATTCTTGCTCATCTTTACATATTGTACCGTGTGCCTGGTGGAGCTCATAACTTTGAACTGAAACATGTCATGTGCAGGAGCATCCAAGTTTGTCAAAGAGTGAGAAGAAGAGACTGTGCGGGCTGATGGACTGCAAAAAGCTAACCGCCGAGGCGAGCTCGCACGCGGTGCAGAATGAGCGCCTTCCTCTGCGCGTTGTCGTGCAAGTCCTCTTCTTCGAGCAGCTCCGGGCGTCGGCGGCCTCTGCCGGGGGTGAAGCATCTCTCCTCCCCAGAGAGAACTGCAACTCCTACGGCAGCTCCAGGTCAGCTGCCACGACGGTGACGACGACCGAGGACGACCAGTGGGGTGGCGGCGGGCTGCCAGCGTCCGGCGACACCAGCTCCTTCCGGTCAATGGGCGGCCTGGTGAACAAGAGTGGCGGTGACGGCGGCAAGAACGGTGGTGGTAAGGCGACTTCGAAGGGACCGCTGCTGATGCCGAGGAAGATGCTGAGCAAGCTGTGGTCCGGCAGGGCGAGCAACGGGGAGAATAGCGGAGGCTCTGACACGTCGGAGAGCCCCGGCTCTGTCAACCTCGAGGCCGAAACCAAGTCGACGCATTCACGGAACACCAGGCATTCGGTCTCGTAGCCTGACGCCACCATCTTTGCTTTCTGCCCTTTTCTTTCATTCGTGTGGTTTGGCCTGACGAGGATGGTGATCAAGTTAGTGTATTGTTTGGTCGATTTTGGTGTCAGTATAGAAAATAAAATGTGATTTGGGCTCGCACTGGTTGCAAACCATAGCTGCGTGTCATCGTTGGCGCCTGGCTGGCGCTCCTCCGGCGTGTCGCGCTGGTGCTCAGGTGTCTTCACTCCGCCGCGGTAGGGAGATAAGCTGCAACAAGTAAAATATATGCCTCCGGCGAATCTGAAATGATATACGTAGTTAAGAACAACGCTTTTTCAAAACTGGATTTTTATTTTCATTATATGTGACAATGCTTTGTTGCAAAAAAAAAAACTTGTTAGCCATATTTATACTTCTCGGCGGACCTCATTATTATTAACTTAATTTCAGTACGAGCTAATACATTTGGCGCCCTAACTCGTACAACAACATTATGAGTGGGAATGGAAAAATTATGGGAGCACCTTAATAGCCAAATAAAACAGTTCGACAAAAAATATAAATACAATCCACCATAGGGAGGACATCCAAATAAAGACGCAAATCTGAACTGGGAACAGCTAGCTGTCATAATGCCTAGCCGACACGGGTAGTTTAGAGCCACAAAACTGCTCAACAAATATCTACCTAGATATATCTTAGCGAATTTTAGTAATTACACTACATTTTTTTATCAAAACAAGTTTCGGACCTAGATAGGACATGATGTCAATGAAGGTGACTATCTGGCTATTTTTATCATCTTTTAGTAGGTCTTCACGGTATCTACACCGACTAAACCCGCTTATCCGCGGATGACCCACTAAAAGATGAGAAAAACAGGCAGATGGTTACCTTCATGGACATTGTTTCCAATCTAGGGCCAAAATTTGTTTCGATGGAGAATGTGGTGGACTTACTAATATTCGCTAAAGGACATGTAGTAATATATTTCTTGAGTCATTTAGTGACTCTAAACTACCGGTCTCGGCCGGGTTGTGGCAGCGGGATGTTATGGTCTTCCAAAGTCCAGAGTGCGCGTATTACTTTGGGGTGCCCTCCTTAAAGTGGGTTCTTTTTATATTCCTTTTCAGTTCAAGTTTTTTTTTACAAACTTACTTCTAAAATGATTAATCTGATTTATTTACCTATGTATGTGGTCCCAAAATACGCTCTTCCCTACCATAATGTTGTTGTGTGGGGTGGGGCGTCAAATGCAGTAATTCGTAGTGAAATTAAGATCATAATAAAGACTATTGGGAAGTGTAAATATGCTAACACCAAAGCACTGACACACATACGAAAATAAAAAACCTTGAATGAAGCGTTGGTTCTGGACGATGCAATCTCAGATTTTCCGGACGCAAATCTTTACTTAACTTTTATATCTCAGATTTGCCGCGGGGGAGCAAAACCTAAGGGCGCTTAATTGAAATATTAAAATCAAGAGTGGATTCCACTTTTACCCCACATGTGCTTATTTGTTACACTTATTATCCTATTTAGTGAAACAAAATCATAAATACCCCACATATAAAACAATTAACGCTGTTTTACCCCATTTTGGTATTCTACACGTTTTGTTAGAATAGACCGACATCTTAGCACCATGTGGTTCGTCAAAATATGTAAAGATCCGAGGGTGCTATCGACGATAATGCCCATCTTTCCCTACACCATCTATTCAATTACTCATCTATGTTTTGCTATTTTTTTAACCTCAATCATCACCTCACACCTTGTCCAACAGAAATGCATCAGAAAAAGATGGTCGGAAATTTATAAAATGGGTAATCTAGAAAATTTTCACTAGTAATTAGTGGCACAAATGCATAACAGGAGGGTAAAAGGTGAAATTTACTCCAAAATCAATGATAAATATATGAAAAATAAGATAAGGAATTAAAGTGCATCCTCATGTAATATTTATATCAACAAAATATGCATATTATTTCAAAAAATTCTTTGTAACTCAAAGATGTTGATATCAGCATCACACTCATTCAATAACTTAATTCATGAAGTTGTGAAACCAACTTACCTCTCCTGGGAAATTATGGATATACATGTGTTACTCTTTTAAATTTTATTCATGGGTCCTCTCAAGCATGCTATCCTGTATCAGCTCGTCTACCCATTTCTTTCCGTTTTCTGACTCCTAAATGTTCACTTTCTAGACGACATGAAGACGTCAAAATTGAATGGTGATTAGCAATCGAAAACAAGCTACTTTATCAATATAATAAGTTCATACTAATAATGGCGTCAATGACAAATCCAGGACAAAAATAAGGGTTGGCTCAACACCTAAAGAATGGAGGTGAACAGAGGAAAAAAAAATAGTTTTTCGCAACTGAATTCAAATTTAAGTCCATACAAAATGTAAGACGTAGAACAAAAGAAAATCTAGCCACTACGAGATACAAAGATAAGTTTATAACAAAAAGCAATGTATTTGGAAAGAGGCCGCCGGTTGCTCGAGTTGGAGCATTATTGCCTCCTCATATGAATTTTTTTTTGCGGGGGGCTACTCGTTTGATTCTTACTTTTTTTAGATCCGTTATTTATGTGTGCTCCGGTATTTAATTCAAACAGGGCCTAGCGTATTCTTGTATTGGTTTTCGGAGCAGTACATATCTCATTTGAATTAAATTCTGACGAGGCTTTGAGGATCAACTTGTCCAGATATGGGAGAGTGCTCCTTGAACGCCAGGACCAAGTTTAGCTAGATGGGCCAAGGTCCAGTTTGCTGTTGTACGTGATATTTCGGTTCTGTTAATCCATGAACTGAGTAATGCATAATCAAATTTTCTTTCGTAAAATTTGAGGGTAGGCTCAACCCAACGAAGCCGTAAGAAAATTTGAGGTAGGCTTCGACCCCATAGACTCGCCCCTCAATGGCGTCAAACTCATAATCACAAACTCTAATTATATACAGGGGTGGACCCAAGTAGAACCTTGTGGGGTCTTTGGTCCCCCACTCAAATTGAAACTTCAAAAATAATTTATTCATTTTAATAGAAAATATTCAAATTATGTTAAGTTATACAAGAAATGCCCCCAGTCACCTCGTGTGCCCCCTCTCAAAATCTTGTCTGGATCCGCCCTGATTATATATATCCCTAAATAATTATCAATTAATCGGTTGCCAATGGCCGTGTTGCAACAATAAAGTGACACTATTTATCAGCAGTTATAACTTTTCATCAATCAACGAGCAATCAGTTATCCATGGCAAATTAGGGCATAGCATAGACTCTCCGTAAGTGGAGAAAAGGAGACAAACCTGTGGCGCCACTGCAGTTGCTGATATTCTCTCCATGACCCGCGTTTCGTCGCAGTTTTCCTCCTGTTGTAGGTTCCTAGTAGAAAGGGGACTTCTGCCGGCCGCCCTGCGAACGGCAGGTCTCTTCTCTTGGTCGCTGAGTCGCGTGAGTTCAGCCGTTCAGGTACAGCCCCGTTCGATCCAGTATATCCTCAGCTAGCTCATCATGAAGGCCGTGGCTGTGGCCCGTGGAATCTAGCGCACATGTACAACAAAGTACTCCCTCCTTCCAGAATTAGTTGACATAAATTTGTCAAAATATGAATATATTTACATACTAAAACACGTCTAGATATATCCATATTCAGATCCATCTAAATCATCAATCTAAATCATCTAATTCGGAATGGAGCGAGTATAAGTTTGCATGGTCGTGTAGTAGTAGTGCGGTACGTGTACCGTAAGCAAGAGGCAATTCAAACAACAAACAAAGGAAGAACGAAGGCACGTACGTTCTTGAACCTGGATGAACTGCACATATATTTGCATCTTGCCGGAAAAGGTCGCCCTACTTCAGATTATTGGCGACTAAGGATCCAAGGATGTCGTCGGCCTAGCTTCCAGCCGGTGAGCAATGGAGAAGGCCAGGACGACGGCACTGCCCGCCGGCAGCCAGATGAAATTGCCCTAGCTAGGTCTAGGTTTCAGGATGGCAACAACTGGGCTGCAGTCAACTACTCCTTTCAACGATACGATTGCCCTAGGTTCTATTAGTAAAAGGCTTCTCCACGTGACTGGGCCGGGCTCACCCGGTTTACGCAATGTCGGCACCTTTCATAACCCGATCATATCCCGGAGCTCCTATATAGCGCGCTGTACGCGGGACAAAACATACGCTTCGAATGCGGCCCATGACAGGTGTGTTATTTTTCTGTTATTTGTTCTTTTCTGTTTTAAATAAATAATGAAAAGAAAATAAATATTTTTATATCTGAACATTTTTAATTATGAACACTTTTTAAAATCTGAACAATTTTCAAATCGGAACACTTTTTGAATCCGAACATTTTTCAAATCCGAATATTTTTAAAATTTGAACATTTTCAAATCTAAACATTATTTATACCTGAACATGTTTCAATATATAAACATTTTTTAAATCTGAACACTTTTTCAATCTGATTTTTTTAAAAATCTGAAAATAAGAAAAAATAGGAATTAAAAAAGAAAAAAGAAAAAACTAGAAAAGAAAAAAGAAAAAGATATCACTCGTGTCCACCGCCACAGATGTGATATTGTGCCTGGCCCATAAGCGACAAGGGGGTATGCGGACGTTCGTTCGGAATATAGGAATTTCCATCACATCCTGGTGATACATGGTAGTAAGGCATTTTTAAGTGGGTATATACGGCTTGACCAGCAATATTGCGGTGTATGTCCATGATTTTGTAAATTTGTAAAACTCTAAGCTGGTAACCTAGCATTGTGTGGCCTTATTGTTTTATTAATTTAAACCTAGCCACGTGGTGCATTCCGTCTAAAAAGTAAATCGGTATTGCGGCCGGAATTAAGTGTCCTCTCTACAAGAATTTATAAGTGTCCTCTCTACAAATTAGAAGTTGGTTAGTTTGTAAAAAAAAAAAGATCCGGCCTTTATTGATTGTACCTGACACGGGCGATCTTTGTTGAAGGCGTTGTTTGGATAGTTCCGATTTTCTCCTGAGTAAAAACTTACAATTTTTGATTGGGCGACGACGGCGCTTGTGCACTTTTCACTTTTTTGAGACCCTGCTTTGGAGAACCTCTTTTATAGTCCTGAGTGTTGTAATTGGACCCGCTCCTCCAAGTGACTGATCACTGTGGCGGAGACCTTTTTATCTTTTCATTTCTTTTTCAGTTTTAGCCGTGTGCATCTTTGATGTTGCGAGTAGTTCTTAGCATTATGTTGGGTGGGTGTAATTGATATCTTTTCGATATTAATATATTCGCTCCGTGGAAAATAATGGTAAATACATTGTTAATTGGAATATGGTATTCACTCCGCTTCTAAATATAAGATGTTTTAGGTATTTTACATGTTGTCTAGATGCGGCTTAAATGAGTTAACATAAACACTAAAACATGTCTAGATACACTTATACATATGAATATGGACAAAGGCTAAAACATCTTATATTTAGAAACGAAGTGAGTAAAACCCAAACTGTTTGGTTCATCTCGGGAATGGAATTACAGAGATCCCAACAAAATGAATCTTGGCTTCCGCCGTGCGAGGATCCCTCACTGGTGGTTCCCCGCCCTTACAACGGCGTTGATGATGGACCTCGGGCCATTCCCAAGGAATTCGAGGTGGCGGCCGCCTCGGAGCATCTGCAACATATGTGCTCGGTAGGTGCCCAAAAAAAAGATGTTTAGACCTTCTAGCCCAAAAAAGTGTGCTCGGTAGGTGCGTTATCCCTAGCTTGTGCCCAACTTTTCTTTGGGTTGCCCAAAAAACTAGCCGTTGATGTTGTAAACTTGGGACAGCCGAGCCGCTATCGCAAAACGTTTTTCAGCCGTGTGCGCCCAACTGCCATTCAGAAGGTTCCCTCGCGCTAAAGCGACCACATCCACATGTCCGCCTCCGCCTGTCGCCGGCGAAATCCCGTCACCCAAGCCAGGGCCGCTGGTCTGCCGTCCCTCTACGTGCACTTCTTCTCCGGCGGACCAGCTGCGTGCCCCGATTTGGGATCTGCCGCCCGATTCCCGGCGTTTGCAGCCTCACCGTAGCTGCTCCAGCAGCCCGCCGGTGCTGACCATGCGGCCGCCGCGAGATTACGTTTGGTGTCCTATTTTAGGGTATCTGCTGGCTGTCGGTTTTGTGGTGCCCTATAACAGGGCATCAGAAACGTCAATTTTTTTTGTTGCCCTATATTGCTCAAAACATAACTTTTTATTGCCCTAAAACCGAGAGCGGCGTTTTGGCACCCGGGAGCATATGCTCCCGATATTTTCGGAAAAAAAAATTCTGTCAGATATTTGTCATTTTTGTACAGGGCGGCCACGATGTCATTTCGGCGCGAAATTTCACACGATCGTGCGTACCATAGTCAGGTACGTGCATGATTTTTTTGGAATTTTTTTGAAAAGTTTTCAAAAAATTTTATGCTCCCGAAAATAACGGGAGCATATGAGCCCGGGCTCCATTGTGAATTTCCGAATATAAACCACTCTTTTGTGTCCAAAAATAGGGCGTATGTTGGATGCTCCCAGAACTTCTTCAGATCATCTCAGCTCCTTGCAGCCCTACGCGGTTAGGAGTACAAGATGCAGGCAAGGGACAAGCGGCTCTTGTTCGATAGAGAGAGATGGCAGCCCAAAAAAAGTGGGTGGAATCAGATTTGTATAGCAAACAAACACTGATGTATTCAGGTGCCATCGTAACTGGTTTGCGGTCAAAACGCTGAACCAAACAGCTTCAAGAGGCATTAGCCACAGGAGTTGAAATCTCGTGCATGTCGGGACTTGTGGGCAGAGTTTCACAAGTATGGCATCATCTTCTTCTTAAACGGGTAATATGAATATGATACTTTTAAACTTGAGATTTAAAGCGCAGAAGATTTTACAATTTTGCAATTTGATATAAATGATTGTTTCCTATACCAGTGAACGTGCACGTGCAACGCACGTATAATCTTAGAAATTTCTTTCATATGCTAATCATGACTAAATCAAATTTGTGAATAAGATAATCGACACGATCACATGAGAGGTTCAACAAAAATCCAAACTGAAATTTTCAGGAAACATATCCGTGCGTTGTAACAGGAGAGAAACTTCTTCATCGTGGAGGCGCACAAAGCTTTCTCAAGTTTTTTCGTACCCCCCAAATGTAAACATAGTTCACGAGCATGGAATAAAAGAGCCGCATAATATCTCAAATCGAAATGTAATTAGTTAAAAAAACTAGAATAAACTACTACTACATAATTGATGAAACTTGTAGCAAACATGAAATATGGTGCAAACTGTAGCAATGAGCTAATTATGTATTATTCAAGTAGTATAATGAGGCAAAGCTCTTAATATGGCGTAGACTGTAACAATAGTGTAATTTTAGATTTGTCCACACTACTCGTACCAATAGTCTAATTTTGGATTGGTCCAACAGAGAGTAGTTTTGTGTTGGGCACTGAAACAACAGGTGATCCAAGGATTTTCTCCCTGGTCGGTAGCCTATCATGAATTACCCGACACAAAAAGAACATGATCTTCAGAGTGATTTTAGTTTTCAAATTTTCTGCAACGAAGGATCTGACACCCCACCATAAGCAAGCCACCGATACATAGATTTGACAGAATACTCCCTCTTGTTCTCGAATGCCCATTTAATCCTGTCTTGTTGGTCAGATAAAAAGGTGAACTGAATAATATCCATCAGTGACTCCCACTTCAACATCTCGTCTCTGCCAAAAGATCTTTTAAATTTAATATCCCACGCAATCAAACTTAAATCATAACACTCTGCCACTGAGGCATTAGGAGAAACTGCTGCCCAAAATAAAGAAGGAAAACCTGGTTTTCAAAGGATAATTTCCAACCCATACATCCCACCAAAACCTAGTCCTTTTACCATCCCCAACCACATGGACAGCTCCCCATTTAAACAACCTTTTCACATTTTGCGAACCATTCCAGAACTGAGATCCCATTGATTCATTCATAAGAATCGATTCCCCATTAGTCAAATATTTTTTCATTGAAATCAGTATATAAAGTCTATGTCGGAACAGGGTTTGTGAGTATGCACAATCTTGAGAGTGGAGAACATGCTGGTTCCATTGTCAGAGTATTTCGAAACAGCCGAAACCTCCCAAGTTTCAACATGCCTGGGAAGTGGGCTAAAGAATCAAGAAACTGCTATTTACAAACAAGAGGTTGGAGGGCAAATCACAACAAAGATGGGCAACAAAATCGACATAACTCTAACAACTTTTGCCTACTCTAATCAGTAGCATCGAAGAGAACATGCATAACTCTAACCAAGAATGTATTAAAAATGTAGCCTTCTGAAATTCCTAAATGTATCCAAACAAACAGAATATCAAAAGAAGTATGGTTGTTAGAACTAAAGAAATCACATTCTTCACTCCTCTGTGACATGTTATGGCATTGGTCATTCATAAACCTACTTTTCAACACCGCAATGTCTCAGCTGCATGGGAGATTTGCTAAAATTAATCAGGAAGCAGAGCATTTAAAAAAGAAGAATGATTTATAAAGTAAGGAAAACATGCTGTGAAAATAACAAAACACCTGGTTGTCATACTTAAGATAACTAATTCTGCATCTCTATAATTAACCGTCACTATCTGGAAGAACAATGATTATTAAAAGAACAAAATCCCATTAGTGTGGTTCTTCTATACAATCATCGTCCATGGCTGCTCTACACCAAAATGATTTTAAGGGTATATATAGTCCAATTTTCTTATTTAGAACACATAGAGGCATAGAGAACATATAGTGCAATACATTGCTTCAAGAGAGCACTGTGGCAATATGCAAGCTTGTCAAATATATTAGATTCGAGATTAGAAGCCCTTTTTTTTTGCTAAAAACACAAATAGTACGCTGTTCACGATGTTGAACAACCATGAAAGGTAGGAACAGCAATAGCTCTACCATCAAAATTTGCATCACGTGTGTGTTTTTTTACGCCTGGGAAGAAATGGCAGTCATTTTGTCGACCACAAATATCCACCTAGCATCATTTGGAATTTGTGATCAATAACATAACTCGATGATGCAAGTACGGAGTAGTATTTTGTCTCTATCCACATTCTACACAACACAAACAAGACCAAAATAGAGATTCTGTGACATATAAAACTGGTAAGAGCTCAAGGAAAGATGACAGTACATCAATGACCTGTACAAAAAACTGACTTATGTCAACAATTCATGAATTTGTACAACATCATAAATATGACTGTTGAACTAACTGTACATATAACATATTTCATAGTATCATAGAAACGGAGGAAACTCATCTTTCAAGCATAATCCAAATGAGCAGCAAAATCCTACACATACTCAGAACAAACGGCAGCAGCCTGGTCATCATTTTTTCCTTATTAAAATAACTCAATATTCAGACTTCTCTCTGAATGTGCTTCTCATCAACTCAGCAAAAGCAAATCTTAAGCCAGCCATCACCTCCATGCCCTTATAAGCAACTCGATCTGTTGCAACAAACAGTTTGAACAGAAGTTCAGTCATGTGGTGAAAAATTATCTTATGCTGAAATAACAGGGCATTCCTGATATTCCTTATTCCACAATGCCAAGACTGAGCATCAAACTTTAACCTAGATAGGGTCAGTGTCCAACTGGACAACAACACCGCCAGTATAACGCGTATTAGGCTAAAGGATGAAATCAAATTAGAGCTGCTAGACTGGTTTTACTTCAATTGTCTCTATGCACATGATTCTGTTGTGTTTTTTTTTCTGTCCCTTGTCCCCTGTAAATATGTCTACTTTCTCCTATTATTATAAATAGGTATATGTCGTGGACTCTCCTACGGTTTTCGTACAAAAAAAAGCAGCAAAACTGAACCAAAGCAATTTATGCTCAAGGTGAGAAGAACTCCCTAGTTACGACTAAAACAATTACAAACTTGCAGAATTCAAGACCAACCTAGGGCTTCAGCACAGATACTCCACATGAACTTTACCAATGACATGATGAAACAAAACTTGACATGTATCCCCTACTTCAAAGTTCAGTGTCTTGTTTTCAGAACTTACGAGATAAACTCTAACCGACATTGTCCAAGCAGGTTGTGGAATATTCTTTTTTGTCTTACACGTCACCAGTTCCATTAAAGTAATGTACAAAAATAAGCATTAAGCGGTAACATATGAACCTGAGAGCCCCAAATAGAAAATACCTTTGGAATCTTCCCAACGTACAGATGGAGATGACAACATGTACTGGAGAACTTCTGTGAAGTGACGATCCCTTGCTTTTTCCAATAATACCAACTCCAACCCAATGGTGCCATCGACAAAATAGGATTCCTTTGAAGCACACGTGTTCATGTAGTTTAAAGTTTTTTTCAAAATCAATTACCCCAGCATGCATTCCACACGGTGGATGGACAACTTTACCTAAGTGAGACTCACAAATAGAACACCGTCCTGTAAGTATGAAGAAACAAAATCAAGTCATGCAGAAAACATTTGATTCACTCATTGAAGAAACAAAATCAAGTCATGCAGAAAACATTTGATTCACTCATTGAAGAGCAAAGATTAGACACTTACCAAGATATACGTTCTTCATGTTATAGTTGGGCAAGGGACAACAGAATGATATTTCTGATCCATCGATGACATCCGAGTGCTCGTACTGGAATTTGGATTCCCAAATTTGAGCAAAGAAGAGCTTTGGTGTGGTCTCTTGATTAGACTGAGCGGCCAGGAAATTAACGTGGTAGCAATAGGAGTATTGAAAAAAATTACTACTTTTCAGCCCTCCACAAATAGTCTGGAGTTCATACACAGGTTCCTATAATTAGCCAAATAGAGCCGCTTGATCAGAACAATTTTAAACTAGAATTAGCTAACAATGATTAAGCACTAAATTAAATGTAAATAGACAAGTATATATGGATATACAAGATGAGTTCGTTCAAGCAAATAGCATAAGGAAGAAGGACATGAGAAAATTTACCCATGGGTGTTGAGAGAAATAGCGGTGAAGGAGTTTCTCTATTTCTTTGCGAAGGAATCTTTGCCTCAGTGCCATTGCCTCGACCCTTGATGTATCCCTAGGAAAGTCTGCCCCTTGCATTTGTGGTACTGCACGCTCCATTTTAACAGAGTACACCTGTTTCAACATCATCTGTGCCTCCCAAAAACTAGTACCAGAAATCAATTCGCCTTCTTCGGTGTGAATTAGATGTCCTAACTCTTGTACTAGCTGTGTGTTAGATGATAATGATGATAGAAACTTTCCGTGAGATTCTCCAAGGGGTGCTTCGCAGCGTCACTCGCATTCTGAAACGCTATGTCGAGTACTTGTGGCATCTTGTCCTCTAGCAAACTTGTAAGGTCACACGGATGCGTTTTGCAAAGATACAAGACAACATCATACTCTGAGAGGCCAGTAATCGTCCTCACAGCAGCAAGCAGCCCATCGAGAGAACATACCTCAAGTCGGCGCATCGAGGAAATGAGAAGAATGTCCTGAGGATACCCAGAAACGCCCACATGCACTTGGAGCATCCTGGTGTAGTCTGTCTCCCAGGGAATGTTACTTGGATGATGGAAGAGGAAACCTTAAGGTGTTGCGACTGCAAGACAGAGACAATGTTTTCTATGTCATCCACGTCGAGGCACTGATCATGTAGCTTGGAAAGCACAGCTATGATATCCTTGGACTCCTGAATCAGGGTTGACAGAGCAGCACGATATCGTCAGGAAGGGGATGTACGCTCGTATGCACGTACAGATGGCTTGTGCATGCCGAGCCGGCAGCTGGAACTAACGGAGGCTTGTACTCTCTCTCGAGCCTGGCAGCTGGAACGGAAGGTGCCTTCGTCGCTCACTTTTTTGCTGTCACGCACCTTGGCCACGTTCGTCGGTCTACCTGAACACAAGAAGCAAAGTCGTCACGCGGGATTTCAACGAAACGCACCTTCAATTAATTCCTTCCTTCCTTTTTTGATATAATAACAATTTCTGAAAAATGTTTCAAGTGCTGACCGGAGGGAGAGTATAAGGTAGATACTGATATTTAATAAATATATCTCGTAGAATAAAATAATGACCATAATAACATTCAACAATAATATGACACATGAAATGATAGGCAATGACTATCACCTGGCATAATATAATGCCAACACAACTTGACACCGAAAATGACATGAACTAATATGTAATGAGTATTTGATTTCATGTATTCATAGTCTCGTCTAATAGGCTATCATGGTGCCCTATGGAACTCCCTTGCTCACCTTTGTAGCACTCACTACGGGAAACGCACAATACGCCGTCGGCGTACGCTCGTATGCCGTCGGCGTACACGTACTTTTTTACTTTTTTTGTTTAGTTTATTTCAGCGTGCCCCAATACTTCATGGGAACAAGCTAGGCCAAACGTCACCTCCTCTCATTTTTTAGCAAATGTGAAATTGGGGAGAAATCTCGTGTGGGAGTATATCGTGACCGGCCATGTTCTTGTGTCGTACGCGCATGGATCGTTGGAATTTGGGAGGCTAAATTTTCCCTTTATACCACGCGGGAATTTGGGAGGCTAAATTTTTGTTTTGTTGGGTCCGAAAGCCACCACTCCTACCCACCACTCCCGCACATCAACTTATTATTTTATGCATTACTTACCATTTCATGTGTCATCTCATTGTCGTGCGTTATTATTTTATGCATGAATGATAGCATAAAATCCATCATTTCACGTGTTGCCTCATCACGACATATTATGGGGTCCCTTCATTTATGACCTAAAATAACTATGATATATCATTTCAAACGTCGTCATGTTGTCGGTCAGTGTTATTTTAGGCATCTAGACAACCATTTGCCATGATACATCTCACGTAATGATAGCATAAGACATACTAGTTTCGGTCTTGTTTCTCTTGCTCGTCCTCGAGGGCTATATAGAACGTTGTTTGGGGATTTTTTTCACCCGTTCTTGACAGACATACGGTTGTAGAGACATTGTTTTTTTTCTATAAAAAAAATTGGGCTATAACACACTGTTTTTTGTTTTGGCATTTTTCTCACGAATTTACCGTCAACCCCTGAATTTTTGGGGGCTATATTCCATTATTTTGTTTGGAAGTTTTCTCGTCCATTTTCAATTTGGTACTTTTCTTGTTTGTTTTGAGTTTGACACTTTTTCCGCCTGTTTTCAACACACCTTTATAGGGTTTCCCTTCCAATTTTAAAGACTCGTAGTTTTTTTTATTGGGTATGGTCTAGTTTGGAAGTAGAAAATAGCATTCAACATGAATGAAAGACTTGCTTGTTTTCCCGTCTATTTGAGCTTCGCCTGTATTCCCGCCCATTTTTTATTTTGGCAGTTTTCCCGCCTATTTTGAGCATTCGCATGTTTCCCTGCTTTTTTTTGTAGTTTTCGCCCTTTTTGATTTGGCAGTTTTCTTGTCTGTTTCAATATTTGACACTTTTCTCACCCGTTTTCCGTTTTAGTAGTTTTTCGCCCGTTTTTGATCTAGCAGTTATATCGACATTTTCCCTGTCTGTTTTTTATGTGGCAGCTCTTACAATCTTTTTCCCACATGTTTAACATTTTGGGAGTTTTCTGTGTGTTTTCGACTTGGCAGTTTTCCCTCTTGTTATGAGATTTGGTTGTTTCCCGCCCATTTTCAATGATAGTTTCCCCACCCTTTTTTGGGATTTCCCCATCCATTTTTACTTGATAGTTTGCCTATTTTTCGTTTTGACATTTTCCACACATTTTTGATTTGGAAGTTTTTTTCGGGTTTTTCCGAATTTGGTAGTTTTTCGCCTGGTTCAGCACACACACTTTTTGGGGTTTCTTGTACATTTTTCACTAGTAGTGATAATGTATGTATGCATTATTGAGTTTGTAAGCAATACGATACCAAAGTCGTTCAACATGAATAAAAAGACTTGGAGGTTTCTCGTCCTTTTCAACACACATATATAATGTTCGATTTTCTCACCCAGTTTTTGCGTCTAGCGATTACCTAAATAGGCATTACAAAGACTAAAATATAAAATCTTTCAATAGACATGAAGTATCAATCTACATGCATACCAATTATTATAATGCACATGTACCGTTAGTATGCACACCACACGGGTTTATCGACACGTGAATAAAGATTACGACGTGCGTCCTTATTTTATGCATGTATATAATGATAGCTTTTATCTATCACGAGATGGTAGATCAATGCATTTCCCGATGGACCACCACTAATAAAATTATGTGTAAAAATCATCCGTTAGCAAAGCTACATAGCAATGCGATTTGCCGAGGAAATGGCAAATATAATGAAATGTAATAATCGTTTCATGGCTTATGTAAGAGGACTAGAGGAGTGTATACGCTGACGCGCCACCACGGTCCACGATGTTCTGGGAGCGGCTACAATAAGCCACACATGAAGGGCTCTGCTAAATTAGAGTGAATTTTGACCCCCCCCCCCCCCCCTTAATTTTTTTTTATCATGCTATATGAGCTTATTTTTTTGTCGCGATATTCCGGTGCATTTAGGTCGCAATCCCATGCATCCACCAACACGGGGTCAACGAACGGATCTTGTTTATCTCGTCTTGCCCATGAATCAGAGCAGGATAAGGTTTCGCCAATTCTTCCCCGGTGGTCCACATGGCGGATCGACAACGACAAAATTTCGGGAGAGCGCCCGCCCAGATGAAAATTTAGGTAGAATCGTGCCACCTATATTTGAGTTGGGAGGCAAAATTTTGGGCGCGGGAATTTCGGAGGCAAAACTTTGGTTTTGTTTTGTTGGGTCCAAACCACTCCCACCCACCCACCGCTCCCGCACAGCACACCACATCTCCACCTCCTCTCTCCTCCAGATCCCCTTTTTCCGCCGCTCGTCGCCGGTCGAATCCGGCGACTCACCGCGCCGCACACCACCGCCCCTGCACCGGCTCTTCCTCCTCTACCGAATCCACGGCGTCGAACCGCCTAATCGCCGCCCCACCTCAAACCCTAGCTCCTCAGATGCAGGACCATGGTGGCGGCAGAGGAGGTCGTCGGCGGCGGGGCTACTGCCCGCGCGCCTGCGTTGCCCCCGCCGGCGTCGAGAACCTCTACGTCGCGCTCTGTTCTCGAAGAACCAGATGCGCTCCATGAGGCTGCCCTTGGCCCTCGTCTCGGGCGGCAGCACCTCCGCAGGCGTGAACGTCGGGGACGACGACGAAAGCGTGGTGCTGGTGGGCAGCTGGAGTCTGCGACATACGTGCGTCTCAGGCTCCTGTACGTACGTACTGCTCCGGCATCTCATCCTGCCCTATTTCTCCTCTCCATCACACTAGAAGGATGCATCTCATCTCATGTGAGGTTCCCGTATATGTGTTCTGTTTACACAACCTGTCAAGCAAGATTCAGTTTTTGAGGTCACCGTCTCCTCTTTTCTTGTCTAGGGCCTCTAATGCTCGCAGTGTGTTTATGGTCCTTGCTTGACTAGTAATCGAGCACGTGCACATGCACGTTTCTTATGATGCCCAAATTGGATGACAATATAATAATTCGTGTCACGCTGTCACCTGATAATGTGTGTTGACCCGTTAATTTTCAACAACTTTGGAAAAGTTTGAAAAGTATTATTTATTAGATCACTTTAATCGCCCCTATTCCACTGTTTTCATAAAATTCAAGATAATGGTTCTATGTTTTTATATAATGCATGAACATCATTAATCATATACAAGTCACGCCACACCAATTAGTAATTATGTAGGTATGGTCCTTTAGAGGTCTTTGTGCCTGTCGCCATGAAGCTCATCAACTCGCCTGAATCTCTGCCCGGAGAGCTGCTGCTGCCAAGAGCCATTGAGAAACACCTGATAAACAGTTGAAGTTCGCGATGTCAATGAAGTTGTGTGACAAGTCACTGCAAGGTTAACAAAACATTCTTATATAAGATAGGTGAATACCCTGAAACTACATTAATTGGATTTATTCAGTCACTTCTAATATCGTTTGTAAGCAAAATTGACAACTTCAGGTAGAACTAATGATGAATGTCAAATGAAAGACCTTGTTAAGAATCAAAGAACATATTAGTGTATAAGATGATATACATATTCTGTTAGTTAAATTTAACCTATAAATAACTATATATGTTTTCAGAAACTTAGAGTAAAATCAGAGGTATCGAAAGCAAAGATGTACAATAAAACAACAAGAATAGATTGACCCTTTGCTTTCACTTACTCAGCTTTTTCCAAACAGAAGACAATTGCTCTCCGATCCGATTACCAACCAATGTAGCATACAATGAAATAACGTTTGTACTGTGTACATGCCTGAACATCAGAAAAAAATTCTCATGAGTGTGTCTGCAGTTACGGACTATGGCAGATCACAATACATAATAATTGCATATCAACGAAAATATACATTTATAAATATATTATGTATAACAACTACAAAGAAAATTTAGAAGCCAACATTCACCAACATCCTACATATTCACAGTGCACAACAAAAAGCTCTTCCTTGGCTGTATCTGTTGGTTTAAATTAAGTAAGGCAATAAAATTAAGTCAATATTGGCTACAGATTAAGGGCCAATAAATTTACTTACCACATTGACTGATTATCACACATGTCCCATAATGAAAATAATAATAATGAAAATCAGATAGGGCCGTGCAGGGTAGTCATGTGGTTCAAGATACACAATAACTCCCAGAAGGACAATGCGCATACAAGATAACCAAATGCATTCGTTGGAATGATTGGATGATCAAATACTTGATGCATTTCCTGCACAATTAATAAGCATATCAAGACTGCATTTATATAACACTGTTTATATACTCATATGGAATGAGGATAAGAAATAGCCAAAAATCTTACTATCATGAAGTATGAGGAAAAAAACAGGGCACTTTCTGCTGCCATGGCCTTGATACCGTGATAAGCACACAACATGGACTCCATCCATCAACTAAAGTTGCCTGCTTGCATGCCTGAAACATGAAAGTTTGGGAAAAAAAGTGTCCAAGTAATTCAGAAATAACACTACTTCATATCCTGCATGAGTATAGGGAAAAAAGTTAGGGCTGATGGTTCAATCATGATTGACATCAACAATGAAAATGTCAATAATATATGCAAACGTTCTGATGATGATTCGAGAATTAAATAATTCAAACAAGAGAATAAGTCCCCAGACTTACAGTTCAGTTCAGATAAGGTCAACCTAACACAGGTGTTAATGTGTAAGATGCCATTTAAACTCACCCTAGATTAAGAAGCCAAGGATCAGACTGAACTAAAATTTGACCCATGCAAATCAGAGCACTCTCAGTACCCAACGTGTCTCATCCTGATGCATGAAGAACAATTAAAAAACTTACGACTATTATGTACCGATACGTGCTACTCCACTCCAGTATTTGGTTCTGGATCAGTAGAGTAGAGAAGTGGAAACGATTGACGAATGTAAGAAGATGAGAACTTCTGTAAACTGAAAACGGCAACCCTACCTGGTGAACTGAAACTGCAGAGGAGCCTCCGCCCTCCTAGCGCGGCATTGTTCAGTGTGCAGATTGATGGCGGCAAGCAGCGGTGATTTAGACAGCCATCGCGTGGATTGATACGGTGACGACTGCTGCGATCGGGGATTTTGATTGGCTGCCAAACAAATAATCCAAGGCGACAGCTTAGAGGTCAAAGATCTCACATAAATATTTGAATGGAAAGATATGACTGAAGTTCCCAACCGGTAAAAATAGACTATATCAGAAATGTACAATAGACTATTCTTAAGCTAAATAAGATGTTAGTGCAAGACCGCACGGGATGTCCTAAAACCATGAGAAGAAGATAACTCACTGAATGGTTCAACCAACTATTTATCTTCAACAGGACATTATTTAGGTAAACAATACTAAATCAGCAGGAAAATTCATTTTCTAATGTCGTGACTGAAGCTATACACATATATGTTGCACCACTACCAAATTCTGCAAGACAATTTATCTTTTCACGAATTTAAGAGGAAACATGCTGACCATGTACACGGAAAACCGATGATAGCTCTAAAACAACATATCAACCTTTATGGGCAAACAAATGCAAAATCTGATGTATCTTCACGTATAGACAAGCATTGAGATAAACTATCACTCCAATAACCTTAAACTGAATGAATCTACTCCTCAACTGACAGTCTGTGTTGTCTGCTGCATCCTGGGCCTCGACAACAACATTGGGGACACGACCTCCGGCAAGAAAGGGTGTCGGAGTCTTGCGGCGGCGTCACCTGCGAGGATGTCGTCGGGCGCATCTGCAATAGGCGAGCAATGAGATCATACTCTAAGTGCCTCAAGATCCTAGGAGAAAGAGCAGATCCAAGAGGGCAGTGCAACGCCAATGACATCGTTCAGATCCAGGAATCACCGTCGTTCGGTCGGACGCTGAAGGAGAAATTCAAAGTTTAAAGAAATAGAGGACAAAATCATTGTAGTGACTGGATAATAACCTTATTATATGTAGTATTTGGTTCGCGTTCCCATGATAATTATCTGAATACTCCATTAAATGTTTTTATGTGTATACTCCATTAATTAATTTACAGAGAAATTATCATACTGTAAGCCAGACAGGTGTGAAGGTTGTGAAGTGTGATCTATTTCTATGGACAACGTATCACAGTTTGAATCCCTGTAATGCTCTGAATCAAAAGCTTTGCATTACAATTTGACTTTGACACCGGTGACGCAGGCCTTGCAATAATTTTTTTAATCAAGGTCAAATAACAAAACTCCACTAACGTTTATCATCAAAACAGTTCAGACCTTAGTTTTAGTCAAGCTACTTCTACAAGTCAGTTCATGTATTTATTGGTGCTACAAATTCAGGTTTATGGCTTACCTTGTTCTTAGCGTAGAGACTGTCGTCTCCCATGGCTGCTCGCTTCTTTATTTTACCCTTTCTTCCTGTGTGCTCCTTTTCCTTATTCACTTCAGCATCTTGCTGCAGAGCAACCGAGTTTTAGGTGCACCGTACATCCCTATGCAAACACAATCTGGCAATCCTTCACAGGAGGAGAAGATCTTGCAGTAGTACCAACTAAATAAAACGGCGACGTAAAAATATGAGAAAGACTGACGACATTGCAGGATATGTTGACCAAACGAAACCAATTGCAAGATACCAAACTCGAAAAGGGATAAAGAATTCCGAGAGAAAGGTGAGCTCACTGGTCAGCTCCGTCGCTCTATCGCGGCAAGGCAAAATCAAGATGGGACTCGCTGAACCTCGATTCGTCCAGGGCGGCCGGCGGGGCAGTGCGGAGGCGGCGTCCTCTTGCAAGCAACGACCGGCGGCAGTGGCGTCGTCCTCCCGCCTGGGGACTGGGGAGGGATTGCAGTGCAGGCGCAGTAGTGCAGCCGTGCAGGACGCAGGCGGCAGGACGCGCCGTTGTCCGGTCAGGGCGGCGTCTTCGTCCAGCGTCGAGGGCAGCAGGACTGCTGGGCGGCGACGCTGGCCGGACTGCGGCTGTAGGGCGTCGAGGGCGGCGACGGTGGCCGGACTACGGGCGAGGGCGCGTCGCTCAAGTGTGTGGGAGCAAGAGACCCGTGGTGTACCGAGGCAGCGGCGAGCTCGGAGGCAACGGGCGAGGGCTCGGAACCGCAGGAGAGGTCGTGGAGGGCGGCTGTGGCAGTGCGGGAGCGGCAGCGGCGCGTGGGTTGATAGACGGTTTCCTTTTTCAGGAGATTTTTTTTAAAAGAAAAAGGTGCACAACATACAACATTGGATAAATCTGAGACGTTGAATCTGATGTGGTGGACGGTCTAGATCCTCCGGATCTGACAGACTCTGTCTTTTAATATTAGTGGAGATATGCAGCAGCAGCAGTTTTTTTTTGTCACACTACTATGTGGATTTCATTTTTAGACGTACACCATGCCCAGCTCCTTGATTCATATGCATGTCTACATCGTTCATGTACACCATGCATTGTCCTCCTACCTCAAGAGAAACTTGCTCAACTTAACCAAGACATCACCATCTAGATAAATAACTTGTTTATGGAAATCTGTTTTCACTAAATATATAAACTTGGTTGTGGTGGGATGCGTAGGAAATGTATGTGCTCATTTTCCCCCATCTGTTGCTGCTTATGCATACACACTGCTGAAACTTCTTCTATATTTCCAGGTTCAAAACAAAGCATATAGGACTATCTTGGAGGAAGCCATCCTCTGCCGTGCAAGCAGCAACAACGACAGCAACCAGGGGTTCACGCACGCTGAAGTTCTTGGTGTCTGTCAACCGTGCCTGCTTCCACTTCTTCCTAGGAAAGGTTTGTTTTACCAGTGATCAAACGATAATATTCGCACAGAGCAGCGGAGATGGGCTTGCAGCTCTCTGATTGGAAAAAAATGAACATTTATTTTGTATATTGCAGTGGAATAGGCATATGCATGTTTGTATGACCGGGTGCTTTGACAAGTTCTCTTTTTTGGCAGGAGAGAAAAGGTTCGGGTACAAGGGATCAAGTTTCCACCGTGTCATTTAAACACTTCATGATTCAGGGAGGAGATATTGACAAGGGCGACGTATGTGTTTATCCACTTTTGTGTATTCTAGTTTGTTGCACATGCGTCTTTATACTGGTCAAATATTTGAAAAAGATAAGACTACCACTTGATCCGTGCAAATACCTTTGCACACAAGATTAAGCATGGTCATTTATTTATTTGTAGCAGAATTGTACTTCTTATAGTTTGTTGAGTTATAAGAAATTTGAGTACTTTGTGCTATTCAAAGAGGGAAGTTGTCTTGTACAACTAGACACGTTTTTCTGATTGTTATTCCAGCTTTGCTCACGTACCAACATTTCACATTCTTCTTACTGTGCTTTTTTGGCCTGGATTTGCATGTCAATACTCCTGACAAATTCGGAGTAGCATGAACTTGTAGCGATCTGAGCAGTTTATGCGTGTCACAGTTTGCATATATAGCTGATTAATCTGTAGCAAAGTTGTTGATTGGCATCCATGCTATCTTTGTGCCTTCCAATGATTTTTCCTGTAACTTTTTTGTCGAGTAAACTGAACCTTTCTGGTATATTTGATACGTGATTAAAATGCCCAAAATGTGTACATGTTAATGTAAAAATTTCGGTGCGTGTACCTTTTGAAACCATTCAAAAGGTAACCAAATCATACATTCCTTCTAATTAACCTTCAACTAATGAAGCTATGTCTAGTGACATCTGCCTACACATGTCATTTCGTTGATAAGTACGTTTGCCTATGTTAGAAGCTACTCAATTTGGTAGAGTAGTTTTACACCTAACTGTCGAGGTTCCTCTATGAGTTATGTTGACATTTTGGCACTAGTCTTTAGGTTCTGATGATATGGGGTACCAAAATGTTTTCTTTTCTAAAATGCTGCTTGATATGCTTTAGGTATTTTGTTGAAGCTTGTATCATGGGCAGAATTGAGTCTTCTTTGATACTGTAGAGGATTTTGGTGAGTAGAAAGAGCTGACTTATTTCTTTGTTTGGCAGGACAAACTGGATATTCTCCAGTTCCCCCAATTTCTAGGCGAGTTATCCTTGGTGCAGACCAACCTGTTATTCCTTCCGGAGGATCCACTCCATGTACGTACCTTTTTCTTGTCAAATGGCCTGCTTGAGGAAGCTTGTTATTCTCCACCATGTACACCATGCATTGTCCTCCTACCCCAAGAGAAACTTGTTCAACTTAACCAGGACATCACCATCTAGATAAATAACTTGTTGATGGAAATCTGTTTCATTAAATAAAAAAAACTTGTTGTGGTGTGATGTGTAGGAAATGTCTGTGCTCAATTTTTTTCCCATCTGTTTGCTGCTTATGCATACACCGCTGAAACTTCTTCTATATTTCCAGGTTCAAAACAAAGCATATAGGACCAGCTTGGAGGAAGCTCTTATGTTGCATTGCCATCTTACGTCACTAGATGCATTTCCATGTATGCTGATGTTTAGTCGGAGCACATCAACACAATGATATGCCTTTTATTTTTTATTGCATTCCTCTATTTATATCATCCATATTGCACATTCATATGCATTCCTACATTGGTAACGTACAACACTTTGGGCAATTGAATTTCATATGAAGAACCATCACTAGTAACCGTTATATTGTGACAGCTAGATAAGGAACATATCCAGATAAGGAGTCTGGTTGAGCATGCCTATCATATCCAGGATAGGACGGCTTTACTTTGTTGTAAATTCTGTATAGTACTTGAAAAAGCTTCGTCATTGTAAATTCTGTATATCACAGGCATTTTTCTTCATAGGAATCATGCTCATGTTGTACATATTGTGCAACAAAGAACTGGTTTCCTTTGCACATTTGTGGTTCTTTATTTTGAACTTGCATTTGTCTTTAAATAAACTTGTGATCGAGCTGAACGATTTGCTGGTGGTGCAGATGATGTTGCTGGCGCCTTCTCCGACATCGCCTCTGAGCTGCTGCTGCTATCGGCCACCACTCCGACCTGGTGCTGCCTCTGAGGTCTCTATTCTCCTCCATATTTTTTTCCTTGTTTTTGTTCCTTTTTTCCTGCTGAATGTGGACGCAGTGTAAAGCTTGCGTGTAGTTGTTTAGGTGCTGTGGGTTGGTCTGGTGCTTCAGTGCTTATTTTTTTGCTTTTAGTTGTGATGATGTTTCCAAACTTCCGTTTATGGTTGAGACATTATCATTGGTTCCTGACTGGTGATGTTCATCATTAAACTGACGGTCATACGTCTGTTTATGAATAATTGAGTGTGTGCCATGGTTTTTAAGGCGGTAAAGCGTCCTAACTCCTAAGACGGAGGAGGGGCGCTCTGATGCCTAAGCGGCGCTTAACAGCGGTCGATTTGTTTGATTGTTATCTTGTCTGCTTTTCTGGAGATAAATCTGGATTTTGGATCTATACAAGCTACATGAGATAAACATGCTTTGTTTTTTTCTTCCTGTAGGCGGTGCTACACCTGATGGAGGCCTGGGTTCCCACTGTTGGCGAGAATGTGAGGCTTGGGGAGTTCATGGAATAGTACCTGATTGATGAACTGATCACGCGACGGTAAGTTTATGAGCTGTTCCTCTGGTTGCGTGTAAAATGGAACTGAAAACTGAAACCGAGCATCATCTGCTCTCCCTTTGTTATCATGATGCTGGCAGCTACATGCAAGTCTGTTCATGTGCTGGCTAATGGTTGATGGATTTATGCGATGCTCATGTTGGGTGTTAGAAGAACATGCTGCATGTAGGAAGATCTTAAAATGTTTTTTTTAAATCAGGTTGGGAAGGTTATTCTCTGGCATTTTGTATCAATCTGATGAGAATAGCCCGTTGCTAGGATTTTGTCATGGTAGTGATAGGCTCATCTTGTGTGATATTTTTGGACTAGGGATTGTGTGATGGATTTCTGGTCGGTTCGAGTGTACATAAACAATCTACATGCTCACCAGGTTCTACTCCATGTACGTATCTTTTTCTTGTCAAATGGCCTGCTTGAGGTAGCTTGTTATTCTCCACCATGTACACCATGCATTGTCCTCCTACCCCAAGAGAAACTTGTTCAACTTAACCAGGACATCACCATCTAGATAAATAACTTGTTGATGGAAATCTGTTTCATTAAATAATAAAAACTTGTTGTGGTGTGATGTGTAGGAAATGTCTGTGCTCAATTTTTTCCCATCTGTTTGCTGCTTATGCATACACCGCTGAAACTTCTTCTATATTTCCAGGTTCAAAACAAAGCAAATATAGGACCAGCTAGGAGGAAGCTCTTATGTTGCATTACCATCTTACGTCACTAGATGCATTTCCATGTATGCTGATGTTTAGTCGGAGCACATTAACACAATGATATGCCTTTTATTTGGCATTGCATTCCTCTATTTATATCATCCATATTGCACATTCATATGCATTCCTACATTTGTACGTACAACACTTTGGGCGATTGAATTTCATGTGAAGAACCATCACTAGTAACCGTTATATTGTGACAGCTAGATAAGGAACATATCCAGATAGGAGTTTGGTTGAGCATGCCTATCATATCCAGGATAGGACGGCTTTACTTTGTTGTAAATTCTGTATAGTACTTGAAAAAGCTTCGTCATTGTAAATTCTGTATATCACAGGCATTTTTCTTGATAGGAATCATGCTCATGTTGTACATATTGTGCAACAAAGAACTGGTTTCCTTTGCACATTTGTGGTTCTTTATTTTGAACTTGCATTTGTCTTTAAATAAACTTGTGATCGAGCTGAACGATTTGCTGGTGGTGCAGATGATGTTGCTGGCGCCTTCTCCGACATCGCCTCTGAGCTGCTGCTGCTATCGGCCACCACTCCGACCTGGTGCTGCCTCTGAGGTCTCTATTCTCCGCCATATTTTTTTCCCTTGTTTTTGTTCCTTTTTTCCTGCTGAATGTGGACGCAGTGTAAAGCTTGCGTGTAGTTGTTTAGGTGCTGTGGGTTGGTCTGGTGCTTCAGTGCTTATTTTTTTTGCTTTTAGTTGTGATGATGTTTCCAAACTTCCGTTTATGGTTGAGACATTATCATTGGTTCCTGACTGGTGATGTTCATCATTAAACTGACGGTCATATGTCTGTTTATGAATAATTGAGTGTGTGCCATGGTTTTTAAGGCGGTAAAGCGTCCTAACTCCTAAGACGGAGGAGGGGCGCTCTGATGCCTAAGCGGCGCTTAACAGCGGTCGATTTGTTTGATTGTTATCTTGTCTGCTTTTCTGGAGATAAATCTGGATTTTGGATCTATACAAGCTACATGAGATAAACATGCTTTGTTTTTTTCTTCCTGTAGGCGGTGCTACACCTGATGGAGGCCTGGGTTCCCACTGTTGGCGAGAATGTGAGGCTTGGGGAGTTCATGGAATAGTACCTGATTGATGAACTGATCACGCGACGGTAAGTTTATGAGCTGTTCCTCTGGTTGCGTGTAAAATGGAACTGAAAACTGAAACCGAGCATCATCTGCTCTCCCTTTGTTATCATGATGCTGGCAGCTACATGCAAGTCTGTTCATGTGCTGGCTAATGGTTGATGGATTTATGCGATGCTCATGTTGGGTGTTAGAAGAACATGCTGCATGTAGGAAGATCTTAAAATGTTTTTTTTAAATCAGGTTGGGAAGGTTATTCTCTGGCATTTTGTATCAATCTGATGAGAATAGCCCGTTGCTAGGATTTTGTCATGGTAGTGATAGGCTCATCTTGTGTGATATTTTTGGATTAGGGATTGTGTGATGGATTTCTGGTCGGTTCGAGTGTACATAAACAATCTACATGCTCACCAGGTTCTACTCCATGTACGTATCTTTTTCTTGTCAAATGGCCTGCTTGAGGTAGCTTGTTATTCTCCACCATGTACACCATGCATTGTCCTCCTACCCCAAGAGAAACTTGTTCAACTTAACCAGGACATCACCATCTAGATAAATAACTTGTTGATGGAAATCTGTTTCATTAAATAATAAAAACTTGTTGTGGTGTGATGTGTAGGAAATGTCTGTGCTCAATTTTTTCCCATCTGTTTGCTGCTTATGCATACACCGCTGAAACTTCTTCTATATTTCCAGGTTCAAAACAAAGCAAATATAGGACCAGCTAGGAGGAAGCTCTTATGTTGCATTACCATCTTACGTCACTAGATGCATTTCCATGTATGCTGATGTTTAGTCGGAGCACATCAACACAATGATATGCCTTTTATTTGGCATTGCATTCCTCTATTTATATCATCCATATTGCACATTCATATGCATTCCTACATTTGTACGTACAACACTTTGGGCGATTGAATTTCATGTGAAGAACCATCACTAGTAACCGTTATATTATGACAGCTAGATAAGGAACATATCCAGATAAGGAGTCTGGTTGAGCATGCCTATCATATTCAGGATAGGACGGCTTTACTTTGTTGTAAATTCTGTATAGTACTTGAAAAAGCTTCGTCATTGTAAATTCTGTATATCACAGGCATTTTTCTTGATAGGAATCATGCTCATGTTGTACATATTGTGCAACAAAGAACTGGTTTACTTTGCACATTTGTGGTTCTTTATTTTGAACTTGCATTTGTCTTTAAATAAACTTGTGATCGAGCTGAACGATTTGCTGGTGGTGCAGATGATGTTGCTGGCGCCTTCTCTGACATCGCCTCTGAGCTGCTGCTGCTATCGGCCACCACTCCGACCTGGTGCTGCCTCTGAGGTCTCTATTCTCCTCCATATTTTTTTCCCTTGTTTTTGTTCCTTTTTTCCTGCTGAATGTGGACGCAGTGTAAAGCTTGCGTGTAGTTGTTTAGGTGCTGTGGGTTGGTCTGGTGCTTCAGTGCTTTTTTTTTTGCTTTTAGTTGTGATGATGTTTCCAAACTTCCGTTTATGGTTGAGACATTATCATTGGTTCCTGACTGGTGATGTTCATCATTAAACTGACGGTCATACGTCTGTTTATGAATAATTGAGTGTGTGCCATGGTTTTTAAGGCGGTAAAGCGTCCTAACTCCTAAGACGGAGGAGGGGCGCTCTGATGCCTAAGCGGCGCTTAACAGCGGTCGATTTGTTTGATTGTTATCTTGTCTGCTTTTCTGGAGATAAATCTGGATTTTGGATCTATACAAGCTACATGAGATAAACATGCTTTGTTTTTTTCTTCCTGTAGGCGGTGCTACACCTGATGGAGGCCTGGGTTCCCACTGTTGGCGAGAATGTGAGGCTTGGGGAGTTCATGGAATAGTACCTGATTGATGAACTGATCACGCGACGGTAAGTTTATGAGTTGTTCCTCTGGTTGCGTGTAAAATGGAACTGAAAACTGAAACCGAGCATCATCTGCTCTCCCTTTGTTATCATGATGCTGGCAGCTACATGCAAGTCTGTTCATGTGCTGGCTAATGGTTGATGGATTTATGCGATGCTCATGTTGGGTGTTAGAAGAACATGCTGCATGTAGGAAGATCTTAAAATGTTTTTTTTTAAATCAGGTTGGGAAGGTTATTCTCTGGCATTTTGTATCAATCTGATGAGAATAGCCCGTTGCTAGGATTTTGTCATGGTAGTGATAGGCTCATCTTGTGTGATATTTTTGGACTAGGGATTGTGTGATGGATTTCTGGTCGGTTCGAGTGTACATAAACAATCTACATGCTCACCAGGTTCTACTCCATGTACGTATCTTTTTCTTGTCAAATGGCCTGCTTGAGGTAGCTTGTTATTCTCCACCATGTACACCATGCATTGTCCTCCTACCCCAAGAGAAACTTGTTCAACTTAACCAGGACATCACCATCTAGATAAATAACTTGTTGATGGAAATCTGTTTCATTAAATAATAAAAACTTGTTGTGGTGTGATGTGTAGGAAATGTCTGTGCTCAATTTTTTCCCATTTGTTTGCTGCTTATGCATACACCGCTGAAACTTCTTCTATATTTCCAGGTTCAAAACAAAGCAAATATAGGACCAGCTAGGAGGAAGCTCTTATGTTGCATTACCATCTTACGTCACTAGATGCATTTCCATGTATGCTGATGTTTAGTCGGAGCACATCAACACAATGATATGCCTTTTATTTGGCATTGCATTCCTCTATTTATATCATCCATATTGCACATTCATATGCATTCCTACATTTGTACGTACAACACTTTGGGCGATTGAATTTCATGTGAAGAACCATCACTAGTAACCGTTATATTGTGACAGCTAGATAAGGAACATATCCAGATAAGGAGTCTGGTTGAGCATGCCTATCATATCCAGGATAGGACGAGTCTGGTTGAGCATGCCTATCATATCCAGGATAGGACGGCTTTACTTTGTTGTAAATTCTGTATAGTACTTGAAAAAGCTTCGTCATTGTAAATTCTGTATATCACAGGCATTTTTCTTGATAGGAATCATGCTCATGTTGTACATATTGTGCAACAAAGAACTGGTTTCCTTTGCACATTTGTGGTTCTTTATTTTGAACTTGCATTTGTCTTTAAATAAACTTGTGATCGAGCTGAACGATTTGCTGGTGGTGCAGATGATGTTGCTGGCGCCTTCTCCGACATCGCCTCTGAGCTGCTGCTGCTATCGGCCACCACTCTGACCTGGTGCTGCCTCTGAGGTCTCTATTCTCCTCCATATTTTTTTCCTTGTTTTTGTTCCTTTTTTCCTGCTGAATGTGGACGCAGTGTAAAGCTTGCGTGTAGTTGTTTAGGTGCTGTGGGTTGGTCTGGTGCTTCAGTGCTTATTTTTTTTGCTTTTAGTTGTGATGATGTTTCCAAACTTCCGTTTATGGTTGAGACATTATCATTGGTTCCTGACTGGTGATGTTCATCATTAAACTGACGGTCATACGTCTGTTTATGAATAATTGAGTGTGTGCCATGGTTTTTAAGGCGGTAAAGCGTCCTAACTCCTAAGACGGAGGAGGGGCGCTCTGATGCCTAAGCGGCGCTTAACAGCGGTCGATTTGTTTGATTGTTATCTTGTCTGCTTTTCTGGAGATAAATCTGGATTTTGGATCTATACAAGCTACATGAGATAAACATGCTTTGTTTTTTTTCTTCCTGTAGGCGGTGCTACACCTGATGGAGGCCTGGGTTCCCACTGTTGGCGAGAATGTGAGGCTTGGGGAGTTCATGGAATAGTACCTGATTGATGAACTGATCACGCGACGGTAAGTTTATGAGCTGTTCCTCTGGTTTCGTGTAAAATGGAACTGAAAACTGAAACCGAGCATCATCTGCTCTCCCTTTGTTATCATGATGCTGGCAGCTACATGCAAGTCTGTTCATGTGCTGGCTAATGGTTGATGGATTTATGCGATGCTCATGTTGGGTGTTAGAAGAACATGCTGCATGTAGGAAGATCTTAAAATGTTTTTTTTTAAATCAGGTTGGGAAGGTTATTCTCTGGCATTTTGTATCAATCTGATGAGAATAGCCCGTTGCTAGGATTTTGTCATGGTAGTGATAGGCTCATCTTGTGTGATATTTTTGGACTAGGGATTGTGTGATGGATTTCTGGTCGGTTCGAGTGTACATAAACAATCTACATGCTCACCAGGTTCTACTCCATGTACGTATCTTTTTCTTGTCAAATGGCCTGCTTGAGGTAGCTTGTTATTCTCCACCATGTACACCATGCATTGTCCTCCTACCCAAGAGAAACTTGTTCAACTTAACCAGGACATCACCATCTAGATAAATAACTTGTTGATGGAAATCTGTTTCATTAAATAATAAAAACTTGTTGTGGTGTGATGTGTAGGAAATGTCTGTGCTCAATTTTTTCCCATTTGTTTGCTGCTTATGCATACACCGCTGAAACTTCTTCTATATTTCCAGGTTCAAAACAAAGCAAATATAGGACCAGCTAGGAGGAAGCTCTTATGTTGCATTGCCATCTTACGTCACTAGATGCATTTCCATGTATGCTGATGTTTAGTCGGAGCACATCAACACAATGATATGCCTTTTATTTGGCATTGCATTCCTCTATTTATATCATCCATATTGCACATTCATATGCATTCCTACATTTGTACGTACAACACTTTGGGCGATTGAATTTCATGTGAAGAACCATCACTAGTAACCGTTATATTGTGTCAGCTAGATAAGGAACATATCCAGATAAGGAGTCTGGTTGAGCATGCCTATCATATCCAGGATAGGACGAGTCTGGTTGAGCATGCCTATCATATCCAGGATAGGACGGCTTTACTTTGTTGTAAATTCTGTATAGTACTTGAAAAAGCTTCGTCATTGTAAATTCTGTATATCACAGGCATTTTTCTTGATAGGAATCATGCTCATGTTGTACATATTGTGCAACAAAGAACTGGTTTCCTTTGCACATTTGTGGTTCTTTATTTTGAACTTGCATTTGTCTTTAAATAAACTTGTGATCGAGCTGAACGATTTGCTGGTGGTGCAGATGATGTTGCTGGCGCCTTCTCCGACATCGCCTCTGAGCTGCTGCTGCTATCGGCCACCACTCTGACCTGGTGCTGCCTCTGAGGTCTCTATTCTCCTCCATATTTTTTTTCCTTGTTTTTGTTCCTTTTTTCCTGCTGAATGTGGACGCAGTGTAAAGCTTGCGTGTAGTTGTTTAGGTGCTGTGGGTTGGTCTGGTGCTTCAGTGCTTATTTTTTTTGCTTTTAGTTGTGATGATGTTTCCAAACTTCCGTTTATGGTTGAGACATTATCATTGGTTCCTGACTGGTGATGTTCATCATTAAACTGACGGTCATACGTCTGTTTATGAATAATTGAGTGTGTGCCATGGTTTTTAAGGCGGTAAAGCGTCCTAACTCCTAAGACGGAGGAGGGGCGCTCTGATGCCTAAGCGGCGCTTAACAGCGGTCGATTTGTTTGATTGTTATCTTGTCTGCTTTTCTGGAGATAAATCTGGATTTTGGATCTATACAAGCTACATGAGATAAACATGCTTTGTTTTTTTTCTTCCTGTAGGTGGTGCTACACCTGATGGAGGCCTGGGTTCCCACTGTTGGCGAGAATGTGAGGCTTGGGGAGTTCATGGAATAGTACCTGATTGATGAACTGATCACGCGACGGTAAGTTTATGAGCTGTTCCTCTGGTTTCGTGTAAAATGGAACTGAAAACTGAAACCGAGCATCATCTGCTCTCCCTTTGTTATCATGATGCTGGCAGCTACATGCAAGTCTGTTCATGTGCTGGCTAATGGTTGATGGATTTATGCGATGCTCATGTTGGGTGTTAGAAGAACATGCTGCATGTAGGAAGATCTTAAAATGTTTTTTTTTAAATCAGGTTGGGAAGGTTATTCTCTGGCATTTTGTATCAATCTGATGAGAATAGCCCGTTGCTAGGATTTTGTCATGGTAGTGATAGGCTCATCTTGTGTGATATTTTTGGACTAGGGATTGTGTGATGGATTTCTGGTCGGTTCGAGTGTACATAAACAATCTACATGCTCACCAGGTTCTACTCCATGTACGTATCTTTTTCTTGTCAAATGGCCTGCTTGAGGTAGCTTGTTATTCTCCACCATGTACACCATGCATTGTCCTCCTACCCCAAGAGAAACTTGTTCAACTTAACCAGGACATCACCATCTAGATAAATAACTTGTTGATGGAAATCTGTTTCATTAAATAATAAAACTTGTTGTGGTGTGATGTGTAGGAAATGTCTGTGCTCAATTTTTTCCCATTTGTTTGCTGCTTATGCATACACCGCTGAAACTTCTTCTATATTTCCAGGTTCAAAACAAAGCAAATATAGGACCAGCTAGGAGGAAGCTCTTATGTTGCATTGCCATCTTACGTCACTAGATGCATTTCCATGTATGCTGATGTTTAGTCGGAGCACATCAACACAATGATATGCCTTTTATTTGGCATTGCATTCCTCTATTTATATCATCCATATTGCACATTCATATGCATTCCTACATTTGTACGTACAACACTTTGGGCGATTGAATTTCATGTGAAGAACCATCACTAGTAACCGTTATATTGTGACAGCTAGATAAGGAACATATCCAGATAAGGAGTCTGGTTGAGCATGCCTATCATATCCAGGATAGGACGAGTCTGGTTGAGCATGCCTATCATATCCAGGATAGGACGGCTTTACTTTGTTGTAAATTCTGTATAGTACTTGAAAAAGCTTCGTCATTGTAAATTCTGTATATCACAGGCATTTTTCTTGATAGGAATCATGCTCATGTTGTACATATTGTGCAACAAAGAACTGGTTTCCTTTGCACATTTGTGGTTCTTTATTTTGAACTTGCATTTGTCTTTAAATAAACTTGTGATCGAGCTGAACGATTTGCTGGTGGTGCAGATGATGTTGCTGGCGCCTTCTCCGACATCGCCTCTGAGCTGCTGCTGCTATCGGCCACCACTCTGACCTGGTGCTGCCTCTGAGGTCTCTATTCTCCTCCATATTTTTTTTCCTTGTTTTTGTTCCTTTTTTCCTGCTGAATGTGGACGCAGTGTAAAGCTTGCGTGTAGTTGTTTAGGTGCTGTGGGTTGGTCTGGTGCTTCAGTGCTTATTTTTTTGCTTTTAGTTGTGATGATGTTTCCAAACTTCCGTTTATGGTTGAGACATTATCATTGGTTCCTGACTGGTGATGTTCATCATTAAACTGACGGTCATACGTCTGTTTATGAATAATTGAGTGTGTGCCATGGTTTTTAAGGCGGTAAAGCGTCCTAACTCCTAAGACGGAGGAGGGGCGCTCTGATGCCTAAGCGGCGCTTAACAGCGGTCGATTTGTTTGATTGTTATCTTGTCTGCTTTTCTGGAGATAAATCTGGATTTTGGATCTATACAAGCTACATGAGATAAACATGCTTTGTTTTTTTTCTTCCTTAGGCGGTGCTACACCTGATGGAGGCCTGGGTTCCCACTGTTGGCGAGAATGTGAGGCTTGGGGAGTTCATGGAATAGTACCTGATTGATGAACTGATCACGCGACGGTAAGTTTATGAGCTGTTCCTCTGGTTTCGTGTAAAATGGAACTGAAAACTGAAACCGAGCATCATCTGCTCTCCCTTTGTTATCATGATGCTGGCAGCTACATGCAAGTCTGTTCATGTGCTGGCTAATGGTTGATGGATTTATGCGATGCTCATGTTGGGTGTTAGAAGAACATGCTGCATGTAGGAAGATCTTAAAATGTTTTTTTTTAAATCAGGTTGGGAAGGTTATTCTCTGGCATTTTGTATCAATCTGATGAGAATAGCCGTTGCTAGGATTTTGTCATGGTAGTGATAGGCTCATCTTGTGTGATATTTTTGGACTAGGGATTGTGTGATGGATTTCTGGTCGGTTCGAGTGTACATAAACAATCTACATGCTCACCAGGTTCTACTGGAATACCATCCAGCCATCTTGCATGTCTCGTGATGGTCACTTTTGAACATTCTTCTGTGCCCCACTTTTGAACATTCTTGTCTGTGTGCCATGCGCTGTTCGTGAAGGTGAACCTTTATTGTTCTATTGTCTTGCAGGTGATGGGCGGACGAGGGAGAAGTGGAGCTTGAGGTGGCCAGGAGGGAGCCTTAGCGCCGGGCCGAGGCTGTTTTATTCCTGGGATGTGCTTGGCTACATTAGATACGTGTTGATGCTCGGGTGATCTGTGCTTGACCAATTTGGTATGATGTAGCGGTTTGTCACTCTTTGGTAGAACCTTTCAGTTGAGAAGAGTGACATGAATTCAGAGCAACCTGGAACAACTTCTTGTTCTTTATAATTTTGAGACCCTACATATATTTGATGGTGAACATGATCGAGGCTTGCTCACTAATATTTGGATGAACTTATGGGTATCGATCTATATTGTACCAAAAGCATTAAGTCCTTGTGTATATATAATCAGCATCGGTACTTTTTTTTACAGTTTAGTCAAATCCAGTGATTCCATATTACTGCAGCATATCAATATTATGTATTACATGGGTCATGAAAAGGCTGATGATGCTTGTTTGTTCACACACGTAGATCCTGCACGCTGAAGGGTTCCTGTTAGATAATTAAGCTCTGGTGCCATTGCCACTTCTTGTCTTGGCTGGATCCAACTTTGTAAGGCTATATTTACTCGGCGAGGTGGTAGTGGTAGTATAGAAAGAAGAGATTTTGCTTGCTGATCGGTTCATAATTGAATTTATCACACACCTGCAAACTCGCACACTTGATTGTATTGATTTATTATTGAGTAAATCAGTGTGTAACCATTTGATTAGTTCTAAAGAAACTAATTAGGGCAAAATTATAGCAAACGGAATAAGTAAATTGTGGTAGTGGTAGTCCAGAAAGAAGAGATTTCGCTTGCTGATCGGTTCATAATTGAATTTATCACACGCCTGCAAACTCGCACACTTGATTGTATTGATTTATTACTGAGTAAATCAGTGTGTAACCATTTGATTAGTTCTAAAGAAACTAATTACGGCAAAATTATAGCAAACGGAATAAGTAAATGCAACCCGATATCCTGATTTGTTAGAGGATTTTAAGGACCGCATGCTACCGAAAGGAGGGTTTCCTGGGGGAGACTCACAAGTCCCAATGCGTCAACGCACTCTATCTAACCCAACTTTCCGTAACTATTGGTGCCCGCTAGCATGCAGCCGAAAGAAGATTTCCTATCGAGACCTGCTCCACGTCACCGATCCATGAGGTGAAGCATCCTAGCGGTCCAGATTATCATGGGGAGAATCATCCTAACGGTCCAAATTGTGAAAAGAGTCTACCGCATGCACTGCCTACCTATATCGCTCTTTACGTCTCCCATCCCTCCAATCGGGACTAGAAAATTAGTTAAATAATCGTGCATCCTCCCGCCTTGGCGCGCCCTCCCTCTTGTTAAAATTCAAACTGTATGTTTCCTCTATCCAATCCAATCCATTCTGGCTCTATAAATACGAGACCACCGTGACGAGAGCCGCGGGCGTTATGCGCGACTTGCGACTTGGGCTTGGCGTGGCGCAGGCGGAGACGGAGACGGAGACGAGCGAGTCTTCAGGCGTCGACTGGGCTTGGTGAGGCGGATCTCCGGCCGGCCAGCCACACTATCCACCACTCCCCCGTACATCCAGCCATCACCCTCAATCTCTTTTCTCTCTACCTGCGGAGATGGGAAGAGCGCAAGCGCGGGCGCGACGGCAACGGTGCACAGCGAATAGCGACAGCAGCGATGCCCAGAACGGCGACCTTGACCACGACAAGCAGAGCCTCCATGGCGAGTAGGGCCTTGGCCTCGGCGAGCAGAGCCTCGACCTCGGCCACGGCATGACGGCGAGCAGAGCCCCGACCTCCATGGCGAGTAGGTGCTCGCCGGTGTTGACAACCAGAGCTCCCCGGCGTCGACGGCAGCGGCGCACGACGACGGCAGCAGCGCATAGCGGCACAACCAAAACTCTAAGCTGGTAACCAAGCATTGTGTGGCCTTATTGTTTTATTAATTTAAACCTAGGCACGTGGTGCATTCCGTCTAAAAAGTAAATAACAAACGGCAGCAGCCTGGTCATCATTTTTTCCTTATTAAAATAACTCAATATTCAGACTTCTCTCTGAATGTGCTTCTCATCAACTCAGCAAAAGCAAATCTTAAGCCAGCCATCACCTCCATGCCCTTATAAGCAACTTTATCTGTTGCAACAAACAGTTTGAACAGAAGTTCAGTCATGTGGTGAAAAATTATCTTATGCTGAAATAACAGGGCATTCCTGATATTCCTTATTCCACAATGCCAAGACTGAGCATCAAACTTTAACCTAGATAGGGTCGGTGTCCAACTGGACAACAACACGGCCAGTATAACGCGTATTAGGCTAAAGGATGAAATCAAATTAGAGCTGCTAGACTGGTTTTACTTCAATTGTCTCTATGCACATGATTCCGTCGTGTGTTTTTTTTCTATCCCTTGTCCCCTGTAAATATGTCTACTGTCTCCTATTATTATAAATAGGTATATGTCGTGGACTCTCCTACGGTTTTCGTACAAAAAAAGCATCAAAACTGAACCAAAGCAATTTATGCTCAAGGTGAGAAGAACTCCCTAGTTACGACTAAAACAATTACAAACTTGCAGAATTCTAGACCAACCTAGGGCTTCAGCACAGATACTCCACATGAACTTTACCATGACATGATGAAACAAAACTTGAGATGTATCCCCTACTTCAAAGTTCAGTGTCTTGTTTTCATAACTTACGAGATAAACTCTAACCGACATTGACCAAGCAGGTTGTGGAATTTTTTTTTGTCTTACACGTCACCAGTTCCATTAAAGTAATGTACAAAAATAAGCATTAAGCGGTAACATATGAACCTGAGAGCCCAAATAGAAAATACCTTTGGAATCTTCCCAACGTACAGATGGAGATGACAACATGTACTGGAGAACTTCTGTGAAGTGACGATCCCTTGCTTTTTCCAATAATACTAACTCCAACCCAATGGTGCCATCGACAAAAAATGATTCCTTTGAAGCAGACGTGTTCATGTAGTTTAAAGTTTTTTCAAAATCAATTACCCCAGCATGCATTCCACACGGTGGATGGACAACTTTACCTAAGTGAGACTCACAAATAGAACACCGTCCTATAAGTATGAAGAAACAAAATCAAGTCATGCAGAAAACATTTGATTCATCACTCACTGAAGAGCAAAGATTTGACACTCACCAAGATATACATTCTTCATGTTATAGTTGGGCAAGGGACAACAGAATGAGATTTCTGATCCATCGATGACATTCGAGTGGTATTTGGATTCCCAAATTTGAGCAAAGAAGAGCTTTGGTGTGGTCTCTTCATCAGACTGAGCGGCCAGGAAATTAATGTGGTAGCAATCGGAGTATAGAAAACTACTACTTTTCTGCCCTCCACAAATAGTCTGGAGTTCATACACAGGTTCCTATAATTAGCGAAATAGAGTCGCTTGATCAGAACAATTTTAAACTAGAATTAGCTAACATTGATTAAGCACTAAATTAAATGTAAATAGACAAGTATATATGGATATACAAGATGAGTTCGTACAAGCAAATAGCATAAGGAAGAAGGACATTAGAAAATTTACCCATGGGTGTTGAGAGAAATAGCGGTGAAGGAGTTTCTCTATTTCCTTGCGAAGGAATCTTTGCCTCAGTGCCATTGCCTTGACCCTTGATGTATCCCTAGGAAAGTCTGCCCCTTGCATTTGTGGTACTGCACGCTCCATTTTAACAGAGTACACCTGTTTCAACATCATCTGTGCCTCCGAAAAACTAGTACCAGAAATCAATTCGCCTTCTTCCGTGTGAATTAGATGTCCTAACTCTTGTACTAGCTGTGTGTTAGATGATAATGATGATAGAAACTTTCCGTGAGATTCTCCAAGGGGGTGCTTCGCAGCGTCACTCGCATTCTGAAACGCTATGTCGAGTACTTGTGGCATCTTGTCCTCTAGCAAACTTGTGAGGTCACACGGATGCGTTTTGCAAAGATACAAGACAACATCATACTCTGAGAGGCCAGTAATCGTCCTCACAACAGCAAGCAGCCCATCGAGAGAACATACCTCAAGTCGGCGCATCGAGGAAATGAGAAGAAGGTCCTGAGGATACCCAGAAACGCCCACATGCACTACAGGAGCAGTAGCATCATACCACATTGAATTGACAATTATATTAGTTACGGGTCGAAGGGGCCATAACAATACCCAGCCAACAACATGCTACTTAATAGATCGCCGCGAATATTATTGGGCAGCCTCGAAAGTGCCTTGATGTAGAACGCATGTAATGCATCCAGCAGGCACATCTTGAGGTATCCGATGTCCTTCCACGTGTGTGGTGAATCAAGTCGCTGAAGTTGCGAACAGTGGACAAGTAGGACGTGAGCTTTTCAAGTGCACCTTTAGTCGAACACCGGAGGTTGCTGAGACTGAAATGTGACACAGCAGGCCGAACATTGAACATTGCGATAACACGGCCACCTGTGGTATTGAAAGAGTAATCCAAAAGCTTGGAGCATCCTGATGTAGGCTGTCTCCCAGGGAATGTTACTTGGATGGAAGAGGAAACCTTAAGGTGTTGCGACTGCAGAACGGAGACAATGTTTTCTATGTCATCCACGTTGAGGCACTGATCATGTAGCTTGGAAAGCACAGCTATCATATCCTTGGACTCCTGAATCAGGGGTTGAGTATGGTCAGCTAGCTGGAACGGAAGGTGCCTTCGTCGCTCACTTTTTGCTGTCACGTACGTACGTACGTACGTACGCACCTTCGTTCGTCGGTCTACCTGAACACAAGAAAGAAGCAAAGTCGTCACGCGGGATCGGATCCGCATCATCCTCCTCGATCTCATCGTACCCGACGTACGTGATTTCAACGAAACGCACCTTCAATTAATTCCTTCCTTCCTTCCTTTTAATATAATAACAATTTCTGAATAATGTTTCAAGTGCTGACCGGGATCCTTTTGATTTCATGCCTGGCCTAGCTCAGTTGCATGGCAAGTACGTACGTGCATCGCCTTCTTTTCTCTTTCTCTCAACAAACACACATCAGCTACGTACGTACGTACGTAGTACGTGTATTGTCTCAACAAAAACAAAACAAAAATATCAGGAGATGGTAGATCAACGCATTTCCCCGTGGATCACCACTAATAAAATTATGTGTAAGAATCGAATATTAGCATGCATTAAGCAACATAGTGATGCCATCCGCCAAGGAAATGACAAATATAATGCAAGGTAATAATCGTTTCATGGTTTATGTAAGATTAGTATATGCCGACGCGCCACCACGGTCCACCATATTTTGGGACCGGCTATGGTAAGCCACGCGTGAAGGGCTCTGTTAATTTAGAGTGAATTCTGATCCCGCCGGTGCGTAAATTATCATGCTTTACGAGCTTCTTTCTTGTCGCGGTCGCATTCCCATCCACCAACACGGGATCAACATGAGGATCATTTTTCCCTTGTCTTGTTGATGAATCGTAGCAGGATGAGGTTCCGTCGATTGTGCACAGGTGGTCCTCATGGCGGTCAAACTGCGTTCGACAACGACAATGACGGGCCATGATAGCCGATCACGGGGAAGAAGAGGAAATCTCTTGTACGATTACAAACTACATATGTTTTAGATCAATAGCTCATAAGATTTCCCACGTACACTCGATTCATACGTCCTCTAGGGTATTTACTTTTTTTGTTTATTTTATTTCAGCGTGCCCCAATACTTCATGGGAACAAGCTAGGCCAAACGTCACCTCTCATTTTTTAGCAAATATTGTGAAATTGGGGAGAAATCTCGTGTGGGAGTATATCGTGACCGACCATGTTCTTGTGTCGTACGCGCATGGATCGTTGGACCCAGCAAGTACATGTCGACGCGAAAACAATTTTGACAGAGGGCTCGCCCAGACCAAATTTGGAAAAGTCACGCCACTTATATTGGATTTGGGAGGCAAAATTTTCCCTTTATACCACGCGGGAATTTGGGAGGCAAAATTTTCGTTTTGTTGGGTCCGAAAGCCACCACTCCTACCCACCACTCCCGCACAACAACTTATTATTTTATGCATTACTTACCATTTCATGTGTCATCTCATTGTCGTGCGTTATTATTTTATGCATGAATGATAGCATAAAATCCATCATTTCACGTGTTGTCTCATCACCACATATTATGGGGTCCCTTCATTTATGCCCTAAAATAACTATGATATATCATTTCAAACGTCGTCATGTTGTCGGTCAGTGTTATTTTAGGCATCTAGACAACCATTTGCCATGATACATCTCACGTAATGATAGCATAAGACATACTAGTTTCGGTCTTGTTTCTCTTGCTCGTCCTCGAGGGCTATATAGAACGTTGTTTGGGGATTTTTGTTCACCCGTTCTTGACAGACATACGGTTGTAGAGACATTTTTTTTCTATAAAAAAAATTGGGCTATAACACACTGTTTTTTGTTTTGGCATTTTTCTCACGAATTTACCGGCAACCCTGAATTTTTGGGGGCTATATTCCATTATTTTGTTTGGAAGTTTTCTCGTCCATTTTCAATTTGGTACTTTTCTTGTTTGTTTTGAGTTTGACACTTTTTCCGCCTGTTTTCAACACACCTTTATAGGGTTTCCCTTCCAATTTTAAAGACTCGTAATTTTTTTATTGGGTATGGTCTAGTTTGGAAGTAGAAAATAGCATTCAACATGAATGAAAGACTTGCTTGTTTTGGCAGTTTTCCCGCCCATTTTTATTTTGGCAGTTTTCCCGCCTATTTTGAGCACTCGCATGTTTCCCCATTTTTTGGGATTTGGCAGTTTTCTTGTCTGTTTCAATATTTGACACTTTTCTCACCCGTTTTCCGTTTTAGTAGTTTTCTGCCCGTTTTTGATCTAGCAGTTATATCGACATTTTCCCTGTATGTTTTTTATGTGGTAGCTCTTACAATCTTTTTCCCACATGTTTAACATTTTGGGAGTTTTCTGTGTGTTTTCGACTTGGCAGTTTTCCCTCTTGTTATGAGATTTGGTTGTTTCCCGCCCATTTTCAATGATAGTTTCCCCGCCCTTTTTTGGGATTTTCCCATCCATTTTTACTTGATAGTTTGCCTATTTTTCGTTTTGACATTTTCCACACATTTTTGATTTGGAAGTTTTTTCGGGTTTTCCGAATTTGGTAGTTTTTCGCCCGGTTCAGCACACACACTTTTTGGGGTTTCTCGTCCATTTTTCACTAGTTGTGATAATGTATGTATGCATTATTGAGTTTGTAAGCAATACGATACCAAAGTCCTTCAACATGAATAAAAAGACTTGGAGGTTTCTCGTCCTTTTCAACACACATATATAATGTTCGATTTTCTCACCAGTTTTTGCGTCTAGCGATTACCTAAATAGGCATTACAAAGACTAAAATATCAAATCTTTCAATAGACATGAAGTATCAATCTACATGCATACCAATTATTATAATGCACATGTACCGTTAGTATGCACACCACACGGGTTTATCGACACGTGAATAAAGATTACGGCGTGCGTCCTTATTTTATGCATGTATATAATGATAGCTTTTATCTATCACGAGATGGTAGATCAATGCATTTCCCGATGGATCACCACTAATAAAATTATGTGTAAAAATCATCCGTTAGCAAAGCTACATAGCAATGCAATTTGCCGAGGAAATGGCAAATATAATGAAATGTAATAATCGTTTCATGGCTTATGTAAGAGGACTAGAGGAGTATACGCTGACGCGCCACCACGGTCCACGATGTTCTGGGAGCGGTACAATAAGCCACACATGAAGGGCTCTGCTAATTTAGAGTGAATTTTGACCCCCCCCCCCCCCCCCCCCCTTAATTTGATTTTATCATGCTATATGAGCTTATTTTTTTGTCGCGATATTCCGGATTTCCGGTGCGTTTAGGTCGCAATCCCATGCATCCACCAACACGGGGTCAACGAACGGATCTTGTTTATCTCGTCTTGCCCATGAATCAGAGCAGGATAAGGTTTCGCCAATTCTTCCCCGGTGGTCCACATGGCGGATCGACAACGACAAAATTTCGGGAGAGCGCCCGCCCAGATGAAAATTTAGGTAGAATCGCGCCACCTATATTTGAGTTGGGAGGCAAAAATTTGGGCGCGGGAATTTCGGAGGCAAAACTTTGGTTTTGTTTTGTTGGGTCCAAACCACTCCCACCCACCCACCGCTCCCGCACAGCACACCACATCTCCACCTCCTCTCTCCTCCAGATCCCCTTTTTCCGCCGCTCGTCGCCGGTCGAATCCGGCGACTCACCGCGCCGCACACCACCGCCCCTGCACCGGCTCTTCCTCCTCTCCCGAATCCACGGCGTCGAACCGCCTAATCGCCGCCCCACCTCAAACCCTAGCTCCTCAGATGCAGGACCATGGTGGCGGCAGAGGAGGTCGTCGGCGGCGGGGCTACTGCCCGCGCACCTGCGCGGCCCCCGCCGGCGTCGAGAAGCTCTACGTCGCGCTCTGTTCTCCAAGAACCAGATGCGCTCCATGAGGCTGCCCTTGGCCCTCGTCTCGGGCGGCAGCACCTCCGCAGGCGTGAACGTCGGGGACGACGACGAAAGCGTGGTGCTGGTGGGCAGCTGGAGTCTGCGACATACGTGCGTCTCAGGCTCCTGTACGTACGTACTGCTCCTGCATCTCATCCTGCCCTATTTCTCCTCTCCATCACAGTAGAAGGATGCATCTCATCTCATGTGAGGTTCCCGTATATGTGTTCTGTTTACACAACCTGTCAAGCAAGATTCAGTTTTTGAGGTCACCGTCTCCTCTTTTCTTGTCTAGGGCCTCTAATGCTCGCAGTGTGTTTATGGTCCTTGCTTGATATGCAGCAGCAGCAGTTTTTTTTTTGTCACACTACTATGTGGATTTCATTTTTAGACGTACACCATGCCCAGCTCCTTGATTCATATGCATGTCTACATCGTTCATGTACACCATGCATTGTCCTCCTACCCAAGAGAAACTTGTTCAACTTAACCAAGACATCACCATCTAGATAAATAACTTGTTTATGGAAATCTGTTTTCACTAAATATATAAACTTGGTTGTGGTGGGATGCGTAGGAAATGTATGTGCTCATTTTCCCCCATCTGTTGCTGCTTATGCATACACACTGCTGAAACTTCTTCTATATTTCCAGGTTCAAAACAAAGCATATAGGACTATCTTGGAGGAAGCCATCCTCTGCCGTGCAAGCAGCAACAACGACAGCAACCAGGGGTTCACGCACGCTGAAGTTCTTGGTGTCTGTCAACCGTGCCTGCTTCCACTTCTTCCTAGGAAAGGTTTGTTTTACCAGTGATCAAACGATAATATTCGCACAGAGCAGCGGGGATGGGCTTGCAGCTCTCTGATTGGAAAAAAAATGAACATTTATTTTGTATATTGCAGTGGAATAGGCATATGCATGTTTGTATGACCGGGTGCTTTGACAAGTTCTCTTTTTTTGGCAGGAGAGAAAAGGTTCGGGTACAAGGGATCAAGTTTCCACCGTGTCATTTAAACACTCATGATTCAGGGAGGAGATATTGACAAGGGCGACGTATGTGTTTATCCACTTTTGTGTATTCTAGTTTGTTGCACATGCGTCTTTATACTGGTCAAATATTTGAAAAAGATAAGACTACCACTTGATCCGTGCAAATACCTTTGCACACAAGATTAAGCATGGTCATTTATTTATTTGTAGCAGAATTGTACTTCTTATAGTTTGTTGAGTTATAAGAAATTTGAGTACTTTGTGCTATTTAAAGAGGGAAGTTGTCTTGTAGAACTAGACACGTGTTTCTGATTGTTATTCCATCTTAGCTCACGTACCAACATTTCACATTCTTCTTATAGTGCTTTTTTGGCCTGGATTTGCATGTCAATACTCCTGACAAATTCGGAGTAGCATGAACTTGTAGTGATCTGAGCAGTTTATGCATGTCACAGTTTGCATATATAGCTGATTAATCTGTAGCAAAGTTGTTGATTGGCATCCATGCTATCTTTGTGGCTTCCAATGATTTTTCCTGTAACTTTTTTGTCGAGTAAACTGAACCTTTCTGGTATATTTGATACGTGATTAAAATGCCCAAAATGTGTACATGTTAATGTAAAAATTTCGGTGCGTGTACCTTTTGAAACCATTCAAAAGGTAACCAAATCTTACATTCCTTCTAATTAACGTTCAACTAATGAAGCTATGTCTAGTGACATCTGCCTACACATGTCATTTCGTTGATAAGTACGTTTGCCTATGTTAGAAGCTACTCAATTTGGTAGAGTAGTTTTACACCTAACTGTCGAGGTTCCTCTACGAGTTATGTTGACATTTTGGCACTAGTCTTTAGGTTCTGATGATATGGGGTACCAAAATGTTTTCTTTTCTAAAATGCTGCTTGATATGCTTTAGGTATTTTGTTGAAGCTTGTATCATGGGCAGAATTGAGTCTTCTCTGATATTGTAGAGGATTTTGGTGAGTAGGAGCTGACTTATTTCTTTGTTTGGCAGGACAAACTGGATATTCTCCAGTTCCCCCAATTTCTAGGCGAGTTATCCTTGGTGCAGACCAACCTGTTATTCCTTCCGGAGGATCCACTCCATGTACGTACCTTTTTCTTGTCAAATGGCCTGCTTGAGGTAGCTTGTTATTCTCCACCATGTACACCATGCATTGTCCTCCTACCCCAAGAGAAACTTGTTCAACTTAACCAGGACATCACCATCTAGATAAATAACTTGTTGATGGAAATCTGTTTCATTAAATAAAAAAAACTTGTGGTGGTGTGATGTGTAGGAAATGTCTGTGCTCAATTTTTTCCCATCTGTTTGCTGCTTATGCATACACCGCTGAAACTTCTTCTATATTTCCAGGTTCAAAACAAAGCATATAGGACCAGCTTGGAGGAAGCTCTTATGTTGCATTGCCATCTTACGTCACTAGATGCATTTCCATGTATGCTGATGTTTAGTCGGAGCACATCAACACAATGATATGCCTTTTATTTGGCATTGCATTCCTCTATTTATATCATCCATATTGCACATTCATATGCATTCCTACATTTGTACGTACAACACTTTGGGCAATTGAATTTCATGTGAAGAACCATCACTAGTAACCGTTATATTGTGACAGCTAGATAAGGAACATATCCAGATAAGGAGTCTGGTTGAGCATGCCTATCATATCCAGGATAGGACGGCTTTACTTTGTTGTAAATTCTGTATAGTACTTGAAAAAGCTTCGTCATTGTAAATTCTGTATATCACAGGCATTTTTCTTGATAGGAATCATGCTCATGTTGCACATATTGTGCAACAAAGAACTGGTTTCCTTTGCACATTTGTGGTCCTTTATTTTGAACTTGCATTTGTCTTTAAATAAACTTGTGATCGAGCTGAACGATTTGCTGGTGGTGCAGATGATGTTGCTGGCGCCTTCTCCGACATCGCCTCTGAGCTGCTGCTGCTACCGGCCACCACTCCGACCTGGTGCTGCCTCTGAGGTCTCTATTCTCCTCCATATTTTTTTCCTTGTTTTTGTTCCTTTTTTCCTGTTGAATGTGGACGCAGTGTAAAGCTTGCGTGTAGTTGTTTAGGTGCTGTGGGTTGGTCTGGTGCTTGAGTGCTTATTTTTTTGCTTTTAGTTGTGATGATGTTTCCAAACTTCCGTTTATGGTTGAGACATTATCATTGGTTCCTGACTGGTGATGTTCATCATTAAACTGACGGTCATACGTCTGTTTATGAATAATTGAGTGTGTGCCATGGTTTTTAAGGCGGTAAAGCGTCCTAACTCCTAAGACGGAGGAGGGGCGCTCTGATGCCTAAGCGGCGCTTAACAGCGGTCGATTTTCCAAGGCGGAGGTGGAGCCTGTCATGTTATGTGTGCTCAGTTCAACTTGCAGCTTGTCATGTTATGTGTGGTCTATCTGCTCCTTTATCCTCTATTGTTTACCTGAACAATAGAGGAGAATGGGAGAAACCTTGGCGCATGCGCCTTTGTTCTTTGATTGTTATCTTGTCTGCTTTTCTGGAGATAAATCTGGATTTTGGATCTATACAAGCTACATGAGATAAACATGCTTTGTTTTTTTCTTCCTGTAGGCGGTGCTGCACCTGATGGAGGCCTGGGTTCCCACTGTTGGCGAGAATGTGAGGCTTGGGGAGTTCCTGGAATAGTACCTGATTGATGAACTGATCACGCGATGGTAAGTTTATGAGCTGTTCCTCTGGTTGCGTGTAAAATGGAATTGAAAACTGGAACCGAGCATCATCTGCTTTCCCTTTGTTATCATGATGCTGGCAGCTACATGCAAGTCTGTTCATGTGCTGGCTAATGGTTGATGGATTTATGCGATGCTCCTGTTGGGTGTTAGAAGAACATGCTGCATGTAGGAAGATCTTAAAATGTTTTTTTTTAATCAGGTTGGGAAGGTTGTTCTCTGGCATTTTGTATCAATCTGATGAGAATAGCCCGTTGCTAGGATTTTGTCATGGTAGTGATAGGCTCATCTTGTCTGATATTTTTGGACTAGGGATTGTGTGATGGATTTCTGGTCGGTTCGAGTGTACATAAACAATCTACATGCTCACCAAGTTCTACTGGAATACCATCCAGCCATCTTGCATGTCTCGTGATGGTCACTTTTGAACATTCTTCTGTGCCCCACTTTTGAACATTCTTGTCTGTGTGCCATGCGCTGTTCGTGAAGGTGAACCTTTATTGTTCTATTGTCTTGCAGGTGATGGGCAGACGAGGGAGAAGTGGAGCTTGAGGTGGCCAGGAGGGAGCCTTGGCGCCGGGCCGAGGCTGTTTTATTCCTGGGATGTGCTTGGCTACATTAGATACGTGTTGATGCTCGGCTGATCTGTGCTTGACCAATTTGGTATGATGTAGCGGTTTGTCACTCTTTGGTAGAACCTTTCAGTTGAGAAGAGTGACATGAATTCAGAGCAACCTGGAACAACTTCTTGTTCTTTATAATTTTGAGACCCTACATATATTTGATGGTGAACATGATCGAGGCTTGCTCACTAATATTTGGATGAACTTATGGGTATCGATCTATATTGTACCAAAAGCATTAAGTCCTTGTGTATATATAATCAGTATCGGTACTTTTTTTTACAGTTGAGTCAAATCCAGTGATTCCATATTACTGCAGCATATCAATATTATGTATTACATGGGTCATGAAAAGGCTGATGATGCTTGTTTGTTCACACACGTAGAGCCTGCACGCTGAAGGGTTCCGGTTAGATAATTAAGCTCTGGTGCCATTGCCACTTCTTGTCTTGGCTGGATCCAACTTTGTAAGGCTATATTTACTCGGCGAGGTGGTAGTGGTAGTATAGAAAGAAGAGATTTTGCTTGCTGATCGGTTCATAATTGAATTTATCACACGCCTGCAAACTCGCACACTTGATTGTATTGATTTATTATTGAGTAAATCAGTGTGTAACCATTTGATTAGTTCTAAGGAAACTAATTACGGCAAAATTATAGCAAACGGAATAAGTAAATTGTGGTAGTGGTAGTACAGAAAGAAGAGATTTCGCTTGCTGATCGGTTCATAATTGAATTTATCACACGCCTGCAAACTCGCACACTTGATTGTATTGATTTATTACTGAGTAAATCAGTGTGTAACCATTTGATTAGTTCTAAAGAAACTAATTACGGCAAAATTATAGCAAACGGAATAAGTAAATGCAACCCGATATCCTGATTTGTTAGAGGATTTTAAGGACCGCATGCTACCGAAATGAGGGTTTCCTGGGGGAGACGCCCAAGTCCCAATGCGTCAACGCACTCTATCCAACCCAACTTTCCGTAACTATTGGTGCCTGCTAGCATGCAGCCGAAAGAAGATTTCCTATCGAGACCTCCTCCACGTCACCGATCCATGAGGCGAAGCATCCTAGCGGTCCAGATTATCATAGGGCGAATCATCCTAACGGTCCAAATTGTGAAAAGAGTCTATCGCATGCACTGCCTACCTATCGCTCTTTACGTCTCCCATCCCTCCAATCGGGACTAGAAAATTAATTAAATAATCGTGCATCCTCCCGCCTTGGCGCGCCCTCCCTCTTGTTAAAATTCAAACTGTATGTTCATTCGGAATATAGGAATTTCCATCACATCCGAGCGATACATGGTAGTAAGGCATTTATATATACGGCTTGACCAACAATATTGCGGAGTATGTCCATGATTTTGTAAATTTGTAAAGTAAAACTCTAAGCTGGTAACCTAGCATTGCGTGGCCTTATTGTTTTATTAATTTAAACCTAGGCACGTGGTGCATTCCGTCTAAAAAGTAAATCGGTATTGCGGCCGGAATTAAGTGTCCTCTCTACAAGAATTTATAAATGTCCTCTCTACAAATTAAAAGTTGGTTAGTTTGTAAAAAAAAACCAAGATCCGGCCTTTATTGGTTGTACCTGACACATGCGATCTTTGTTGAAGGCGTTGTTTGAATAGTTCAGATTTTCTCCTGAGTGAAAACTTACAATTTTTGATTGGACGACGACGGCGCTTGTGCACTGTTCCCTTTTTTGAGACCTTGCTTTGGAGAACCTCTTTTATAGTCCTGAGTGTTGCAATTGGACCTTCTCCTCCAAGTGCCCAACTTTTCTTTGTGTTGCCCAAAAAACTAGCCGTTGATGTTGTAAACTTGGGACAGCCGAGCCGCTATCGCAAAATGTTTTTCAGCCGTGCGCGCCCAACTGCCATTCAGTAGGTTCCCTCGCGCTAACGCGACCACATCCGCATGTCCGCCTCCGCCTGTCGCCAACGAAATCCCGTCACCCAAGCCAGCGCCGCTGGTCTGCCGTCCCTCTACGTGCACTTGATTCCACCACCCCTCTTCTTCTCCGGCGGACCCGCTGCGTGCCCTGATTTGGGATCTGCCGCCCGATTCCCGGTGTCTGCAGCCTAACCGTAGCTGCTCCAGCAGCCCGCCGGTGCTGACCATGCGGCCGCCGCGAGCTTACGTTTGGTGTCCTATTTTAGGGTATCTGCCGGCTGTCGGTTTCGTGGTGCCCTATAACAGGGTATCTGGAACGGCAAATTTTTTGTTGTCCTATATTGCTCAAAACATAACTTTTTATTGGCCTAAAGCCACTTTTTTGTTTCCAAAAATAGGGCGTATGTTGGATGCTCCCAGAACTTTTTCAGATCATCTCAGCTCCTTGCAGCCCTACGCGGATAGGAGTACAAGATGCAGGCAAGGGACAAGCGGCTCTTGTTCGATAGAGAGAGATGGCAGCCCAAAAAAAGTGGGTGGAATCAGATTTGTATAGCAAACAAAAACTAATGTATTCAGGTCCCACTGTTAATTGGTTTGCGTTCAAAGCGCTGAACCAAACAGTTTCAAGGGGCATTAGCCATAGGAGTTGAACTGTGGTGCATGTCGGGACTTGTGGGCAGAGTTGCACCAGCATGCCCTCACCTTATTTTTAAACGGGTAACTATGATACTTTTTAAACTTGAGGTTTACAGCGTAGATAATTTTACAATTTGATATAAATGATTTGTTTCCTAGAAAAACTGGTAAAAGCTCAAGGAAAGATGAGAGTACATCAATGACCTGCACAAAAACACTGACTTATGTCAATAATTCACGAATTTGTACAACATCACAAGTATGACTGATGAACTGAGTGTACATATAATATATCTCATAGTATCATAGCAACGAAGGGTACTCATCTTTCAAGCATAATCCAAATGAGCAGCAAAATCCTACACATACTCAGAACAAACGGCAGCAGCCTGGCCATCATTTTTTTCCTTAGTAAAATAACTCAATATTCAGACTTCTCTCTGAATGTGCTTCTCATCAACTCAGTAAAAGCAAATCTTAAGCCAGCCATCACCTCCATGCCCTTATAAGCAACTCGATCTGTTGCAACCAACAGTTTGAACAGAAGTTCAGTCATGTGGTGAAAAATTATCTTATGCTGAAATAACAGGGCATTCCTGATATTCCTTATTCCACAATGCCAAGACTGAGCATCAAACTTTAACCTGGATAGGTCGGTGTCCAACTGGACAACAACACCGCCAGTATAACGCTTATTAGGCTAAAGGATGAAATCAAATTAGAGCTGCAAGACTGGTTTTGCTTCAATTGTCTCTATGCACATGATTCGGTTGTGTGTTTTTTTCTGTCCCTTGTCCCCTGTAAATATGTCTACTGTCTCATATTATTATAAATAGGTATATGTCGTGGACTCTCCTACGGTTTTCGTACAAAAAAAGCAGCAAAACTGAACCAAAGCAATTTATGCTCAAGGTGAGAAGAACTCCCTAGTTACGACTAAAACAATTACAAACTTGCAGAATTCTAGACCAACCTAGGGCTTCAGCACAGATACTCCACATGAACTTTACCATGACATGATGAAACAAAACTTGAGATGCATCCCCTACTTCAAAGTTAAGTGTCTTGTTTTCAGAACTTACGAGATAAACTCTAACCGACAATGACCAAGCAGGTTGTGGAATATTTTTTTTTTGTCTTACACGTCATCAGTTCCATTAAAGTAATGTACAAAAATAAGCATTAAGCGGTAGCATATGAACCTGAGAGCCCCAAATAGAAAATACCTTTGGAATCTTCCCAACGTACAGATGGAGGTGACAACATGTACTGGAGAACTTCTGTGAAGTGACGATCCCTTGCTTTTTCCAATAATACTAACTCCAGCCCAATGGTGCCATCGACAAAAAAGGATTCCTTTGAAACACACGTGTTCATGTACTTTAAAGTTTTTTCAAAATCAATTACCCCAGCATGCATTCCACAAGGTGGATGGACAACTTTACCTAAGTGAGACTCACAAATAGAACACCGTCCTATAAGTATGAAGAAACAAAATCAAGTCATGCAGAAAACATTTGATTCATCACTCACTGAAGAGCAAAGATTAGACACTCACCAAGATATACATTCTTCATGTTATAGTTGGGCAAGGGACAACAGAATGAGATTTCTGATCCATCGATGACATTCGAGTGGTATTTGGATTCCCAAATTTGAGCAAAGAAGAGCTTTGGTGTGGTCTGTTGATCAGACTGAGCGGCCAGGAAATTAACGTGGTAGCAATAGGAGTATAGAAAAAAATTACTACTTTTCTGCCCTCCGCAAATTGTCTGGAGTTCATACACAGGTTCCTATAATTAGCGAAATAGAGCCGCTTGATCAGAACAATTTTAAACTAGAATGAGCTAACAATGATTAAGCACTAAATTAAATGTAAATAGACAAGTATATATGGATATACAAGATGAGTTCGTTCAAGCAAATAGCATAAGGAAGAAGGACATGAGAAAATTTACCCATGGGTGTTGAGAGAAATAGCGGTGAAGGAGTTTCTCTATTTCTTTGCGAAGGAATCTTTGCCTCAGTGCCATTGCCTCGACCCTTGATGTATCCCTAGGAAAGTCTGCCCTTGCATTTGTGGTACTGCACGCTCCATTTTAACAGAGTACACCTGTTTCAACATCATCTGTGCCTCCGAAAAACTAGTACCAGAAATCAATTCGCCTTCTTCCGTGTGAATTAGATGTCCTAACTCTTGTACTAGCTGTGTGTTAGATGATAATGATGATAGAAACTTTCCGTGAGATTCTCCAAGGGGGTGCTTCGCAGCGTCACTCGCATTCTGAAACGCTATGTCGAGTACTTGTGGCATCTTGTCCTCTAGCAAACTTGTAAGGTCACACGGATGCGTTTTGCAAAGATACAAGACAACATCATACTCTGAGAGGCCAGTAATCGTCCTCACAGCAGCAAGCAGCCCATCGAGAGAACATACCTCAAGTCGGCGCATCGAGGAAATGAGAAGAATGTCCTGAGGATACCCAGAAACGCCCACATGCACTACAGGAGCAGTAGCATCATATCACATTGAATTGACAATTATATTAGTTACGGGGTCGAAGGGGCCATAACAATACCCAGCCAACAACATGCTACTTAATAGATCCCCGCGAATACTCTTGGGCAGCCTCGAAAGTGCCTTAACGTAGAACGCATGTAATGCATCCAGCAGGCACATCTTGAGGTATCCGATGTCCTTCCACGTGTGTGGTGAATCAAGTCGCCTGAAGTTGCGAACAGTGGACAAGTAGGACGTGAGCTTTTCAAGTGCACCTTTAGTCGAACACCGGAGGTTGCTGAGACTGAAATGTGACACAGCAGGCCGAACATTGAACATTGCGGTAACACGGCCACCTGTGGTATTGAAAGAGTAATCCAAAAGCTTGGAGCATCCTGATGTAGGCTGTCTCCCAGGGAATGTTACTTGGATGGAAGAGGAAACCTTAAGGTGTTGCGACTGCAGAACGGAGACAATGTTTTCTATGTCATCCACGTTGAGGCACTGATCATGTAGCTTGGAAAGCACAGCTATGATATCCTTGGACTCCTGAATCAGGGGTTGGCAGAGCAGCACGATATCGTCAGGAATCGGATGTTGCGCTGAGATAGCAGCAAGTCCGAGAGAAAATTGGGCGGCATCCCAGACGAGGTCCGGAAGGCTATCACTATCCTCGTGGGCGGCAGGCCGCTCGAGCTCGGCGATCCGGATGGCGGCGGCAAGGTCAGCACCAGACAGGTTGACATAGCGCTTGGCCTGAGCGTCACTGAGGTAGCGGAAGTAGGCCTGCAGGAAGGTAATTTGGCCGCGGTAAGAATGAAAAGCGACGGCTCTCCAGGTGGAGTCGTCCTCCGGGTCAAAGTTGAGCATGTCGGAGGGTCTCGCTGTGTAGCTACCTTCGCGCCAGCGGCAGAGAAGGTTGAGGGCGTTGAAGATGATGTTGGAGACAGGGTCTAGGAGGCCGATGCAGTGTCCGCCGGAGAGGAGGCAATGTACGAGCTGCGGCATGGCGTCGATGGGGAGCCGGCGAGCGGCCTCCAAGTACAAGGCCACGATAAGGTCGGAGCCCCCCGAGAGCCGAACCATGCGGACGGCGTTGAAGGTCGCGTCGCTGTGCAGGGCCTCATCGGGTCCGGAGCTGGCCGCTTCGCCGTGCAGGGCCTCGTCGGGTCCGGAGCTGGCTGCGTCCCCTTGCAGGTCTTTCGTGGGTCCAGAGCTCTCCATGGGGGCCGCGACGATGGGGTTGGGTTCCGAGCTCTCCCTGGGTGACCCGACGAGGGCGATGGGTCCGGCGGTGGCTCCTGCGATTGGTCCGACGACGGTGGTTGTGTTACGCCCGGCAACGGGTTTGATTCTGAATTTTGGTGTAAGATCGATAGATCGAGTGGGAATTGGGGATAAATCGCACGGATTGCGGGGAAGAGCGAGAAACCCTCTCTAAACCCTCGTTTCCTTGAACATCTCCACGCGCACCCCGAATTACGTCCGGAACCCCAAATTGTGTCCACTTTGGATTATCTTTTATTTCCTTACTAGCAAAAGTGCCCGTACGTTGCAACGGGAAAGATAAAATATATTGTATTATCGATGTCATGGCGCGGCGATGAATTGATGGCGTTGCCTGCGTGATGAAGGGGTGGGTTTATCATACATTAACTTTGTTTTTTATCCTTTGTAGATAAGTAGGAGTGTTATTCATTATGTCACCATAAGAGGATATTACTACATAGTGCCAATGTACATATGCTCAAAATATGGTACATCTCTATGATGATGAATTGAAGATCAAAATTAGCAGAATAATACTGACACAAATGTACTTCTATTTCCATTGTTGAAAACAGTTGCCATGAATAAAGAACCTTAGGCCAAGAGTATTGCCGTGGTTAAAACTTGAGGAATGAGAATTAATCCTTCTCACATTTTGACTTTTAGGTTGTTTAGCAAACAGTCACCTGCATTTGAAAGTAACGGCGGGTTCAGGGAAAATGTTCATCTGAAGTTAAATACGGAGTAGTATAGAACGGACTCTTCAGCCTTAACACTACATCGAGTGCTAAATGGAACTGCATTGGATTGCAGCGTTACAGCTTATTCAAATGTTAATGTTTCCATGGCACATGGTTCATGCGCTTAACTAACTATACCGATGCATCTTCCATTATACTCAAATTACACAAAATTAAGCAACTATTGTATGAGGTGCCTCTTTTTGGTGGCAGCTCTGTGATGACTTCCCAAGTCTTAACCGTAACCTGATCTTTATTTCTTTCCTACACTAACTGACTGTATACGTACTCTTTACATGAGAATCAGAAGTGAACAAAGTAACCCAGCAAGCTTAGACGACTCACACAGAAGAAGTTACTCACGTTGTAATGACTGAAACTGTGCATCAAACCCAGTGAACAAATTCTGGAAGTCAATGTCCCAAGCATCAGCTCCATTCACCTGCAACAAAATACACAAGGAAAAAAGGAAGTTGAGAACGGCATGTACCAATATACTCTGCCAACGGGCGAAACTGATTTGCAGAGATGTACGTCGAGGAACGACTCTACCGATGCGCAGGCAACCACGGATACCAGCGTGGACAATTTCCAGCCCAAACCCAGCAGCTGGCGTCTGTTGCATGCTCATCTGAGGGCAGGACGGGTTTTGCAGCCACCAGCATCGTCATGGCCTGGTGGTTCAGCCGCCTGCCGCCGAAGAGGTCCTCTGCCACGATGTCAAAGTTCACCACCGGATTGGAGACTGCGGTCTTCATGGACAGGAACCCAGGTCTTCATGGCCGTTCGCTCTAACCTTCTTCTCGGGAAACAAGCACCGCCTATCCTCTCGCTTGCAGCAGAGCTCGTCCCCGCAGCTTGCTCCTCCCGTCGGTGACCAAGCTCCGCCGCCACCCTCTGCTTCACAGGCCTGCACCGCCAAGACCGGACCCATCCCCGAGATCGATCCGAGGGAGCCGTCTCCCTCCAAGCGGATCTCGTCCCCAGCTGCTCCTGTGTGGGCCACACGACGACGCCGAGGAACAGCCGCCGAAGTGAAACAATCAATCTGACAATGAATGATTAAGGAGCAATTTAATATTTACATACTGACATCTATACAGATCCAAGCTTGTACAGATTAAATTAACAGTATGACAAATTGACAATTATACTGAAGGTATTAAGCAATTGTACAGGTCAAATTAACAAATAGCAGTCTGACCATGACCAACATCTCACGTACAAATCAAATCAACAAGGCAACAAGCAGCACCTACTCATCAAACAACGCTAATATACTACAATCATCTCAGATCTCAGAGTCTCAAATTACAGTAAGCAACTAATCATGCAAGTATCCTATTACTAATCAGTATTGAACAAGAAGCTACAGAGGCAGGGACAGCCAAGGTACGGGGAAAAGGAGCAGGGGAGCTCACCTGAAAGGGGAGGAGGCACAGAGCGGACAGGATGGCAGCCACCAGTCGCCGGTGTAGGAGGAGATGCGGATCCGTCCCAGCCAGTAGAGGAGGAGATGAGGATCACAGCCGCCGGCACCAGATCCTAACCTTTCCCTCCACCGAAACCTAGCCAGATCGATTTCATCTCCTCCTACAAATCAGCAGGGGAGAGGAAGGGAGGAGGACGCACCAGTACCGCAGACGCTTGCAGCCCGAGCACTTCTTGGTGCTGGCGCCGCCGCACTGCGCGCAGAGCCCCGCCTCCGGCACTGGCGACACGGGCTGCCGCGGCGGTTGCGGGCGAGGCTGCTGGTGGTTCCCCCCTTCCTGGGGCCGCCAAAGCCGCCGCAGCGCCGGACGCGCGCCTCCACCGGGGACGACGGGAGAGTGGGGCGCGCCTCCGCCGGGGACGACAGGAGGAGGGGATCGAGCTGTAGTATTTTTTTTTCGCGACCGTCGGTGGAATGACAGAGGTGGAAGTGGGCTTTTTTCGTTAATGGGCTGGACACGGGAAAGCAGCGCACGAAAAAAAAACGAACCGTTTTCTTTCACTTACCGGTGGCACGGTGGGTAAATATGTGATTTGTGAGAGGGCAAAATCGTCTAAAAAAATGACGTACCACAAGAAACCTTAATGCTTTTATTATTAGGTATAGATTAGACTTGGACCACGTAAGACAAGAATTTTTTTATTTACGATTTTATATTCTTGTTACGGGATGCTCTATAACTTTATCTTTACCTATCTCTACTATATAATACGAGATGAATCAGTTAGATCGACTAGGCTAGCTTCAATAGGTGCATATTTCGTGGACTAAAGTTTAAACGTGTGCTGTAAGATCTAATCAAGTTTATCTTTTAATTGATGACAGATTTATGCAGTATGAAAAACAATGATGCAGACGAGAAATTTGGGACCCAATCTCCAATCATAGATGTCAAGGAGCAAATAAGGAAAAAAGATAGAGATAGGTACGCATGGATGACCAATGAAGAAAAAAAAGAAAAATTGGAAAGGCGTCGTGAAGCTTATCCAGAGCAAAACAATTAAGAATTTAACCCAGTTGTACGAAAAATGCACAGGGCGGAGGAAGAAATATGCAGATTTAAAGGCTAAACAAAATACAAAAAAATGCATGCGAGAAAAGCTGAAATATGCAAATATGCAGCCAGAACAAAAAAAGCTAGAATTGAGCAAATTATAGCTAATCGTGAGTTTAGACGCAACACACCATGCAATTGCGATGGTGAACCCTGCATATGCCGAATCAGAAGAGGAAGTTAGTAGAAATAAGGCTAGAATAGAGCTAATTAGAGCTAATCGTGAGTTTAGACACAACACGCCATGCAAAGAATCAATTGCAATGGTGAACCCTGCATATGTCGAATCAAAAGAGGAAGTTAGTCGATGTAGATCTTCGATGTATACCAAGAGATAATATGCGATCGATTTCAACCGATAGTTGTTTGTTATTCACTCCGGCCGTAGCAACGCACGTGTGCTCTTTTTATTTGAGGTGTTAAATCATGTACATAGGCTTGCTCTGTATTTTCTGTTTCCAATTTCCAGAAATTGCAAGTGTACATATTTTGAGTTGGAGATGAACATATTCAGATTATGCATGTTGTAGTCTTGCAAGTTAGACACATATGGCTATATTTTTGCCATTCGTTGGATGATTTTCTGGTACAAGAAATGAAATGCATATGACAATTATAGCATATCCCCGTTGCAACGCACGGGCAATTTGCTATATATATATATTTTTACTATATAATACTGTTAAGCGACCGTACGTACGTCGCACGCTCGATAGAAAACGATCGCTAAACTAAACAAAAGTTTCTCTCTGTCCGTCTAATCTATCGTACGTGTCCGGCTCGAGCACGATTGACACAATCCTAAAACCATCGTAGGTGATGGCTAGACACGGCAACAGAGTCCAACTGGAACGCGATCGATACTGTACTCAAATAGCCGCCACACGTGATCGATCAAACACCCAGCCAGAGGCTCACCATGCCAGCGACGAGTGCTACGACTAATATGACGAAGACGATGACGAGTAGGGACTGGAGCCGTAGGAGGACGACGCCGGGCTGCTCGAGGAGGCCGCGCCGGCGGCGGCTCGCAATGGCAAGCGACAACGACTACTACGACGAAGACAAGGAGAGTAGGGATTGGAGCCAGACGATGCCTCGCTGCTCAAGGAGGCCATGCCGCCTTTGGTATAACTATTCAGTACTCACTTGCACATAGATGTGTCGGGCAGATTTCTATGGATATGGTTTAAATTGGCTTGATTAATATGTCTTTAGCAACGTATCTATTTCTTTAAAAAACTTCATAACAATAGCTATTTTAAGGAAATAACTATTAAACTATGTTTCATATAACATTTATTCTCTGAGTATGTTTGATTTAGTCGATAACAAAAAACAAATTTAAAATTAAGCAGCAAAGAATAAATCAATTTATATAGATAATACAAATTTAAATAATAATAACACAATTACTAGATCAAACTAAAACATACTTTAAAATTATTTTAAAATTGTAATTTATTTATTTATTTATCATTATCAATAAGTGGATAGTTGTGTTGTATCATTACTTTGTGCCTCTTCTTGATGAATTTTCTCTCTCCCGTTGCAACGCACGAGCATTTTGCTAGTAATAATAAAAGCGCTAAGTCTTCCGCGGTTTGGTGTGTCATTGAATTTAATTTGTCCATAAAATTATGAATAATTATCCACCTATACCACCCATAAGTTAAAAAACGTTTTGAACAACTAATCTATTCTTTACCCAAAAAAAAAGTTCCCTCTCCTCTCGCTACCCCGAAACAGAGGAGAGGAGGAAGGTCAGGGTCGTGGCCTCTAGAGCTAGGAGCGGCAGCAGGCTGAGGGTGCCGGCAAACGGAGAGAAGCGGCGGGGCGCGTCCGGCAGGGAGGGGTCATGGAGAGAGAGCGGGGACACCAGGTCGGCTTTGCCGTAGAAGGTCTGCTCGAGTACACGCTGTTTCTGGATGGGGAGTTCCGTGGAGGACGTGGGCGGCGCCGGCGGGGATCGGCTCGACCACACACAGTTCCGCCATGGACTTGATTTTGACTAGTGGAATTTCGTGCGGCGTCACGCCGCAACTCTTTTGAATGTTTTTATTAGTAGTCTATGTTGTTGTTGATTGTTTTAACTGGCAGTGTATGTTGTTGATGGTATTGTATCGTATATCAAGTGGATGATCATGTGTTTTTGTTTGTATATGGGTTGTTTGTAGATAAGTAATTATGTGGCAGCACCACAGCCATCCCGTCGGTGGCAGCAACATCACAACAGCACCATTACACCTGACCTGGAGCGGATGCAGAGAAAAACAGAGGAGATGTGGCCGAGCTTGGGGCTCGAGGTGGAGTTCTTAGCCGACACGGAACCGAGTCGAGGAGGCCATTGCTGTGAATGGGAAGGCGCACCAGGAGGTGCGGTCAAGCAAGAGTGGCAACACCTGCTTTGTCATATTGTAAGTATAGCGGTGTGAAGAATTCAATTGAAAATGTACACAATCAAAAGTTGTTCGGATTTAAATCTATAGGAATTGGAAAAAAATTGCATTTATAAGTTGTATTCATTTTTGAATTATGTTTACGTTTATTAAACGATCAAATTTGAAAGGCATTCAAGTTTTTGTAATATTCAAATCTGGAATTTGATTGTACGACATAAATAGCAAGCGTTTATTTTTCTGTTAATGTTGATTTATCTGTCATATTTGATTTTTTTGCATTTATTGAATGCTCAGATTTGAAATGCATTAAAAAATAAAATATTCAAATTTGGAATTTGATTATATGCTATAAATAGTCAGCTTTTTTTGTTGTTGTCAAGTTGATATTTTGTTTCATATTTGTAAGTACTACGGTCTAAAGAATTCAAATTTGAAATTGTATACATTCAAAAGTTGTTCGGATTTAAATCTTCTTGGAATTCAATTTTTATTTGCATTTATAAGTTGTATTCATATTTGAATTATGTTTATGTTTGTTAAACGCTCAGATTTAAAATACATTCAAAATTTTGAATTATTTAAATTTGGTATTTAAATTTGGAATTTGATCATACGACATAAATAGTCAGCGTTTATTTTTTTTTTCATGTTGTTATATTTGTCATATTGTTCCGATCTATAGATTTGAATTTATTGTTATACTTCACATTTCACATTCTTCTTGTCTTTTTGCTTTGCTGAAATAATACTCCAAATATTTGTGTTTTTTTTGGACAAACAACTTCGTTATATAAATTGGAACATTACTTATGTTTTTTAGACAAATGACTCCATTATTAAGAGAGATGTGAAATGTTTGGAATATTGTAAAAAAATGGCTTCATTGTCATTTGTTTAAGGAATTGGAACATTGCCTAAACAGTATTTTCTTTTTTATCTTTTGCTTTTGCTTAAACAATATTCAGAATATTTCACATTTCTCTTATCTTTTGTAGATCATTAAAAAGAATCGTCGGAATTAAATAAAAGCAGCTCTTATATTCCATCGTCTAGTAAAGCTCACCGTGGACGTTGTGATTCAAAATGTTAAAATTCGTCGTAATTTGTCGTGTGGAGTATCTATAAATTTTGTAGCAAATTTAGATGTTCAAATATGTTTATAGTTTGACATAGATATTTAATTAAGTTCCATAATCAGGGGGAATACACTATATAAGTTTCTTTTAAAATCAACTTCATTTATCTAGATAAAAATGTATTTAGGTTGTATCTAAATATTTGCTAAATTAAAATGTCCAAATTTTTTTGTTTTCTGTCGTAAGTAGTTAGCATGTATTTTTCTGGTCATTTCGATATTTTTTCCATATTTTTCTGATGGTTAGATTTTGAACTATTAATTTTGCAATATTAATCCTTTTTTGGGAATTGTCTAAACAAACTGGACCCACCTGTCAGGAAATTTAGCATTTTCTAACTTTTTCTGTGGAAAAGAATAAATCGCTGATGGGTGGGACCCACTGTGATGTCCGGATGGCGTCAGCAATGGCGGCAGCGTGCACGGCGAGCACGCCGGCGTCGAACCACTGTCATTTGGGACGCGCGGCTCAGTGTGTCGGAGGCGCGTGCACGCGGGTTGGCCGGAAGTGGCGGAGCCGCTGTAATTTGGTCGCCGTAGCGTCGCCGGCGGCAAGCAGACGCGGCGGAGGGAGCAGGGGCACGGCGGCGATGATTCCGGCGCGGCTGGAGCGTCTCAGCAGGCGATAATTGGCGACGATGGAGAAGAGGCGACGGTGGATCTCGTCGTGGGCGTCGATCTGAGGGGGGAGGTGCGGAGCGGCGGTGATGCGCGTCCGTGGCGACCTTCAGCCGCGCGGGAAAGAGAGGAGAGGGAGGGGAAGCTGTGTGGATGTTTTTTGCAGAAAATTCCCTGGAGTTTGCTGGAATTACATTTTAGTCCGTTGTGGGGGGTTTTCTGCAAAATGGCAGACACCGTAGAAAAATTTGACAAAATTCGTCAAATGTTTGTGCGAATTTGGATCTAAAAATTGAGAAGTTAGGGTCGACCAAAACTCGGAACCGATCATGGGGGTGGAACCTACTCATCGACGCGCATATTTTTCCTGTATATAATTTTTGGGAGAAAAAAAATTAAAGAAAAAAATTTCTGCAAAAAAAAAGAGAGAAAAAAATTCTGCAAAAAAAAGAGAGAGGAAAATATAGTGAGTAATACTCGCTGGCTGGTTCGGTTGCGTCAATGGTCGATCTAATCTAGCTCCCGCCCACCTACCGCTCCGCGCTGGTGCTCGAAGTATCAACGCCAACATCTGCTGTACGGTGGCCGTCGCAGCAGCGGCCGGTGCTGGACAGTGGCCCTTGGCCTACAATCGCCTTGCTGCTACAGCCCCAATCTTCTGGATGGCGTTGACGGAAGTAATCACGCTCATTACAAGCACGTGATGTGTTTCTCCTCTTTTCAATCACATCTGGGCTCCTTTTTCTTGCGAGGAATCAGATCAGTTTTTGTATGCTACTGTCACTGTCAAAGAAAATGGATTTTCTTCGTTTTTCATGTATATACACAGAAAGAACTAAACGAACCCAGTATGTATGCAGAAAGAACTAGCTGTCGCTGATACGAAAACAACTAGGCATACGCTCAAACTGAACAAATGAAAAGCGGCTGCTGCTTGCAAATTGCATACTCAATGAGAAAGCAGAAGAATAATCAGTATTGCTAAAACTAAACAACCAATGTTGAGGACATAATGGTAGGAGTTTTGGACGGGGATCCCCTGATGTGGCCAGTCCTGCCTTTGAGTGGCTGACATGTGGGGCCTACCAGCGTGGGCCCCACTTGACAGCCACTCAAAGGTAGGGTAAGGCAGGAATCACTGCGTCAGAGGATCCATGTCCAGGAGTTTTGAGCCTAAAACCGAACCACATAGTAAAAATTACCGCTCGTTTTTAATATTTATAAAAAGAGCTCACATTCATCGATCAAAGTCATATTCAGATACTAAACAATCAGTTTCTTCACGGTCCTGTGCTTATATTGATTATTTACATATGGAACAGAATGAAAGAGAAACCTATTTCCACTATGAAAATTCTCTATGAGCATAAAATGTTCAATTAAAAAGCCATAACAAGCACATGCATATTTGCTAGAAAAAAAAGACCAAGATAGAACGGCAAACTGAGGTTATGTGTAAGCGGGTTGATTGATTTTGGGGCAAAATTTAGGTTGCGCCGATATTGTTAACAATAGGTTGATTATTTTTCTCTTTCGTTGCAACGAATGTCGGTCGATCGATTCAAGCAAAAAAAAAAAGGTGGTGCTCACGTTTTCTGACAAGTACTTTTTTCTCTTTCATTGCAATGCAAGCGTGTGAATACACTTTGAGCCAATATTTATGTTGCGCCGATATTTTCTGACATATAAGTTGAATTTTTTTTCTTCCGTTGCAACGCACGGGCATATTTGCTAGTAGGAATAATAAGATCGCAACTCCTCTTCCACTACAAGTACGTAAACATAGATTATGAAAGACGCCCGGAAGTTTTGTTTAACATTCACAAAGTTTGAGCAATCGATTTTCATTAAAACTTGTCACTACAATTACGTAAACATAGATTATGTTTTCCACTAAATCACCTCAGGGCCGGGCCTCACATATCACGTACAAGTAAGTATATATAAATAGTAGGTGGCTACTGGCTAGGGAAATCAGCGAATGTATCGCTCCATTCGCTTGATCATATAGAGTTGCAGTACGCCGGCTGGAACGAGATCTCGCCGTTGCCGAGGTCGTAAAGAACATGCAAGTTCTGCTGCATGTAATTCCCGATGACCGTGGTCTCGTTCATGGGCATCGTCAAGTTCATGCGCGCGGTGCTGAACACCACCATGCACGCCGTCTCCTCGTCCACCGGCGACCAATAGTTCTCCACCGGCAGCGCCAAATCGCCGCCGCTGGTGAAATGCAGCACCAGCGGCGGCACCAGCCTGCCGACGTCCCCGCTCGCGACGCAGAGCTCCAGCACGTCGACCGGAGACGACACGAGGCTGCCGTTCAGCTGCCGCGTCACCTCCTTGCTTCAGTGCCTCGCCACATCGATGAGGCCGGTGTACGGGGAGCCAGAGTCGATGATGGCGCCGCCGGCCCACAGCCCCGGCTCGACCTGCCGCAAGTCGAACGCCGTGGCGGGGATGGCGAGCCTGGCCTCGCCCACCGCCATCCCAACCAGGGGCAGGTAGTAGAACGAACTGAAGGTCTCGTCCTTCGGGTTCGCTATGAACGGCACCGTCGTGATCACCCCCGCGTGTTGTAGCCGCCGCTCATGCTGGCCGATGACCCGACGAATAGACGGCTCTTGTTTGCAGAAGGAATTAGAAGAATAGAGATTGAGAGAGAAAAGAGACAGAGACAGACATTTTTGGGAAGAACGGAGAGCTACAGGCTCCCCTGCATCCATTTCCTATTTATACAATGTTTCACACTTTGGTCCCTCCTCCTTGGAGGTATTACACAAGAGTGTACACACCAACACTCCCCCTCAAGATGGGGCAAATATATCGATGAGTCCCATTTTGCTACATCCATTACAAAACATTTGTATTCCTAAACCTTTGGTTGGAACATCAGCCACTTGATCTCCAGATCGAACATGGATGAGTTGAAGGAGTCCATCAGCCACTTCAATATGTTTTGTCCGATCATGTTGGACGGGATTATTTGCTATGTCAACAACAGCTTTGCTATCGCACCTCAATGACAAAGGTATGCCACAATCTAGGTGAAGTTCATTCAACAATATTTTAGCCAAATTAGCTCACAAACACCTAATGCCATTGCTCTATATTCCGCTTCAGTTGTTGATCGAGATACTACAGCTTGTTTCTTACTTCTCCAACTCACCAAATTCCCCCCAACATATGCACAATAGCTTGTTGTGGACCTCCTATCATCCAAGCAACCTGCCCAATCAGCGTCTGTGTAACCCTCAATATTAAGATGACCATGAGCACTAAACAATATGCCTTTTCCTGGACACCCCTTCAAGTATTGGAGGATTCTATAGACAGCATCCATGTGTCCTTTTCGCGGGTTATGCATATATCTACTCACGGCATATGTAATATCTGGTCTTGTATGTGATAGGTAAATGAGTCGGCCTACTAACCTTTGATATTGGATCTTGTCCACTTGATCACCTGCCTCAGACTGTAGCCGATGGTTTTGCTCAATAGGAGTGGGCATTGGTTTGCAATTCAACATCCCTGTTTCAGATAACAGATCAAGTACATACTTCCTTTGTGAAAGATATATCCCTTGGGAAGAGTAGGCAACTTCTAATCCAAGGAAATAACCTAGTTTTCCCAAATCTTTCACTTCGAAGGATTCAGCCAGCTGCCGTTTTATCCTGGGAATTTCATCTTCATCATCTCCAGTGATCACAATATCATCAACATAAACACTCAGTATAGTGGCCTTCCCATTATCATGCTTGAAGAACAAAGTATGATCAGCATTGCTTTGTTTATAACCCAAAGCAGAAACAACTCTTTTGAGTCTACCGAACCAGGCCCTTGGTGATTGTTTGAGCCCATATAGAGATTTCTTCAATCGACAAACTTTTCCTAGTGTTTGATTAGTACCAAAACCAGGAGGAATCTCCATGTATACTTCCTCTTGAAGCTCACCATGGAGAAATGCATTTTTAACGTCCATCTAAAACAATTTCCAACCTTTATTGGCTGCACATGAGACAAGAGTTCTAATTGTAGTCATTTTTGCAACAGGTGCAAATGTTTCATCATAGTCAATGCCATATGTTTGACTATAACCTTTGGCCACTAACCGAGCCTTGTACCTTTCTACTGTACCATTTGGTGTTTCCTTCACTGTAAACACCCATTTGCATCCAACTGCTTTCTTGCCAGGAGGAAGAGTAACCAATTCCCATGTATCATTCTTCTTTAGTGCTCCCAATTCTTCAAGCATTGCTGCCTTCCATTTTGGATTTCGTTTGCTTCCTCCCAATCTCGAGGTGCTGGTGCAGACGCGGATAAAGATGCCACAAATTTCTTGTACCTATCTCCAATATGGCTATATGAAACATAATTCGATATGTCGTAATCTTTTAGCCTTTCAGGTAGTTTGCCGAATGTAGACCGTGACGACTTTCTTTGAGCAATAGGGACATTCAAGTCCTCGATAGCTTGAATAGGGTCTGGTATTACCTCCTCTGTATTATGCTCCCCCTGGGCATGTTGCTCCTCAACATGTGGTTGTTCTATTTGAGGAGGTACCTGCACATTCTCATGTATGTGATCATTTGGAATATCACCTTCTTGTAGGTCATTTGTCATACAATCACTGTCATCATTACCATGATTCATAGCAGGTTCCTGCATTATGTTTCTCTCTGTGATAACTGGACTTACCGGTAAATGAATTGGTATAGTCCCAATTACCACATTTTTCTGTTGTTGCGCTTCAGCTCGTGCATTTTCCTCCATGCGTGGAACTAAGTCTGACAAATCTGGTACTTGACTATAGAATGGCTCCGACTCTCTGAAAGTCACATCCATAGTGGTGAACATTTTCTTTTCAGATGGACACCAGCACCTATACCCCTTTTGGGTGCTAGAGTAGCCCACAAAAATACATTTTAGTGCTCTGGGATCTAATTTTCCAACTGCAGGTCGATGGTCATGCACGAAACAGACACAACCAAATACTTTAGGTGGCACAACATATGAGTTTTCACCTATAAGGCACTCCAATGGTGTCTTCTTGTCCAATATTCTGGATGGCATCCGATTTATCAGATAGGCTGCAGTTTTAACCGCCTCACTCCACAAAAACTTTGGAACACTCATCTAAAACATTAAGCATCGAGTAACCTCTAATAGATGCCTATTTTTCCTTTCAGCTACTCCATTTTGCTCCGGAGTATTAACACAAGTAGTCTGATGTGTAATTCCATAAGATGAGAGGTATTCCTCAACCTGATGGTTCACATATTCTGTACCATTGTCAGATCTAAGCACCTTTACTCGTGCATCATACTGATTCATCACCATCTTATGGAAATCTTTAAAGCAGGAATAAACCTCACTTTTGTTCTTCATGACGTAAAGCCAAGTGTATCGACTAGAGCAGTTGATAAATGTGACAAACCACCGATGACCACTCAATGATGTAGTTTCACATGGTCCCCACACATCTGAATGAATTGTATGAAATAACTCATTGCTTTTCATACCTGAATAAATGTATGACGATCTAGTATGCTTTGCCAATTCACATGTGTCACATACTAGCATCCTCTTGTCGACTGCCCTGAACAAAGTATACATCAACTCGAGCGCTGAGAATGATAGGTGTCCCAAACGTTTATGATGGAGTAGAATTTCAGCCACATGGCTTTGAGATAGAACAGAGGCAAGAGCAGTACCAACAGCATTTTGTCTAAAATAGTATAAGCCACTCCTCATTATTCCCACACCAAGTACTCTTCCTGTTTTCAGTTGTCGAAACAAACACCACTTTGGAGAGAAATGTGCAGTACAAGTTAACTCCTTTGTGGCTGCACTAACAGAGAGCAGATTCACAGGAAATGATAGAACATGCAACACTGATGAAAGATTCATATTAGGGCTGCACTTGACTACTCCAGTACCTGATATGGGCTGCAAAGATCCATCAGCTAACTTGACGTCCTCCTTCCTCCCACTGATAGGAGTATAATTCTGCAATAGTTTATCTGACCCTGCCATGTGTCGAGAGGCACCCGAGTCTATCAACCATAAATCACTAGTTGAGGACGAAGTATTCATCTCAGCCTTTACCATGTTTTTGGCTTCAATAGCAGCATCCTTTACTAACTTCCACAATTCATATTCATCGTAGCTCATGAGAACAGGAACCAAACCCTTCTCAGAGGCCATACTAAACAAACTCTCAACACTTACTTTATCACTATTCCTGCCATTATCCATGTCATGGCCATTAACTGAATTCTTCTCTCCCGTCTTACCACGGAGATCCCAGCAGAAGGCTTTTACATGTCCCTTAAGTCCACAATACTCGCATTCCATCACGCCCTTATGTGGCTTCAACACAGGTGACATTGTGCTGCTGAAAATTTCAACAAACACCTTATGTGCATAACCAAGGAAAAACGAACCAGCTCAATATCTCCACCGTACTCGAGTAAGCCAACAAGATTCCAACAAGAATAGAACACAGATCAAAGCAGTACTCTTCAGCATCCAAATGAACAGCCAAGGTAAGGATTCTTAGGGAATATCACATGAACCCTTCGCATGGCCTAAAAGAGAACCTATTCTGGTCGATTCACTTCTCACGTGAGCTTGCTGCAGTTGAGGACGGCGGGTACAGGAAGAATCGCTCTGATACCATCTTGTTTGCAGAAGGAATTAGAAGAATAGAGATTGAGAGAGAAAAGAGACAGAGACAGACATTTTTTGGGAAGAACGGAGAGCTACAGGCTCCCCTGCATCCATTTCCTATTTATACAATGTTTCACACTTTGGTCCCTCCTCCTTGGAGGTATTACACAAGAGTGTACACACCAACAACGGCTCGTGTTGACATGATCACTGAAGTAAGGGGTGAGGCAGTAGGAAAACTTGCCGCCTCCCAGCTGAGAGACCAACGACAGCGCGCCCCTGCCGAGCCCGATGAGGCCGGATGCGCCGTTGAGGCTCCCCGGCTGGATGTCGCTGATGGATATCCCCCCGAAGGCGACGATGACCTTCTCCGACCCGAACGTGAACTCCTCCATCCCGAGGAATCCAGCGACGTCGCCGGCGCCGTACCTCGCTACGATGGCGCGCACGCCGGTGTCCCTCAAGCACTGATTGGAGATCTCGTGCGCGGCGGCGCAGAGGGTGCCGTTGCACGGAAGGGAGTGGGCGGTGCGCGACCGGGAGAAGTTGAACCGGGGCAGGGTCTCGGGGAAGCAGTAGAAGGAGCCTCAGGTCATGCACTGCGTCCACACGAGGTCGCTGCCGGTGTCCACGACGGCCTGCGCCGGCTGCGGTCGCCGCTGCTGTAGTCCGCTATGTACTCGGACTCTCCCCAGCGGACGGGCGCGGCCACCGCGAGCACGGACGCGAGACGGCGGTGGGTTCGCTCGCCGGCGCGGCGCATGCGCTCCACAATGGTGATGTTGGCCTTCGCGTCCACGTGCCTGAGCTCCAGGCGGAGGCCGCCGGCGCAGGTAGCGAGCGTCGACAGAGAAACGCACGAGAGTAAAAGAAGGAATATTTGTCTAGTCATTTTAATCTGGAATTATGGATCTTACTTTGATCTTGTACTGACATTCGTCGGTTGATGAGTAGGGTATAAATAGGGGTGCACAGTGACACAGTGTACGCCGAATAAATTGCTACAGTACTTGATTTGCACGTAGGTAGTATTTGCTTAAAACAAAAATCCTCTGTTTCACCAAGAAATGGTGCGTTATGGTTAGCTTATCTGGTGTCATGCGATCCACGGGCATGGGCCGTTCCAAACATTACTCAGAATGGGCGCATATGAACGTGAAATTGGGGAAATACAATTCTCGTGGCGCCGCGACCTACCGGTGTTGAATACAGGAAATACAATTCTCGTGGCGCCGCGACCTCCCTGTGTTGAATCCATCCTCTAGCGCCTCGGGATTCGTGCCATGTCCACTTGGCGTATTTTAGCTTGTTTCATATTGATTCGCCATATTTTAAATACTAAACTGAAACCCTAATGAAATCTTGTTATTTCAGAAATATTCCACATGGATTTGACACATATTTGGATTGTTTCTGTATTTTTCAATCAAATTATGCTCAATCTAAGTATGTAACACATGTGGTTCTATTTTAGTATAAACACATGCCATATCAGTATGAAACATGCCAAATATATCGACAGAACTTAGCTCGAATCAAGAGCCGGCGATGATGGATGCTTGACCAGTAAGTAGCTTGCGTCGTAAGAAAACTCACTCTCCGTCAAATCGACCGTCTCGAAACACCGCCACTTTCTGTATTCTATAAATTCATGATATAACTATTCAAGATTTTTTTGTCAAACTCAAATTTAAAATTTTGATAATTCCCCCGAGCACTTGTGCTCGGATGCCACAAATTTGAGTTTGCATTTAGGCCATTTCTAAGCACATGATTTTATATTACAGGTAGAGCAGGCTTCTAGAGTTTGAATCAACTATATCTTGTCCAAAACACCATCCATATATGAACCAGAAGGAAGGAGTAGTTAGAGCAAAAAAAAAATCAGATAAAGGGATATCCCTTAATATCAAGTTGATACCAATTACAACAGTCTCTACAACAATACAATATCAAGAGGCGGTCAAGACATTGAGGATGCACATCACCAAATTATGAACAAGAAAAGGAAAGAAAGATAAGAAAACACGAGACCAATATGTTATGCATGATAAAGCGATCGACGGCACACAACAATAAGCGTCTACATCAATCACAACCCATGGCAGTACACAGCCTGTGATAACGATTCTACCAACACCTCCAGAAAGCTAACGACGCACAATCGTCGGCATTGCCACATCGAACTGCTGAAGGTTAAGAGGCGGCTAAGAAAGAAGTCAAGTTCATCAAATTCATGTAAGATATTAGAATAGAATATAGTTTTATAGACAGATACATACATGATCCAACATCACTTTAAAGATCCACACAAGGTTTATACCCGTTCAACACAGGTTAATGCATAATTTGTTAAGCTTGACACCAACCCCAATCCAATCAAGTTACATACATGTTTTGATCTTCAAAATTAAGAAACAACACAAATTCAATCAAGATCAATCCATGAGCAAAAGAAGTGGTGTTTGTTTTTCTCATTTTCTCGCCATATGCGGACACATAGACAAAAGGGTTTTTGAGAGAAAATAAGAATCTATTTCAACCGATATGCCCTTAGGCACGGCCATGCATAACATATAAATCACACATGGAAGGGGTGGACAATTAGCTAGAGCAGGTGTCGTAGCGAAACTGGTTGCAAGAAAGAGTAAATCAACAACTTTAAGATTACCATGAGGTTTGTTTAGTATCCCTAAACTGCTTAGCAATAGTCGGACAGGTGGGTAATGTGGGGTAAACCAAAAAAAGGGCAAATAGAATTTGCAAGACAGAGCATACATTTGTTTTGTTGCCATTAAAATGTTATCTTCCGATCAAAAACAATTTTATTAAAGTAAAAGAAGAAAAAAGAAACGAAATCCATTTTTTCGAGAGTATGAGAAAATAAATCAATTATGTTCCATTCCGGTTGACAAATTCTCCTCGCAAGAAGTTGCACGCACGCGCAGAGGATGATCAACAACAGCAGCAATACAATCACACAAAACCGACCAACAGACACACCGGACACACGGCTAAAGACGAGCAGCGCAGCCGTGGCGCCGGCCGACGAATCCTCCAATGGCCTCGACGAGCTCGGTGACACGCGCCGCGGTCTCCTCGTCGGCCGGATCGGGCTCCGCCACGCCGTGTATCAGGTAGAACATGTGGTCCACGCCAGTGCTCAGCGCCACCTCAATGTGCTTCCCGGCACGCCGCATTAGATTGCAGTACTCCACCTACCGGTCACGCAGGGAGTCCAAGGTCGCGATGCTAACCAGCAGCGGCGGCACGGCGAGCGCTCTCGCCGCCGTGTCGTGGCGGACCGGCCAGATGTACGGGTGGTCTCGGGTGGCGCCTTTGGGGAGCGCCAGAGCCAGGAACCTGTCCACCAGCTTGTAGTCCATGTATGGCATGTTCGCTTGGTCGGTCGACTCAGGCGGGCTCAGAGCAGACCGACTGAACAAGGGGTTCAGCAGGATGGCTCCGGCGAGCCGGACGGGGCTGCAGTACCCCGGCTCCGCCGAGCTGAACCCGGCGGCCACCTGGTGCACCAGGTTGGCACCACTGCTGTCACCTATGAGGAACACACGTGACAAGTCGGCCGCGTCCCTGAGCCTGTTCACCGGGTCAGACGTCAGCTCAGGCACCGACTCGGTGGGAAGCGCAGGCCGAGCGAGCGACTTAAGCCAATCAATGGCATCGTAGCCGGCGGCGATGGCCGCCGGTAGCGGGTTCTCAGGGCGAGTGGCAGGGTGATGGACACGATACTGGCGATAGGGATCGAGGCGGCGAGGGGCGCCACTAGTGGAAACAGGGGTTTTGACATTTTGCTTTTGTCCTGCCAGTTCCTGGTAATTTATCACTTTTGCCCTCTGTGGGGCAAAAACAAAATGAAAATGCCGAAATTTCGTTTTGCTTTTGCCCCTATTGATGTTGTTTTGCTTTTGTTTTTGCCCCTCAAAATGGCAAAAGCAAAATGTCAAAACTTAGAGTAGCAAAAGCAAAATGGGCAAAATCTAGTGTGGCAAAAACAAAAATTTCCCGTCCTTTAACACCGGTTGTGCAACCGGGACAGTTAAATCGGGACTAAAGGCCCCCCTTTAGTCCCGGTAGGCCACGAACCGGTGTTAAAGGCATCCACGTGGGCGTAGCTGCGCGCGCGGGCGGAGGACATTTGGTCCCGGTTGGTAACACCAACCGGGACTAAAGGTTTCTGTTTTTTTTCTTTTCGCTTATTTTTCAGGGTTTAGGGTTTCTGCTTTTTTCTTTTCGCTTATTTTTCAGGATTTAGGGTTTCGGAGGAGATCACGTCGATGCACAAAAAAAAGTTTTCACACACGTGAAGATCACATAACACACATACAACTTGGTATATATATGTACACATATAAAGTACTCATTACATGGAGATCACTGCTAGTACATGGAGGGAGTCTATTTTTCCATATAGTGGAATTCTCCGGATTCAGCTATGACCTCCGTAAGGAAAAATCCGCCAATTCCTCCGCAATTGATTTTACGCGGTTTTTTGGTAGGAGCTGGTTCCGCTTCCTTGCCATCTTTAAAAGAAGGAGATCAAATCAATTATGAAGGAAACTAAACACAATTGATGGTAGCAAAATAAAGTTGTGAATGATGTTTACGTACCTCTTGATTTCTTCGACTATTGACTCTCTCATTGACCTTCATGTGAATGTACTCGCAAACGTAGTATCCACATAAATCCGTCCCCTGTGGTTGTCGCAGGCACCACTATACGAGAATAGAATTCAATCAAATAATAATCAAGAGAATGATAATGGTATTGAAACTAGAATTAGAGAGATACGCGGACCTAGGTACGTAGTACTACTACGTTGTTAGCCTTAAACTCCAGCTTATCTTTCCATTCACCGCGTTCTTCCTGATGAACTGTTTCCAAACCCTGCCCAGCAAAGAAAATGAATTGAGGATTATTACTTACTTGATATCAGGAAATGAACGAAAATAGGCCGATATAGTGCGATTGAAATTACCTCTTGAGCATATAACACGCTCTTGTAATCATCAGGTCTCTCCTTAATGAGTCCATGATTTCAACTTCTCCAACCTCGATTCTAATGATCATCAGAATGAAGTGGAACCTGCGCACGTTTATATACGCAGTTATTCATAACTCATCAATTACACTTAACATCGGAAAGCAAAATAGAATGTGTACAAGACAGTAACACTCACTTGAAATTGTAAGGAAAAATATTTCTTTTTTGATACTTTGTCGCTTTAAAAACGTTAGCAAAAACTCCTCTGTGTCCTGGGCATACTACTCTACGGTGACTTCATGAACTTTATCCGGGTCAATGAACCCAATGTCCCAGATTCCTCCCACTCTGCATTCACGAATCTTCATTCTGCATAATAGCGTACAAAAGAATGTCGTGAGGATAATTACAGGTAATGAACGAGCTTAACTAATAAATTAAATTACACAAATAAATCACTTACAGACAATAGCAGCTGACGATAGATTTGTCGAGGGCACATTGATTGTACATCTGAAAAAGTTCGGAGAACTCAACCTGCACAGCATATTCTCGGAAGTAGTGCTCTTCCTTAACTCCCGCCATGAATAGAATCTCCCTTCTTTTGCGGCGGTCATGTACCAGTTATGCAATTTCCATAACTGTGTTGTTAGAGCATTCGGATCTGTGACCAGAGGCTGCCCGGAACATATTGATATGCTGCTCAGCAATGGCGTAACCTGTCTCGCCATGGATTTCCTGAGCAACAATATTGTCGTTGTAGAGGGCCGCCTTATCAAAGGCACAATGAGCGGGGCGATCGATTGTACTTCTTGTTCTCCAAGCTGGGGAACTTTTTTCCCGCATTTCTTTCCTCCATCTGTGAGCTATGTTGCTTGTTAATACCGCGCTCATAGTCTGAAAGGGGCCTCACTGGAGGGATATATAAGTTGTCAACGGTGCGATCAAGTCTCTCACTTGGTATAGTCTTCAGAAGTTCCTTTATGGGGTCCTGTCTTTCCTGTTTTTTCCGTGCAAAAAAGGCTGTCACCTCGGCACGCGTGCTCTCTTCTAATTCCTCCTTACTCATCTCGCAAGCTAACTTCTCAGGAGTCTTGACTTTCTTGGGTATGTTTGCACGTTTCTTGACAGGGGACCTGTCTTTCCTGAGCATAGTACCAGTCGACGTGAACAGCTTCCGCTTTGTCAAATTACTAGTGGGCGCATCAGTCGGCTGACGGGACGGCGCGGGCGATGGACTCGCGGTGGGCTCCCAATCGTCGGGGAGGGCGGGTGGACTTTGAGGTGGTGGATTTCTACTCGGAGGAGTCGGTGGCCTTGGCGCCGAGTCTGGAAACATGATGTATTTCTTTTCCATAGAACGATACCAAGCTCGACTTCTCCCAGTGTCTTCTCTCGTCACCCCAGGAATGTCAAGATCCATTGTCTGGAATCCCGGCATAACTTTTGTCACCCCGACACGAGCATAGCCAGCTGGAATCTGACCAAAATGGAAGATTGCTCCAGGTTGATTTGGTAAAGCATAGCCATCCGCCACCGGACAACTAATGTTCTTCATTGGCATATGTAGCTCACAATTTGTCTTCTCCGTGATATCATCCACGGGGTAGTGAGCCGCCGACGGTTCGACTGCAGGATCTTCTAGCTGCGTGGAACCCACGCTGCTTTTCCACTGAGATGGGCAGGCATCGACTGCAGGATCTTCTAGCAGCAGCTGAGATGCCCTTTGCTGGGTAATTGAGTCCAGTTGCTCCTGCTGCCGCTGCACCTGGCGTTCTAATTCCGTTAACCGGTCCAACCCCCTCTTCTTATTTCTGGAACGGCTTCTATAAGTTGCAACGTCCGCCGAAACCCTTGATTCCAATTAACCCCGGCTCCTCTGCCTCGACATCGTCCCCAGTGTTCAGGATTCCCGAGGGCGAGTGTCAGCTCGTCGTCCTCTCTATCGGGAACAAATTTCCCTTTCGGACTAGGTCTATTGCGTCCACTAGTTTTTTTACGACTCTTGTAATTCTTTTCTTCCATTTTCCCTTTGCAACAATCAGCCCTGTGTCTGGGTCCAACCCTGCCCCATACGCGAACAACCAGAACTTGGACCTCTCGGGCCAGTCATCTGTCTGTGGAGTGATCCCTTTTTCACGCAGTTCGTTTTCAAAGGCTTCCCACTTAGGCAAGGCAGTCTTGTAGCCACCTGACCCCAAAGTATGGTGATATTTCTTCTTCTCTCATTCAACTTATTTTTGGCCGATCGGGCCACAGCGGTGTCCGATTTCTTATACGCCACAAATGCGGGCCACGCATCTTTTATCTTCTCTAGATGTCCAGTGAAATCTGGAGTTACTTTCTCATATTTTCTCCACAATGTTTTCTTCCAGCAGTTGAATTGCGTGGCCATCTTCTTAAGAGTCCACTCCTTGACTTTCTCCTTCTTCTTCTCTGGGAGACCTTCCGGTAGGCTGAAATATGTCAAGAGCGTGTCCCAAAGCAAATCTTTAATTCTTTGCTCGACATAACTTGCTCCAACGTTGGCTTTCTTCGGCTTATTCCATTCTGCAATGGTGATCGGGATCGTGTCCCTAACAAGAACTCCGCATTGACCTACATATTTACGGCAGTTGTCTTCGGGTTTCAGCGGTGTGCCATCATCAGCAACTACGTCGATCGACAACTTTGCACCATCTGGCAGCTTTATCCTTTGGTTCGGGCCTCGTTTCGTCTTTGGCGGAGTTCGAGGCTTAGATCCGGAGGGCTAAAAGAAAAATGATTCGTTAATAAGTGCAATATAAATCAATTAATGCATCTAGTGATCAACAGAGACTATATATATATATACCTCGTCGGAGTTTGCTAAGGGTACTTCGTCGTCGTCTCTTATTTCTTCTAGCTCAAGTCCTCACCGGAGTCGTTCAAACATTTTGCGCTGAAAGCATCGTCTTCTCCACCGGAATCTTCTCCATCGGAATTTACTCCAAGGGTCTTCTCATATATAATTGCTGCCATTCGCTCTTCATTCTCCTCGTCTCTGATGAAGGGGGTGTCCATAGCTCAATGTCACTGCAATTTACAAAGTACTTAGCAAATTTAGTAACAACAATTGATACAAAATGCAAAGTTTTAACACATTTTCATTGTCCAAATTTAGTTTTATTGTTGTTTAAGTGCATTTTCTAAAGTGCAAGTTTTAACAAATTTTCATTGCCCAAATTTAGTTTTATTGTTGTTTAAGTGCATTTTCTAAAGTGTAAAGTTTTAACAAATTTTCATTGCCCAAATTTTTTCTACTATGAATTCTATCATTAACTATTAACACTAACAAAAAAAATCTACTAACAATTTTTTCTACTAACAAATTCTATCTAAAGTGTTCACACTAACAAATTCTATCTAAAATTTAAACCACACTAACAATTTTTCTACTAACAATTTTTTCTACTAACAAATTCTATCTAAAGTGTTTATCACACACTAACAAATTCTATCTAAAATTTAAACCACACTACCAATTTTTTCTACTAACAAATTATATCTGAAGTGTTTATCACACTAACAAATTCTATCTAAAATTAAAACCACACTAACAATTTTTCTACTAACAATTTTTTCTACTCACAAATTATATCTAAAGTCGTTCAAACAATTTTAAACCACACTAACAAATTCTATCTAAAATTACACTAAATTAAACTACCTAAAACTACACTAAAAAAACAACAACAAAAACTTAATTACCGAGACGGTGGGTGGCGGTGGCACGGCGGCGGAGCAGCGTCGGGGGCGCGGTGGCTGGCGGAGCAGCAACGTCGGTGGCGGCGTCTACAGTAGGGAGCGCGGCGGCCGGCGGAGCAGCAGCTTCGACGGAGGCGTACGTGGAGGCGGAGCAGCAGCGTTGGGGGCGCGGCGGTCGGCATGGAGGCGGCGCGCGCGGGCATCGAGGAGGGGGCGCAACGGCGTGGGCGTCGGAGGCGCAACGGCGAGCGATGGCGCGGCCGGAGTAGGGCTTCGCCGGAGGGAGGCGGCGTCGGCGTCGTGGAGCTCGAGAGGCGGAGACGTCGATTTGAACGATTTGGGGACGTTCCCTGTCTAAATCGCGCGAAATCGACCTTTGGCACCGGTTGGTAACACCAACCGGTACTAAAGGCCCCTTTAGTACCGGTTGGGTACTAATGGGCTTTTGATTTTTTTTCTCATTCTTTTTCTTTTTGATTTTTTCTGTTTTCTTTTTCTGTTATATCTATTGTTGTTTTGTTTCTTATGTTTTCTGTTTTTCTTTATATTTATTTGGTTTTTTTGCTCTAGTTTATTTTTCTTTTATATCTATTTAATTTAATTATCTATATTTGTAAAAATAATATCTACATAGAAATGGCCGCAGTGTCTATTCGTTGAAAATGGTCGAATTTTTCAAAACTATCGAATGTACTGTGATATAACCAATACTTGTGTACCTTAAAATGATTTTTTTGAAAATTCCAGAGCAAACTATCACACATCACCAACAACAATTACATAAAAGCTTTAATACATTATTAGACATCACCAACAACATCCCCTATCTATTGTTGGGGTATAAATTTTGTTTTCTTCGCGTATGTCGATCCTTTCTTCTGATTGCGCCGTAACCATAGAGAATCCTCAACATGAAAACTGTTTGAATTTGAATAACTAATTCAAACTATTAACCATTTTGCCATTTTCAATTAAAATGCATTAACTAATTTTGTTTGCATATTTTTGAATTTGACAATACTTTCAACCGGTAGCTGGACATTCCTCTCCACGCCGGGCTCGTGGGCATACGGCGGGGTAGGCTCCCACGGTAGCGCCCAAGCACGCTCTGCCGAGCACGCTCGACCTCGTCCAGAATGCGCTGCGGCGGGCGTGGCGGATCCATCTCGTGGAGACGATGCGTTCGTGGCTAGGAATGGTGGATTAGGGTTTACCCCGTCGGCGACAATATATAAAGACCTCCAGGAAAGCGCTGGGGAGGACACGTGCCCAGGGCAGCGCTAGGGAGGACACGTGGCTATGGCAGCGCTGGGGGAGGACACGTGACTGACACGAGTCGTGACCGCAAAGCCCGCCTTCAGTCCCGGTTGGTGTTACCAACCGGGACTAAAGAATCACACGGATCGTGTGTTTCTTTCAAGCGCTTGTGAGCCGTTGGATCAGGGGTGTGTTTCTTTTGAGGGCTTGTGAGCTGTTGGATCATCACTATCATGACCACTTCGTGAGCCCCACGACCCTATATATAGCCCACCTCTCGGACATGTTCGGCGCTCAGTGTGTACTCATTGTAGTTTATTTGGTATACAGAGCATTCAGATTCCCTGCATACATCTGACGGTGCATTTGATATACGGGCACTCACGAGACACCGCCGGGCTGTATGCAGGGGAAACCGTGTGTTTTGTTCTATCTACAAATCCTTCAGTTCATCGACCGAATACAAATCATTTGGATTCCCTGCATACGTCCAACGGTGCATTTGATATGCGGGCACTCAGGAGCCACCGTTGGGCTGTATGCAGGGGAAACCGTGTGTTTTGTTCCAACTTTCTCGAGCGCTTGTAAGCCATTGGAATATTTAGCTAGAACCAAAAATCAGTGATTAGAGTTTCCTTCACAGTTAAATAAAAATGTTTCATACATTATTACACATGACTACCAACATCCATCTCTACTGTCGTGGTATAAACTTTTTCTTCATTTGTGTCCATTTCTTCTGATTGCGCTGTAACCATGGACAATCTTCATCATTTAACACGATGCTTGGGTCAGTTTTCATTGTGAAGGGCGGAATGTCATAAAACTTATTGTAATCTTCTGACGTGTCTGTCTTGTCCTCCACTCCCACGATGTTTCTTTTCCCTGAAAGAACTATGTGGCGATTTGGCTCGTCGTATGATGTATCCGCTTGCTTATCTTTTCTTTTTTTTCGGTCTGGAAGACATGTCCTTCACATAGAAAACCTGAGCCACATCATTGGCTAGGACGAATGGCTCGGTGTGGTACCCAAGATTCTTGAGATCCACTGTAGTCATTCCGTACCGCGGGTCTATCTCTACCCCGCCTGACAGGTTGACCCATTTGCACTGAAACAATGGGATCTTAAAAGAAGGTCCATAGTCAAGTTCCCATATCTGCTGTATGCAACCATAATATGTGTCCTTTGTCCCATTGTCGTTTGTTGCATCAAAGCGGACACCACTGTTTTGGTTAGTGCTCTTTTTGTCTTGGGTGTCCGTGTAAAATGTATTTCCATTTATCTCGTACCCTTGGAAAGTCAATATAGTCGAAGATAGTGACTTGGCCAATAAGTATAGCTCTTCTCCAACAGTGGTGTTATTAATGAGATGTGTTTGCAACCAACCGCCGAAAGTATCCACATGTTTTCATTTAATCCAGAAGTCAGTCTGCTCCGGGTATTCGGAGCATAAAATATCCATGTGTTTTACGATATACGGAGCCACCAATCTGGAATTTTGTAGAACTGTGTAGTGTGCTTGAGTGAAAAATGCCCGTCCATACTTGTTGTTGCTTTCTTTCCTAGCGTGCCTTTTCCACGCAGTCTCCCCTTATGGCGCGATTGAGGAACACCGATCAGCTTAAGATCAGGAATAAAGTCAACACAAAACTCAATGACCTCCTCTGTTCCATAGCCCTTGGACATGCTTCCTTCTGGCCTAGCATGGTTATGAACGTATTTTTTAAGACTCCATGAACCTCTCAAAGGGGAACATGTATGTAGAAATACAGGACCGAGAATGGAAATCTCTTCGACTAGGTGAACTATGAGGTGCGTCATAATATTGAAGAAGGATGGTGGGAACACCAACTCGAAGCTGACAAGACATTGGACCACATCCTTCTGTAAACTTGGTAGAGTTGCTGGATCGATTACCTTCTGAGAAATTGCATTGAGGAATGCACATAGCTTCACAATGGGTACTCGAACGTTTTCGGTAGAAGCCCCCTCAATGCAACCGGAAGTAATTGTGTCATAATCACGTGGCAGTCATGAGACTTTAGGTTTTGGAACTTTTTCTCTGCCATGTTTATTATTCCCTTTATATTCGACGAGTAGCCAGACGGGACCTTGATACTGCTCAGGACTTGAAAAAAGATCTCCTTCTCTTCTTTGGTAAGAGCGTAGCTGGCAGTACCTTGATACTTCTCTGGATTCAGGTTGTCTCGTTCGTGCATACGTTGCTGGTCCTGCCGTGCATCCGCTATATCTTTCGTCTTCCATACACGCCTAAAAGTTTAGCAGGTTCACGCAAAGATTTTTCGTCACGTGCATCACGTCGATTGCAGAGCGAACCTCTAGGAATTTCCAATAGGGTAGGTCCCAAAATATAGATTTCTTCTTCCACATGGGTACGCGATTGTCAGCGTCATTCGGAACAGATTGTCCGCCAGGACCCTTTCCAAAGATTACTTTTAAATCATTGACATGCCATATATAACATCACCAGTAGGGAGGGTAGGCTTCGTCCGGTGATCTGCCTCACCTTTGAAATGCTTGCCTTTCTTTCTTACGGGATGCTTGTTTGGAAGAAATCGACGATGCCCCAGGTACACATTCTTGTTACCTAAATATATACTTTCAGTCTCACCTAAACAGTGTATGCATGCATTGTATCCCTTGTTTGACTGTCCTGAAATGTTACTAAGAGCAGGCCAATCATTGATGGTTACAAACAGCAACGCTCGTAGGTCAAATTCCTCCTGTTTGTACCCATCCCACACACGTACACCTTCGTCAGGTACACATCAATGTCGTTGCCGGGTTGCTTCGGGCCTTGGATAAGCACTGGCATCATAATAAACTTTCGCTTCATGCACAACCAAGGAGGAAGGTTATAGATACATAGAGTCACGGGCCAGGTGCTATGACTGCTGCTCTGCTCCCCAAACGGATTCAAGCCATCTGTACTTAGACCAAACCTTAAGTTCTTGCGTCACCTGCAAAATCCTTGAACTCACTGTCGATGTTTCTCCACTGCGACCCATCTGTGGGGTGTCTCAGCATCTCGTCTTCCTTACGGTCTTCTTTGTGCCATCGCAACAACTTGGCATGCTCTTTGTTTCGGAACAAACGTTTCAACCGTGTATTATAGGAGCATACCACATCACTTGGCAGGAACCCTCTTCCTGGGGCTCGGCTCGCCCTCAACATCACCTGGGTCATCTCGCCTGATTTTATACCGCAATGCACCGCATATCGGGCATGCATTCAAATTCTCATACTCACCGCGGTAGAGGATGCAGTCATTGATGCATGCATGTATCTTCTGCACCTCTAATCCTAGAGGGCAGACAACCTTCTTTGCTTCGTATGTACTAGGGGGGCAATACGTTATCCCTTGAAGCTCTTCTTTATTATTTTCAGCAACTTTTCAAATCCCTTGTCAGATAGTCCATTCTCTGCCTTCCATTGCAGCAATTCCAGGGTGGTACCCAGCTTTTTCTGGCCATCTTCACAATTTGGGTACAACAATTTTTTTGATCCTCTAACATGCGCTCCAACTTCGACCTCTCGTTTTCACTTCCGCAGTTTATCTGTTCATCAAGAATGACCCGACGAAGATCATCATCGGACTGATCATCAACAATGACCTCATGTTCAACTTTGTCTTCCCCCATTGTAGTATCACCGTGTTCAGAACACAGGATAGTTGTCATCATCCTCTTCTTCATTGTCTTCCATTATATCCCCTCTTTCTCCGTGCTTGGTCCAACAATTATAGCTGGACATGAAACCGTTCTGAATCAGGTGGACGTGAAGGGTTCTTGAGGAAGGGTAATTCCTCTTATTCGAACAGTCATCACATGGACAAAACATAAAACCATTCTGCTTGTTTGACTCAGCCACACGGAGAAAATTATGCATGTCATTAATGAACTCAGGACGGCGTCGGTCACCGTACATCCATTGCCGACTCATCTGCGTTATATAAATATATCAAAAACCATTACACTATAGCTATATCATGAATAGCGATACGTGACCAAATTCATTAATACAAGTTCACCACATTAAAACAAAAATAGAGTAGTGACCAAATCTAATACATAGTTCTCATAAACATACATTAAGTGAAACTAACATACAACTATCTAAAGAATTTAAATCCAACGACAAATGCGATCAAAATCGCAACTAAGATAATTATTGAACCAACAGCATAATGATACCAAGCCTCTTGACTAATGGCATATTTTCTAATCTTTTTAAGCTTCAAGCGCATTGCATTCATCTTGATCTCGTGATCCAAGCGCATTGCCTCCATCTTGATCTCGTGATCATCGACGACGTCGGTAAAGTTGAACTCCAATTTCATCTTCTCTTCTAACTATTGGAGACGAAATCTTCACTACTTTTCAATTTTTGTTTAAAATCATTGTTTCTTTTTCAAAAAACTCGACAATAGGGTCGGTTGGAATTTCCGGTTTAACTACCTCCTAGATAAAAAAAAATATCTATGTCAATTGGTCGGCATAATTGTCATAAACACGAAATTAAACAAATATATAGTTATAACAAACAATCGTACCACATCCGAATAATAGAGCGGACGAGAGCCGGTGTGGACAGATATCAAAACCATGACACTATATATAACAAACAATTATACAAAGAAGAAAATTATACAAGTAATAATTATGCATCTAAATCATACAACTAAGATTTTTTAAAATAAAAGATAAAAACAAGAGGCTCGCCGAGGTGGTGTCGGTGACGGGGCGGCGCGGGCAATTGACGGCGGTGAGAAAGGGGACGGGACGACACTATAAAAAACCATAAATCATACTTTAATTTGAGCTCAAAATGCATATAAAACAAATAAAATCCCTAACTTAACCATTTCATCAAACACCTAGCTAGCACTACAAAAATCAAATGAGTTAAACTAGCAATAAAATGAGTTAAACTTGAAATGCCGGAAGAGAGGATGAAGTTGTTAACCCTTGTATAGGTAGGTGCCACCAATCTTAACAAATGTTGAAGAAAAATGGGGTGAACTCGAACTCGAGAGAGGAAAGAGAGAGCAAAAAATGAAGTTGTGCTCGAGTAGGAAAAATAGAGCTAGACTCGGGGTGGAAGAATATATATAGGGAAAAGTTTAGTCCCGGTTCGTAATACGAACCGGTACTAAAGATGTGCCTTTAGTACCGGTTCGTGTTACGAACCAGTACTAAAGGGTCTCGCTGTGGGGCCCCCCACTGCAGCCGCCTGCCCTAACCCTTTCGTCCCGGTTGGTATTACCAACCAGGACAAAAGGCCCCGCACCAACCGGGACGGCTTCCGGCCGGCCGCCTCGCCTCTGGAACCGGTACTAAAAGGGGGCATTAGTACCGGTTCATGTCCAACCGGTACAAAAAGGCCGCACCGAAACCATTGTTTCTACTAGTGGCGTAAAAGGAATGGTAGAGCGCCCAGGTGGGGCTGCCGATGCAGTATACACCGGCGTGGAAGTGGAGGAGCACGGGGAGGCGTCGGCCGGCCAAGGGGGCCGCCGCCGGGAGGTACAGACGGAGGGGTGGATTGGCCAGAATGTCGTGCACCGTTACGCCGTTGCATGGCACGTCATACAGTGCAATAGCAGCTGTCATTGCCCGTAGCTCCGGGGGTGGCGCCGGACGGTCGACGGAGCCATTGTCGTAGATCTTAATCCAGCCCGCGATGTCATCGACTAGTGCTTTCTTGCAGCAGGCGCTGGCCATTTTCTTCTGTTTTTTTGGTACTACGTGCTTGAGCAGTTGACCTATGTTTGTTGTGTCGCTTGAGGAGATGGTAACCACGGAATAGGAGGAGGCACTATATAGAACATCGATCCCAAGAATTAATTTAATGTTCTTGCTTAGGGAATTCCTTTTGATTCGTAAATTTAGTTTTTAATACCGTGATTTGTCATCGTCGACATTTCTCTTGACGAAAAGAAAATAAGTTCGTGGTCTCGTGGATCTGACCATATATTTGTGTTCGCTGCTGTCCATGCTGAAATGAATTTGTATAGTTGATCCATTAATATGTGGGAAAAGTCAATTAGAAGGGGATTGGTGCAGACGATTGACTTGCATTATCTGTTGTTGCTGCTGCTTCCTTGTTCTCTGTAAAGTAATTATCAAAACAGAATTATACACTTCTCATGTAGTATACCTTTGAATCAAAATTTCGTCAATAATGTCTGCACTTGTCTTATATTGTCTAAATATATTTTTGAATCGGTATAACGACAGCTATATCGGACCGGCACAATGATATACACTGAACTTTGGTTTCCCAAGAATAAGCGCAGGACATGACGGCAATCATCCCATCTGGCTAAATCTTGGTTGATTGAGATGAACCCGTCTCAATTTTTTACTTTCAATTTTTTGTTGCTTCTCTATATAATTAAAATTCAACATGAAACTTTAAGCTAGAATTTAATAGGGTAACTTCTATTTTAATTTATCTCTATCATTCTAAAAGAACGACTGCTCTTCATAGCCTAATTGTCCCCCACTATGGTCTTTAAAACACTTCTTATGTTTTTTCACAAGATGTGAAAATGAATGCATGGATAACAATTGATACTTTTTCTCTTGTAAAGGCTCGCTGAAATGCAGAGTGGGAACGGCCATCTATTTTGTTGTGAGATACCACCATGGTAGGTGGGAATATTGTATTGAAATGCTGCATGGGGTCTTGAGTAAATGATGTGTTATCGCACATAGTAATGTTATGCGATAGAGTGATATTGACTGGTCTATAAAATAGGCGATGAAAGATCATAATTCCACCATTTATGGCATGATCATTCTATTGATAGTTGTTTTTAGTTCATTTTATGGATTGTTGGCGAGTAGTGATATGAAACAGATTCTAGTTTATTTTCAGAGGCTCTCATGCCTTGCCCTCTTTCCTCCCACAAAGAGCATCAATCTTTTTATTGTGGGATCGGGAGTCACTAGGAATTGAGAGCTTTGATAACACCTTGACAATCATGGAGGGTGGTGGAGCACGGAAACTAGCAAATTACTCCCTCCGTATCAAAATATAAGATGTTTTAGACATTTTAACACGGACCACATACGGATTGAAATGAGTGAATCTACACACTAATATATGTCTAGCTTCATCCGTATCGGAAAATGCTCAATATATAAAACATCTTATATTTTGATACGGAGGGAGTATTAGACATAGCTTATAGAAACTCGAATTCCCCAACCTTACTATGCAATTACTGATAATGTGAGGATCATAGAGGAAAAATATCCTTTTAACCTAGTGTGCCCCTAATGCTACTTTGTAGCAATTAGGCATGTTACAACGTGAGCAGTCCTTCGAGTATAAGTGTAGAATGTACAGAGGTTGTTGAAGTGCCCTATTTAAGGTATGCCTTATTTGGATTGTTATCCAAAATATATTCTTAAAAAATACCTAAATAGAATACTCAATTCATGATGGAAAAGCAGAAATTTTCAAATGTGTCCTCCCCATAGCCCTTCATTTTCACCTAAATCAATTTTCCTTCTTGCTATCCCGTCATGCAAAGTTCTCCATAAGTAATTATGAACATTGCATTATAAACTTATATTTTCCCATAATTTCATAAAACCGTTTCCTCACATATAATATTTAATTATATAATTATCTTATTCTCTAGGTTTTTTTTTGAATCGCTATAACAATAGTGGAAGCCTCATAGGGATGCCCAAGGCATGCCCATGATCGTGCCGAAAGAGGCGACAAGTCCGTTCCCCAAGGTCATCATCATTGATACCAAAAAAAATATGCATTTTCGATATGCCATATGGGAGGGGAGAATAGTGCCATGGCTGCCAGGGTTCGTCTAGTGTATGTAAAGAGAATGAAAATGGATCTAGAACATTATCAATATGGAATTTAGTTTGAAAACCTCGCCGCGGCCGATTCAAGGGGGAAACGGGTGTTAAATCGGGTTTACCTTTGAGAGATGAAATATTAAAATTTCAGATGTAGGAAAGAATCTTGATAATATAAATAGTTTTGTCTTTTTTGCACGCATATAATGGATGTCTTCTCTTCGCTAGGTCAGGGAGAGGTTCAATACTTAGTCATAAATATATATCCTTCGTCACATATGGGGGTTAAGTACTAGTCCGCGCGGAAGTCAGATTGGACGCCCGTGGCTGATTCACAGGTTCTTAATTGGTGGACTAACTTGAGGGCGTGTAGACGAGATCGTCGAGACTTGTGGACTGCGATCACCCTGCCTTCGGAGACATCGAAGCAATGTGGTGTTCAATGCCGATCGTCCTCTAGGCCGATGGACTCTTCCGCGGGGAGGTGTTTCTCTTTGGCACCCCTTTTATGATATGTGATAAACTTTGTGTATTCTAAAAAAAACATAATGTGGTCCAATATTAATTGTATCAAATCACAACGACATAACAAAGTGTAGAGAGGAAATAACTGAAGACAAAAATTGAGAGACATCCGCAACAACGCACAGACATTTAGCTAGTTGCCGCTTAAAGGTGAATTTCTGATGGATTTTTTTTTCCGGAATGGAAAAATTCTTAATGAATTAATTAAAAATAACATTATCTTGTTCCAGTTGAACTGTAAGAAACCGAAGTACTCACGGTTGGCAAATTCACCTCGCACGAAGAAGTATCCAAACACACAGGCTGATTAACAACAGCAACACAATTACGCAAGCCAATCGACAAGCACACAGGACACACGACTACAGACGAGCGACGCAGCCGTGGCGCCGGCCGACGAATCCCCCGATGACGTCGATGAGCTCGGCGATGCGCGCCGCCGTCTCCTCGTTCGCCGGATTGGCCAGGCCGTGTTTCAGGTAGAAGATGTGGTCCACGCCGGGGCTCAGCGCCACCTCCACGTACTTCCCGGCGCGCCGCATCGCGTTGCAGTACTCCACCTGCCGGTCCCGCAGCGAGTCCAAGGTCGCGATGCTCACCAGTCACCAGTAGCGGCGGCATGGCGAGCGCCGCGGCGTCGCCGACGACGGGCCAGATGTAAGGGTGGTCTCGGGTGGCGCCTTTGGGAAGTGCCAGCGCCAGAAACCTGCCCACCAGCTTGTGGTCCATGTACCTGTTCACCGGGTCCGTCGACTCGGACGGGCTCTGAGCAGACCGGGAGAACCCGGGGTTGAGCAGGATGGCTCCGGCGAGCCGGACGGAGCCCCAGTACCCAGGCTCCGCCGAGCTGAACCCGGCGGCCACCTGGTGCACCAGGTTGGCTCCCGTGCTGTCACCTATGAGGAACACGCGCGACAGGTCGGCCACGTCCCTGAGCCTGTTTACCGGGTCATACGTCGGCTCAGGGACAGGCTCGCTTGGCAGCGTAGGCTGAGCGAGAGACTTCAACCAGTCAATGGCGGCGTAGCCGGCGGCGATGGCTCCAGGTAGCGGGTTCTCCGGAGCCAGGGGGAGGGTGATGGACACGATGCCGGCGATGGGGATCGACGCTGCGAGGCGGGCGTAGAAGGAATGGTACGTCGCCCAGGTGGGGTCGCTGATGCAGAACACACCGGCGTGGAAGTGGAGGAGCACGGGGAGGCGTCGGCCGGCCAAGGGGCCCGCCGCCGGGAGGTACAGGCGGAGGGGTGGGTTGCCTGGGACGTCGTGCACCGTCACGCCGTTGCATGGCACGTCGTACGGTGCGATGGCAGCTGCCAGTTGCTGTCCCTCGGGGGGAGGTGCTGGTCGCTCCAGTCTCCACGGTGCCATCGTCGTAGATCTTGATCCAGCCGGCGACGTCGTCGACAAGTACTTTCTTGCAGCAGGTGGTGGCCATTTTCCTGTGGCTTTTGGTGTACGTGCTAGAGCGGGTGACCAATGTTGGCTGTGTCGGTTGATGAGATGGTATGCAGGGCATAGGAGGCCTTATGTAGAACACCTCAATGATTAATTTAATGTTCTTGCTTGTGGGAATGTGGGATTCCTTTTGATTTGTAAATTTAGTTTTTTATACCGTGAGTTGTCATCGTCGACATTTCTCTTGATGACAGGAAAATAATTTCGTGGATATGACCAGATGTTTTAGGTGCTGGTGTCCATGCTGAAATTAATTTGTAAATTGATTCATTAATGTGTAGGAAATGTCAGATAGAAGGGATTGGTGCAAGCAATTGACTTGCGTTATCTGTTGGTGTTGCTGTATCCACGTTCTCCGTAAAGTAATTATCAACACCGCATTATACACTCCAGATGGTATATTCCTTGTAATCAAATTTTCTGCAGTGAAGTCTATACTTGTCTTATTGTCCAAATAATTTTCTGAATCTGTCTACCGATAGCTATATCAGACAAGCACAACAATATACATTGGACTCTTGTTTTTCAAGAAGTGCATGGCACGGCGACAATCATCCTGATTGGCATTTTTAGGAGGGGATGTGCCCCGACCATTGATGCAACAATCATCATGAATAGTTTAAATCTTGGCCGATTTGACGACCACGATTGCGGTCATATCCACAAATATCTTAGCGATTGTTGTAGAAGGAACGACGTCCATGAGAAGCAATATTTGCAGAAGATGATAAGGAACCGGAGTCTTAACCAGACTCGGCCAACATTTGTTGGCCATAATCATATGGTGAAAGTTGAGCGCATAAATCTTGGAGAGTACTTGCAGTAACGGCGTTTACAGAGGTGACCAAGGAGTTGTACTGACCATCAACACCACCCAATATGTACTCCTCTAATTCATCATCGGAGATAATACGACCAGTAGCAGCCAATTCAGAGGCAAATCGTTTCATTTTTTTAGATGAATTGAGAGGCAGACAAATCATGTTTCTTGGTGTTAATTAGAGCAGCACGCAGCATAGATACATTGGCCTTGATTCAGAGGCAAAGAGGGCTTCAAGAGCCTCCCAGATTTCAGAGGCATGTTGGAGGCCAAACATCTGAGAGAGAATATTCTTGTTCATATTTTTTGTCAGATAACTCACCACTTGTTGATCGCGTGCTAACCTGGCGCTGTAGGCCAGATTGGCAACGGCAGAACCTTCTACCTTCATAGTTTTGGGAGGAGCTGGGTCGGAGCCCTCCAGGAGCTCCATGACCTGCACCCCACGCAAAGTCGGGAGGACCTGCATCTTCCAATATAGGAAGTTCTCCGTGGACAATTTCTCACAGGGAGGAGTCCCGAGCGGAGACGCTAGGGTCGATGCCGTGGAGGAGGTGTCCATCGGGATGGGGGGAGAGAATCGGCGATCGTAACCGCGATGACCCAAAAAATTTGGAGATTAGTTTGCAACAAAAAATCACCACCTATTTCAACAAAAAACAAAAACTATGACAACAAAAAATAATATGGTTGCAACATTTGGAAAACCCAAGAGGTGCCTTGCCGCTCCCGCGGTGCCTTGCCGCCCCGCCCTCCTCCAACCGCGGCCCACCGCTGGTCCGCCGCCACCCCGACCGGCCTTCCCTCCAGCCGCGTCGTCCCCGTACCTCGACTCGCCGGCGACGTCGTGGCCAGCCGCGTCGTCCCGGCCGTGGCGCGTCACCTTCCGGCTTCCCCATCCCTCTGCTCCTTTCCGGCGCTTCCATCTCCGCGCCTCCATCTCGACTGGTGGGACGTCCCAACAATAGCGACACAGGGAGTACGACGTGGGGGGGGGGGGGGGGGGGGGGCGCGAATCGGTGATAAGCATTGCAACGGGCGAAGAATAGGAATCACCCACCTACACCCCTCTTTGTGGTTCCTAGCATAGGCCCAAAGCTTGGCCTGTCATATCGTGGATCCACATTTGCTCCAAGAACCAGGCCTATGGGCCTACCCAGCCGAATACCCAGAACTCAAAGCCTCCCACTGTGACCACCCTTCTCCAGCCCGATCGAGAATCTGTCGTCGCATCCATGGCGATCTTGGCCGGCCTCCTCACCTTCGTCTCCACCTTGTTCGCCCTTGCCCTCCGCCGCTTCGTGCGCCGCCGCGCGCCCGCTAATGCGGCCGCGGCGGGCTTCTTCCACCCCTACACCAACGACGGCGGCGGCGGGGAGCGCGTGCTCTGGTGCGCCGTGCGCGCCGTGCAGGAGCTCTGCCCTGGCCTCCCCTGCGCCGTGTTCACCGGTGACGCGGACGCATCTCCCGAAGGCCTTGCAGCCCGCGCTCTCGATCGCTTCGGCGTCCGCCTCCTCCGCCCGCCGAAGGTACTCTTCTGTGCTGAAAATTGGATCTCTGTGAGCGGTCGGAGCTCTTAGTTTCAACTATATTCTGCTTAATCACTCGCTCCTGAATTGGGCATAGTTCCTTGTACTGCATAGAAGAACGTTAAGCCCTTTTCCATGTAATTTTTACTCCCTGATGAAGTGAGAAAAATTTAGGCTTCTTTTGCACTTCATATAAGGCCTTGCCATTACCTATTGCACTGTGAAAACCTATGAAGAACCAAAATAAAAATGTTTGAGCTGCATTTTTTTCAGGTGGTTCACTTGAGCAGGAGAAAGTGGATCGAAGCGAGCACCTATCCACGCTTCACGATGATAGGGCAGAGTCTTGGCTCACTATACCTTGCTTGGGAGGCTCTTAACAAATTCACCCCGCAGTTTTACTTCGATACGAGTGGCTATGCTTTTACATATCCATTGGCTCGGCTGTTTGGTTGCCAGGTCATTTGCTACACCCATTATCCTACAATCAGTTCCGACATGGTGGAACGTGTTAGGCAGCGCAACTCAATGTACAATAACAACTCTCGTATCTCTGGAAGGTACGCGAACAACTTTGACTTCAATTCTTCTTTTGCAGTATCAATATCTGTAATTCAGAATTAAGTGGTGCATTCTTGTATGTGGGAATTCAATACCTGTTCTCCAATCTATCGTATGGTTGTTCCATTTTCCACAATATGTTATGTTCCTCTTAAAATCTAATCTGAATTAATAGAACTTCTTAGTACTGATATTAAACAACATGAATCAACTCAGTTTTGTCTTGGTGACCCAAAAGTTCTATACATTTGCCATAGCTGCGGATGTGTTTTTTGCCTGTCTGTTGTACCACATATATGGTTTATTGAGATTCTTTTTGTCAATGTAACGATACCAATCATGGAAAACTAACTGTTTGTTCTTTTGGCTGCAGCATTTGGCTGTCTCGATGCAAAATCCTCTATTATACCATATTCAGTTGGCTATATGGTTTAGTTGGTTCATGTGCACATCTTGTTATGGTGAATTCCTCATGGACAAGATCCCATATTGTAAATACTTGGAAAGTCCCAGAGCGTACTAAGAGGGTATACCCTCCATGTGACACTTCAGCCCTGCATATGTACAGATTCCATCCATCTATGTTACGATATTTTTCTCATTAATCATAATTAATTATGTGTTGCGATCGTGTGATCACTTTATGAAAAAAAAAGTCATGAACTAAAACTACTTGTCATTCTTTTTGTGTTATCACTTAATATCTAGTTACGCAAAATTGGTTGGTTCTCACAAGAAATATTTGATGAATAAAACAGATGATTCCCCTGGAAAGATCAGTTACACCTCCTATTCTTATATCAGTTGCACAGTTCCGCCCTGAAAAGGTTCGTCAAGTTACTAGTGTATCAAGTTCTGTTACAAGAACTTACTATTCACTCACTAAAAAACAACTGCACTCTTTTGCTCTCTGCTCTCATCAGGCCCATGGTATTCAGTTGGAGGCATTTGCAGTTGCTCTTCAAAGGCTAGATTCAGACATTCTGAAGCCAAAACTTCAATTTGTTGGTAGTTGCCGGAATAAAGAGGATCTGGAAAGATTACAAAAGCTACAGAACAGATCCATTGAGCTTCACATAGATGAGTTTGTGGAATTCCACAAGGATATCTCTTACAGGTCTTGCTACCGAACTACTATTAAAAACTTCTCACCACTTTTTTTGTCTAGTAATTAATAGGCAAGTTGCTGAATGTAACAGGGACTTGGTACAGCTTCTAGGTGGTGCTATTGCCGGGCTACATTCAATGACAGATGAGCACTTTGGAATAAGTGTTGTTGAGTACATGGCAGCAGGTGCTATTCCAATCGGTAAGTAACTGAATGAGTGTCCTATTGATCTCTACTTGATGTCCTTGAATTCACTTTCCCTTAGAATGCTTAGCATGCTTTCTAGTACAGTGTCTAGTTTAAGATTTTGGCTTGCAAATTGCAATTATTTTAAACGAATTGCATTTGTGTTCGATTTGAGTGATACGTTCCTATTTGAATGCACTTCACATTGCACATTTTGGGTGTAAAGTAAAGATGAATTTCTAAAACAATGAACCAATCACCACTGCACTGGGAGCTAGTCATGCAGAGATTGACTGGCTCATAACATTCCCTACTTTCTGCAGCCCATAAATCCGCAGGACCAATGATGGATATTGTGCTAGACGAGGACGGCCACCAGACAGGATTTCTAGCCTCGGAGAAGAAAGAATTCGCCGAGGCAATCCTCAAGGTCTTGAGGATGCAGGAGCCAGAGAGACAAGAAATGGCGGCAGCAGCACGGAAGCGTGCTCAAAGGTTTTCAGAGCAGAGGTTTCACGAAGATTTCACAGAGGCGGTTCGCCCAGTTTTATTAGGACAAGGATAGGCACTTGCTCTAATTGTCTCAGAACACTAACACGTTTGGCGTGGTGTAAATTCTGAAGCTTGAGTACAGGGTTTTGTTTGCTGCATGAGCAGAGTATCCAGGTTATCCCTAATAGATGACGGATATGTTATACTGCTGTGTACAAGGTGGAATATATACTGCTGCGTAGAGGAAAACAGATGGTGGATATGACAAACTGCTGACTATTATTCGAGTCTAATGGCCCTATAATTCCCAGGGAACAAAATATATTCATTCATTACAGAAAAAATGCATGCCCCAATACCTCTTGAGGAGTTCATCTTAGATCCGAAGTTGAAACACAGGAAACATTATGAATCATATTTGAACGTTAACACCGTGGCAATTTTAACTGTTTCAAACGATGTAGACATCGAGAAACCATAGCGAAGATTCTTGTAAGGCTTTTTTTTCGTGGTAATACGATTCTCATTAATAAATAAAAAACGAGATACAAAGTACTATACACCGATCTTACAGATCTGAAAAGATAGGATAAACCTATGTGACAAACCAACGGATATCTATCTTCTTCGGCACCATCGTAGCAGCCATGAAAGAAAAAATAGACAAATCACCTCTTCACCCGAGCTCGACACGGCTCCATCGCTGATCATCAGCTTTTCGGACCTCCAAAGTAGTTTGCCATAGGACAAACCATTGCCGTTGAAAGAATCAGACCGGGACAGCACGACCCCGGACACGTCATCGAACTTCAACACTAGCACCCCCGCACGACGACGTCGGAGTAGGGAACCAGAACCGTCAACCTCCAACCACGAACCCAGCACAAGGTGCACCATCTTCCAGCTGTCACCAGTACAGACCACTATCTGCACGTACTCCTGGACAAATCCTCTCTGCTCCGCCATGGCGCCGGAGACAACGTCGCAGCAACGGGGACAGAACAGGAGGAAAAACCCATCTGATGGAGTCGCCGCCGCCGCTCGCCGACACCATCCATGAACCTTACAGCCGCCGATCTGAAAGATCGGCAAGCACACAGTGCCACCAACTCCGAGGCGCCGCCATGAAGGACGACGCCGGTGTGGGAGTAGAATTGAGCGGATTTATTTGTCCGGGCGCCGCTCCCACCACCCCAACGATGCACCATGCCAGAACCTTCCTAACCCTAACTACATGCAAAAAAAACGGGGGTCCCCCTCCCTCCTGCCGCCGGAGCAGCAAGCGGAAGGAGAGGAGCCCAGCTCTTCCGCCGGTGGAGTTTGGTGGAACAAGAGCGTCACCTCCTAATCGCCTTGAGCAGCAGCTCCGGCGGCTAGGTTAGGTACGAGTTGAGGCATTCTTGTAAGGCTCATATGTGGTATCTTGAACACTTGAATTTATTTACACTATCTGCGATGAAAGGGGTTGGGATGCCGGTGAGAAGGGAGAGGGGCCAGTAGCGGCTCTGTAGGGGTTACAGTGCAAAGGTGACAACTACTCTTCCTGAAACATGTTCTTCTATGATACTTGAATTCCAGAGGTTCATAGAGAAGTTGTTGCAAAACTTGTTTCTGATGTTATCATGTTGTGACTTGTCAAAATAAATTGGTAACTAAGCAAGTCATGAGCAGGGGTATAGCTTCTCATATGAGCCATCGGCCATGCCTGCAGCAAAACGAATACCACACACACACACACACCCACACAAACTGAGCGGCAACCATGAACCCAGCAACAATCGAAGCTGATCAGATAAACCAAGCTATGCCATGAAGCAGATGGGGCCAGATCCAGGGAGCTCCACAGCAGCACGTCGCCGTCAGCGCCATTCGCTCCAGAAGACGGTGACGAGGTCGCCGCCTCCGTGATGCCGCTGCTACTGCTGCTGCTTCCATAGCACTCCTCTTGGCTTGAAGCTTTACCACCCTCTGCATCAGCAGCAGTTTGCTCTGGGGCTGCTCTTGCTGCTGTTGCACCGGTGCTACACGCTGCTTCTTCCGGCAAGCCTCACGCAGACCGGAGAGTTGCTCGCGCACCGCGCCGGCGCCCAGGCGCATCCTGAGGCACTCTGACACGCCGCTGAGCGCGTAGAGCGACGCGGACATCTTCCTCTCGTAGTCCATCCTCCTCATCGCCTCCTGCACCGCCGTAGCCGGCTCGCCGTCGACGTCATCGGCCTCCACCGGTCCCGACCCGCCAAGCTCCGCAGCTACCATCTCGAACGGGGAGCAGAGGCCGCCAGCCTCGCCTTCGGCCGCCGTTGACGCGGTGTGCGCGTCCATGAACTGAAAGTCCAGCACCTCCTCCTCTTCCACCTCTTCTTCCTCCTCCACCTCTTCCTCCTCCTCCATTTCTGGCGAGTTGTTGCACTCGTCGCACAAGAAGTCGTCGATTTGAAAGCCGTACTCCTCGTCGCGGCTATGCCCGTAAGACTCTTGGCACGACGACGTCGACGTGGACCTCTGCTGCTCCAGCGGCGGCGCAGCATCGTTAAGGAGGAGCTGCTGGTTGCGGGCCTTGAGGCGGAGGAGAAGGAGGTTGGAGACCTTGGACGGCAGCGCCGGCGACGGCGACATCGCCACAGGCGGCTGGATTGCGGCAGGCGGTGGCGAGGGGCGGGCCAGAAGTTGGTGCGCGTGTTGGCGCCGCGGAGGAGGCAGGCGGCCTCGTCGTAGGCGCGGGCGGCCTCCTCGGCGGTGTCAAAGGTGCCGAGCCACACGCGGATCTTCTGGATGGTGTCCTTGATCTCCGCCACCCACCGGCCTGACGGCCGCTGCCGGACGCCCACGAACCGCTTATTCCCGCGCTGCTGCTGCCTCGCCGCCGTGGCAGCTGCCACCGAAGCCGACGTCGTCCACGCGTCCGTCGACACCGATGGTAGAAGCGGCGGAGGCTGGTTGGGGACGACAGCATTCGCGACGTCACTGTCAGAATCGGAGGCCTTGCGCTTAGACGCCATGGATGGAAGCATCGGTTGAGCTCTGTGTGGAGAGTCTTGAGGTGAAGGGAGATGATCACGATGCGACCGGGGAGTATTTATAGGAGAGGGAGTGACTAGTGAGTTGGGGGGACAGTGAGGTTGAGGAAGATACCCCTTTTGTTGTTTGTGCTAGTTTTAGCTCATTTATGTATTAAATTAGTTCTTTATTGCTATGTGCAATCTGTATCTAGTGCAATTTATTGTGTTTATGTTGTTAATGATTGATTGGGGTGCATATATATAAGAGCGCATAGCTGGATTGTCTAGTTTTGGTGCTGGATGTAAGGGGGGACATGATGATCTAGTGAGAGAGATTGGATCTTTAGTTAATTCATGTGTGTTCATGATCTCTAAAGTTATTTAGGTGTGGCAGCGTTGTCCTAGTCATTGACATAGGGATTTTGGCGATGTAAAATGAGCACACTAAGTACAAGCATATATTAATATCTCACTTTTATGGCATGGGCAGTTCTTTTTTATGTGGCATGGTCAGGTTTTAGTTGAACTGGTTGTGCATGCATACTAATAGAGAGGGGGAGAGTGAATTTCACTTTTTACCCATGTACATTTGTGATACCTATTAGCTCATCTAGTGAAAATTGTACATATTCCATCTAGAATTTTTTTTGACACATTTTTACCCCAAGGAGGCACTTAGTGTGTGTTAACAGACTTAGTGTCCTAACTCAAGGAGGCAGATGGACCTTTGTGGTCGAGGTATTTGTGACCTTAAGACATAGTGTCCTAGCCTCATTTACTTTGTGTAATGTAATTCTCAACAAGTTTATTGTTGTAGAATTGCATGCTAGGGTGTTCTAAACAAGTAGAAAAACATTTTTCTAAAATTAACATTTTTTGCTTAGTTTGTCAGACAGTGTGAAATCACGATTCTTTTAACCATGTTGAGTACATATAGTGGATAACAAATGTATTACATACCATATGTATATTTGATATATGCATGTACCATGTCGTGTGTTCGAAGGACTTGAGATGAAGTGACGTGCCAGAATCCGAGGTTTAAACCAACTAAGGACATTTGGCCGTGAGACCAACTAGTAGGTAAGGTCTCTCAAGCCGGAACAAGCGAAACAAAAACTACAAGACCTGCATGAAGGAGATATGGCCTAGAGGCAAATAATAAATGTATTATTATCGTATCTCATTTATGTTCATAAGTAGTTTTATACCATGCTATAACTGTATTAAGCCGAAACATTAATACACGTGTGGTATGTAAACAACCAGGTCCCTAGTAGCCTCTATTTAGCTAGTCCATTGGTCAATGGATGATCGAGGTTTCCTGATCATGTGACATTTGTGTCAATTGACAATGGAGTCATATCATTAGGTGAATGATGTGATGGACATACCCAACATAAGTATTATGAAGTGATCAATGTTCAGCGTCATGATAGTTAGAAACATAGTAACCTAATTCTTAGACCGTGAGATCATATTTAATCACTATCTCTGGAGGTTGCCCTTGATTGCATCAAACGTCACATCTTAAATAGGGTGGCAATAAAGGTGTCGCACATCAGGTATCCGAAGGAATAGGTTGAGGCGTATGGATCAAGAGTGGGATTTGTGCATCCGAAGGTCGGAGAGATACTAGTTAGGGCCCACTCAGTGAGAGCACATCAAAGTTTGCAAACGCGTGACTAGGTCACGGGATGTGTGATCATGTGAACGAGATAACAAGTGTTTGTCAGTAACGAGGTAGAACTAAGGTATCGGGATACGGATGATCATGTCTCGGACAAACACAGTATCGAGGTGCAAAGGGAATAGGATATGTATGTAAAGGTTCAAGCGAATTAATTCGTGGATTGCAGAGGGGCCATCATGGGTTTCCAGATCCCGCAGTTGGTCATTGATCGGAGAGATGTCTCGATCATGTCTGGAGTGATTCCGAATCGTAGGGTGTCACACTTAAGGGTAGACGACGCTTAGGAATAGTCTTGACACTGAAGAGAAAATAGAGAAGAGAACCGGAAGTGTTCCGGGACATATCCGATGGAGTTCGGAGGACAACGAAAGATGTTTCGGAGGTCGAATAAATTAAATAACATGTATTTAATATTAATTAATGTAATTAATGATTAAATATATTTTTATTTAATTCGAATTTAAATGGCAGCCCACCTTAAATGGGCCTTGACCGGAGGTCAAAGGCCCATCAGGGGGAATTCCCCCTTTGGGGGAGCCGCATGGAGGGGCTGGCCGGGTGGGCCACAAGGGTCCCACCTAGGCCGGCGCACCCCTTGGTGGTGCGGCTGGTGTGGGAAGAGTCCCACACCGCCAAGCCACCAAGGTTGGTTGCCTCCCTCCTCCTTTAAATAGGGGTGCCTCCCATGGCCTTTTTGGTACACCAATTCTCTCTTTCTCTCTCTCATCTCTTTCGTGGTTCCGCAAATGGAGCCGTGCGAGAGTTAGAGGTTTCTCCACCATACGCACACTGTCATGTTGCTGGTACTTTGGTCCGAGCTATTCTTCTCCGCTGCTTTGCTGGACTGGAGCCCGGAGGGATGTCGCCTACACCGTATGTGTGTAATCCCTCGAGGTGCTGCCCTTGCGGCACTTGAAGCTTGTACGCCTACACGACCTTGAGGTCGGCATCGCCGTACGTCTTCATCATGCGTCATCATCGAAACAGATCTTTTGATCGTCGACGCTTTCGGTCTACAAGGGTATGTATGTCGATTCCCTCTGTTACTTTATATCTGCTTAGTATTAGATCTTGGCTTTATCGGTTATCGTTGTTAGGAAATTTTTTGTTTTCTACACCGTAACCCTTCACTGCAAACCCTAGATCCTCTAGGGGGTCCGAGCCAAGAAGATCACATTCAACATCAGTTAGCCGCATATCCCATGTTGATTAGCGACCACCTCCATTGTTGTTTCCCTCGAGATAATAAGGAAAAAACTGAAGTAGGGTTATTACCTGGATACATATGTGTCTTTGAAGTTTCTTCATGGTATATCTAGATCATCCGAATACCTTTTCTTCATAGACGCGTTTAGGGATATATTGTAAGATCGATGGTGGACCGTCGACAACTATACATATCTTAATATAAAAATATTACTGAAAGCACATTGTTTTGCACTACCTAGTTCAGTGTATGTTGTGAAATTACTAAAAAAAAAATATCTTTGGACATTAGTTACGTCAAGATGCATATTTCGTCATCCGAGTTGTGATGTAGTCCCTTGTCGCAGATGAATTTGATGTTTGCCACTTTCACCGCGACAAAGGGTGGAAAATAATGCAGGAGTACAGGTACCCTGCTCTTTGACCAGGTCGGGGACATCCAGGTATCACCTTTTGGCAATTAGCTCATGTATTAGCGTGCTAAATCCAGAGCATTTTGACGATGATGTGTGTGTGCCCATATTATATTAAGTGCATTATGAGCCCTGAATTAATCAACTAGATAGCTTAGCAGTGTCTTGTTTGATTGTATAGCCAACTAGGTACATTTTATTGTTAACTAGCTTTGCTTAGCAGCGCACACTACCTGGATTGCTACGTCAAAGGAAAGGTTAAAAGTAGGAGTTGATGATCTCACACCTTGTGCTACCAGAAAGTTAGTTGAAGTTGATGTTTCCCAGTCTCACTAAGACACTAACATAACCAAGACCACAAGAAAAACATAATCAAGACCACAAAGTGAGTGTACATATATAGTTAAAAAGGTGCTCCCTTCCTCCACAAAATTTAGCACGGTGAAATGTAAATTCTTGTAACAGGCTTATAAGCACAGTCCAAGAATATCAGACCACCACTTACTCAGAGTAGTGATGATTTTGGACATACAGATGATTTTGGAATGGTATCATAAGATTCATGCCTTCAACTGTACTTAACAATCCACTACCTCGTATGATAACCCGGACCAAGTCTACTAAGGCGTGAACATTCATGGTTAGGTTTCATATCACAATTCACGAGGCATATGTCGAACTAAAATGCATGGTGCTAATTAACGCTTGTGTCCAAGAGCTGCATGCGACTAAGGTAAAGAAGAACCACCAGAGTTGAAAACCTTGCGCTAGGCCACTTTCTTAATTAACTGATTGCCTGGTTAATCCGGCTGTCTATTGTTTTTTCCTTGCCCGTTTGTGCTTTGTCACTCATGACGATGGCGGCGTCTCCGATGCACCTTCCTCCACGAACTGAGAAAATAAAGATCTTCCTAGAGTAGTTTTTGTACCTAAGCAGCGGCATCCCCGTCTACATATGGTGTGTACCTGTGCTCGTGCAACTTCTCGACATCTAGTCATTCGGCCCCTGTCGAGCTTCGGAACCGGTTCTTAGGGTCCGGATCGGGAAAACGACCCGACCAGATCCAGGAAAATTGGTCGACCCGGATAATTTGGGGGTGGAGGCGTAGGGAGCGGGATATCTGACCCCGAGCTCCCCATATCTTCAGTTTCCACAACCAATTTTCATATTCCCTTTATCTGTGGTGCGAGAAGGCGGGAATGACATTTCAGCTTCCCCGTTCCCGCCCCCAACCGTCGCCGATCTCCCCGGCCTGACTCTTCGTCGCGTCGCCGCTCCACCCAATCGGCGCCATGGACCCCCCCCCCCCCCCCCCCCCCCGCGCAGCTACCGCCAGTCGGTTTCCTTGCCTCGCCACCGCCGGCTCCAAGCTCCCTCCCGCATATGGCAGTGCTGTCTAAGGGACCGGCGCGGCGTCAAATGGCCGGGTGAAATCCCAAGCCAATGCCCCGAAGAAGGACAAGTCTCCGACAACATGAGGACAGGCGCCTCGTCCATTCACTCTGGCTGCCGATGTACCGCGCCACCGGAGAGCACAACATGTTCGATGATACGACGACGGCAAGGCAAAATTTCTTCTCTTCTCCCGTGTGTGTCGAATTGTGTTCAATTTCTCAGTGTTTCGCACTTTGAATTGTGTATCTACAATCTTAATTGCTACCTTTGCTATTGTGTGGGCTTCTCGATCTGGACTATTTAATGTACTAGATTGTATGATATTTGCGCATTTATATTTGGTATTCTATTAAGATTATGTTGTTCAAAATCATGAATTTGGCTAAAACGCCGAAAATTGATTTGGGTCCCGCGCGGGCTCCGACAGAACAGATGCCCTAAACTCGACAGTCAACATGTCTGAAGTCATTTTGGAACGGAGTGATTTTAGTTCAAGACTCTTAGCTTCATGGAGAAACAGAAGCATTCCACAACCAACAGGGACAGGGAATTCAGACCACCAACATCTTGTGAAGTAACACCGACCCACGCATTGTCAGACTCAAAAAAGGGAAAACATATGAGTTGTCTATGATGATAAATTTTCAAAGTATCTCCATTGTCTAGGACAGATATGCTTACAAAATGGGTAGAAACACCATATAAATTCATCGATACTTCTTATTACACTCAAAAAGAAATACGACTAGTCTGAATATCGTCGACCAGGCATCACTCAATTTACTGGGTTGAAAGATATGAGCTTCCGTGTATTCGGGTTACTCGAGTTCTCCTCAAACAACACAGCCATGTACCTGCCATGTGAGTCATCGAGTCTGAGGGCATCAACGATGAGCCGATAGTTTATGCCGTTAACAATCTGATCCACCCCGTTCACAACCTGCTGAAACTTGAGGTTGTCGTGCTACAATACCGCCCACTTGCCAAGCTCCTGGAATTGCTGTTGCAGTTGTAGCAGCAGCATAGATGATGGTGGCAATGGTAACAAGAAGGAGACCGGTTTTCATGGTTTTCAGGGCTGGTGTAATCGGGCGTTGGATGAGTTGATGGGTTTTGTGAAGCTTGAGATCTATGGGGGATACGATGGTAGTGTCGATGGTGAGAGATAATGTAGGAGAGACGACTATAAATAAATTGCTTGCGCATGGCAGCACTAGTGGAAGAAATTAATTGCAGATATCCCTTTGATACGGTTTTTATTTTTTATTGCAAAATATTAATTTCTATGCGTATCCATATGATTCTCTAGTTTTATATCAATTAATTTCTATGCATACCCATACGATACTATAATCGTATATCCATTAATTTCTACACATACCCATATGGTACTATAGTTGTCAATTAAAGTATACAATTGTACATTAATTAGTGTATAATTTTATATATGGTAAAATATTTAATTACATATCAATTAATGTATAATTATTTAGAAATTATTGTCCATATGGTCTGTGTGCATTCATGCCACCAAACCGTCTGATTTGGAACCAAAGGCTGAGATCGAGGCTGTTTTGCCCATGAGCCACTTAACTACCATTTTGCAAAAACACCCTGACAAAATTTTGGGGATCACATCTGAAACACATACAACACAACGGCGTCGGTGCCTTGACTAGAGTGGTGACCGGATCTATTGGTCTTGTTGGGTGCGTTTGTTTGTAGGTGAGGTACGGTGTTGTGGCTTGTGGGATTCTTGGTGATAGGCGGTCGTTCGTAGACGAAAGTCTCGCCTAAGTGCAACCGATGGTGCACCCTCGAGCGCCTATCCCCATCTTGGAGGTGTTACTCCGGGTTCTACTACTCCACCCCTTGGCTCTGGTGAAAACCCTGGTCCGATCTTACAGACGGGCAGTACCGGTGCTTTGGCGCCGTTCCCTTATTGGAAGCATCTTTCAGCTAGTCTTCATGGGTTTGCTTTGTGGACAGGACCGATGTTCCTCTCGACATTGTATGGCTCTCGACGGTGGTCGTTTTGAGAATTTCTTCTTCATTAGTGGTCTGATTTCTAGCTACTGTTCATGCTAATGGTGAACATTCTTCCTTTCGATTGGTCGAAGTCCTTTGAGACTTGGCGAGAAGCAAAAACAAATGGTGCTTAATGTAACCTGGGGGCGTGGCCCCTTTTATTCTAAAAAAAAAACAAATGGTGCTGTGGCAAGGTCCGTATGTCCACTTCAACCTTGGTCAATGCATGTGTGTTTTGTATGTTTTTCTCCCTATTTAATTATGTATCGTCGGCCATTTGCGATTAATTTTAAGTCAGACACTTTATGCATTCTATCTAAAAAAAATCAACATCTGCCTGTTAAAAAAAACACCCATACCATTCAAAAAAAACACCCAGAACTAGCTCCACGAAAAAGAAAAAAAAACACCCACAACCAGGTATGTTTTTTTTTTCCGTTCAAGTACTAACTGACCCTACGAATAATATTATCTTCGTGATATTTACATATGTATAATTGGATGAAGGATGTCCGTTGGCCGGCGATTTCACAATGCACACATAGGTTGTATCATAAAATGAAGTTCCTTCAAATTTGAAATCGGATCTCTCAAAAAGATGGTCAACGCAGTGATGATCTTAAGGTGTGACAAGGTCAAGCTTGCAAAGTTGCAATTGCAAATTAGGAGTTCCAATATAAGAAAACATGAATCGATAAAGGGGATCCAACGCCATACTCTCCAGTAATATCCATCGTTATGTCACTTCACAATGCCTTTTCATGCTCTGTCACCGAAATTATGTGAGCTCGTGCGTCAGTAAGAAAATGACAGTGACTTGGTGAATATCATATACTATTTTTAAGTGCTAACTTTCCCGGATAAGAACATCACAGGCATGTCATTAGGCATTAGGGTCTTCACTCTCGTGAGCAGAACAAATGGCGCAACATTGCAGCGATGGCGCAGTGACTATTTCAGACGAGCTCCTGCATACCCCACTAACATCAGAAGTGCCCTCCACCACAAAGGGAAAAAGTATTAGAGGTGCTCTACTGTTTTATATTAACAGACAACAAGAATCAGGAGGGCCAAATGGCACCAGATTACCCAAGATACCAGAACACCACCTCTGTGTTCTCTCCAAGTGGCAACCAATGACGTAATTACTTTTTTGGGGGTTCATCCAGGCAATAAAAAAATAGTCAGTCGTAAAGGAAGCATAATAGTTGCAAGAATAGAAGAGTCCATTGATCTGACATCAATTAGGACAAAAACGAATCTTCGTTTGGCCTGGATTATTTTTATGGGGTCATTTTGACACCGGTTGTGATCGTATATGCGTATCAACTGACGCAGGCAAATCTTTGTTGGGTACTTGGGTGCGTTTGAGAACCACAAAAAGACGAGAAGCCGAGAACGAAGTGACGCTTATTAACTAGGCTGACCAGTATAGTTGTGATCAAAGCCAGTGTACAATGAGCTAAGCATATAACCGAGTCACAAAAAATGCTGTATAAAAATACCATATCATGATCGATTCAACAGGATTGCAGGCTTCTATGTTCAAACAAAAACCAGACTTTCAACATCGAAGTTCACCTGTTCAGAAAAACTAGGTTGCTCCTGCTCACACTACTCCCAAGTGGCAAACAATCTTATCACTCACCAATCATATGGAGTAAAACAACATCCACATAAACACAAAGTTAGAAGAAGGAGCAGGTTTCACGGGGCCATCAAGTCTCACAACTTGCATGGTCGGTTCAAAAAGTTTTCATTGACATCCCAATACTTCAGGAACAACGTATAATTCATCTTTAAAAAGCGAGCACAAAATCCAATCCAAAAAATTTGGACAAAGGACTCCTCGCACGGAAAATGTACAACAAAGACAATACAACGATTGATGTCCCAACTCCTAAGTTCTGCTTTACCAAGTAACAACAACACAAGGAGCACACCTGTACTGTTATGTACATGATCATCAAAACCAAACCAAACTTCACACCGTGGGAGCTGGACGCCACCTATGGACTTGTCTGGGTCTAAACGGAAGACAAGAGTGGTGCAGTACGTTCGTCGTAGTCTGACCGTTGGATAGGCTTCAGTGCTGGGTCAGTGTATGCTGTTTCAAGGTTGCTGAAGAACTCTGTCATCTCTGGTTTTCCTTGTTCTTGTCTATCTTTGTTTATCAATGACTGCATGAACAAAAGTGAGACATGAAGAGTGTATATCTCACAGAAATGATATCCAGACAATCAGAATGAGAAAGCAGTTTCTGTTCTTGCTAAGGTAAACAGATGCACAAACAGAATGACCTCTAACGCATGTACAACAGGAGAAACTAACAAAAAGGGTACCTCGGTAGAGTATGCTTCGAAGATGGGGAAAAATCGGTTCCCACAGTACGAATTGAACAGAAGTGTGAGCAGCGGTAGAGGCACCAGCAGACTTGCACCGATTGGAAATTTCTTTACTCCAAGTACTCCAATTGAAATCAGATGCGTCAGCACAAGAGAGAATATGGTCCCATTGTGCACAATGGGCCAAAATCTTCCACCAGTATCATACTTGGGTGCATATACGTTACAAAGCTGCATTTATAGTAGCAACGTTACAAACTGTAGATAGCTGAACTGATGAACGATAAAGGTAAGCATATGCAAATTGTAATATCCAGTTTATAAAGCTGGGGTAAATAAAGTATTTCACCACTTCTGACAAATTTATCCAGCAGCATAAGGCAATTACATGTGGAATATGTGTCTTCAGCTTAAGACAGTCACTCCTCAGAAGTCAGAACAGATGTACATGATATACTATACTACTGTCAGCTTCCCAGTGTATTAAAGTATTGTTCAATCAACAAAGAACGAATACTTAGGGGATCAACAACTTCTATTTTTCATATTTATGTACTAAATCCTACATAATTTCAAGACACATCAGGGTTCCATGTTTTTCAGGACGGGTCTTATTAAATTCCACTACTAGATGGTCTAATTCATCTCAGAAAGTAAACTTTGGTTATGCCATACACCTATTAAGAGAAAATGATTCTTGTACCATATGCGCTACATAACAGAAGCTTGATTTTATCTACACACAAATGGTAACAGCAATGAACCAGTCATTGCAGTACCGGCGGCCAAATTCAAGAAATATCTATCTGAACTTTCTCAAATTCGTATTTCACTGCCAAAAAATTGGAAAGACCTAGATATTAACGTCCAAATTTCATCCTTCAAGTGCAAGGTGATCAGGCTACCATGTGCAGCAGCAACGTGAAGCTAAAAAGGACAAACAATAATTTGCAGTGTTTTCACCTGATTACGAAATATGAAGTAGCCAAGGCAGAAGTAAACCAAAATAAATGGGAGAATAAGTGGAGCTACAATGAAGTATGTGAGCCCAAGAAGTCCAAACAAGAGAATCCGAGGAATTTCACTATGGTAGCGCATTGATTGAGTTTCTGGGTCATCCTTCTTGCAACACTTTGCACAGCTCCCCCATAAGTGCCACAAAACAGCAGAAGTCTGAGTGATTTCTGATGTTATACTCGTCCACGAAGTCACCACATATGCAATAAAGAAAGATGCCTGCAGAACAATCATGAACCAATAACAGTTTAGCGACGCACAAGCTATGGCAGGGACTAATCAACAGGAAACAACTGCAAATTGTTAAGCAGGTTTGTAATGAACTGGACAAGTAGCCACAGCAATACAGAAGAAGGATGTCCACGAAGAAAATACAGAGGCTAAGTTGGAAACCTCTTATTAGAGCTACTGATAACTGATGTAAGAAAGAAAGGAGAGAACTGTATCAATATAACTGCATAAGCATATTACTAATGCCAACAGAAAGGTTACTGTCCCTGTTATATGAAGCTTAGAAAGAAAAACGTGTTCTCACAAGCAACTCGTGGTAATTTTCTCGTAGTATACACCAAACGATGTACAGTACTAAACTTGTCATGCCCTACCTGTGCAGGTACAAAAACCGCTAGCTTTGAAGGTATTTCCTTTGGATCAAGGAATATCTTGAGTTGACCTATGGCTGAGCCTGTAAGAATATTTGCAAAGAACACAGTCCATATTGTAAACCGAAGCATTTTGTTGCAAGCACTTCTCTCGATCCCACTGACAGAACAAAATCCTTGCATGGTCGAAAATTTCTTCATTATTCTGGGCACATAGGCGGAAAGAAAGTGAAGAATGACACTGGGAAGATACCCAGTAACCAATTGACTGACAATGGCTCTGGAAAGATCAAAGAAGAGAATGGTCAGGTTTTTAGCCATTCTGATGTGCCATACATTAAATAAACAAAAACAAAACAAAGACTGATTAGCACACGTATCACCAATTCAGTATCCGAGCATGTACGCCTGACTATTTCTTTCCAAACAATAATAACAAAATAAAGAACCAATGGGGAAACGTTATAATCTGTGAACCGAAACTAACATTTCAAGTATGTTCCTCAGGAAAGGCAACCATGCCTCAAGTTGGTCCAAATAAGTGAGTCCTTGAATAAATGCCACAACTATGAGAAACACGATTATCAGGAGAACTGAAGCTACAAATACTACAAACTTGGATATCCATCTTTCCATGAATGTTGTAGAAAAGTTAGGCCAATAAACATCATGAGGATCAGGAGCATGCTCAGTTTGCCACTCAGTTGGATTGTCCGACTGCCTGATGTAAATAGCATTCGCGGCAGCATATCGAGATTTGAATGAAACAAAAGCAGCGGAAATTTCCTGAAGAGTAAAACAGTAAGTGAATATCAATAAGTTTGCATTTCATCAGAACAAAAGGCAAACTAGGAATATAAACAGATCATAATGATACTTAAATTGACCAAGACCAAAGAAACATATATATGTACCTGTCTCCTAGTAGCATCTGACTGTTCCATTCTAACATTTTCCTCTAGGTTTTCGAGCCTTTCCTGATATTTCCCATGAACATTATTTCCTCCAAATAGTCCAAGAAACTTTCTTGGACGTTCTTCGGTAGGAAGTTGACGTGGTACATATTTTAGGTTCTTTAGCTTTCCCCAGATAAGCTCGGTGTCATTCTGGACAGAAATCAATCAGAAGTCATGAAACGGGAGACTGCATTCAAGAAGCTACAATGCAGTATTCCTTATGAAGTTTAGGAAATCAAACAAACGAGTATACCATTACTTCTAGATGCATCTAGGGTAGATGAGAATACTTTTGTTCACGTGAAAATAAACTGTGCTAAGGTTAGAAGTATGGGAATAAGAAACACTAGTTATATTCAGTATGACTGAGATGATTTCATGGCCTGAATTTGTTTTTGTCTTCCTAAAAGACTTCAGTAAACAAAAATGCCATCCAAATAAAGCTTTTAGAACAAGTCCCCGCAAAAAAATCCGTTAGCATATTGAATGTCAGAAAAACAGTATGTGTACAGTAAGCTTGTGAGAAAATTGATGTCCAAGAAAGTTGATCTTTGCAAATATTGCATGCAGAGTGTATTACAGCTATCATCTTTTAAAAAAATACAGATTTAACATAAAATGATTTAACGTACTTAAAACAAATTAAATGAAACACTACTTATGAAGTCAGAAGACAGAGGTTGATCATCACTGCAATGAAATGCAGGCCTTACAAACCTCATGATAATATTTGTCAAGCGACTATATTACTCAGCAACCCATATGGCATGTAAGAAGTCAATAGACAGCCCACATAGAGGTTTAACCAATACATTGAGGATTCATGAGTATCTGTTCATAAATAATGCAACACAAATGTATCCAGAGAACTGTATCTTACAATAAGTCGACGGAGTTTGCCAGTCTGATGAACAACATTCTGTGACAAGTAGGTGGATGAATGATACTCTTTGAAGAACTTATCAACAGCATCACTCACAGAACCATCATCGGTTTTAGGGATAGCTCGAACAAGAACAGTGAAATTCTGGGGTAGTGGCTTTGATGTCATAAAGTATTCAAGCCTCTTGCCAGCAATATATTTGTAGTCCTGCAAAGACAAAATATAAAATATTTCTTACATAGAGATGTGAAACCAATCAAACATCAAAACACTTTGCAAACAAAGCACGTAATAAGCAGATGCCAGATCCAACGAGCATGTATTAATTAAAAAAAGATGCTGCATTGGTTCAACTGATTCTACGATACACAGGGAATCATGTTACCAATACAGAAAGACAAATGCAAATTAAAAAGTAAGCAACGTAAAAGAAAAACGTTAAAGTACTTACATGATACAGGAGGTAGCATGCAACTCCAGTTATGATATACAAAGCAGAGAAATGAAGCCACAATCTGTGAACCACGTTACCGCAGGTAATTAGTAGGGGCTTCTAGCTCAGGAAGGAATATGATTTCAAATAGAAATATGAAACTAGACCCCAAAAAATGTTTCCCATAAGTACGAAGAGATGGAGAATGCCACGACATGCAGGCCAAATGATGAGAGTTGTTCCACATCATCATAATCAAAATCATAAGTACTGAGAACATCTTTTCTGTTGTTTTCGGAACAGAGCTGTAACACGTCCTATCATTCTATCAATCTACAGATCAACAACTTATAAAACAACATAGGTTGATACGAATATCAGCAGGTATCTGAATTCTGGAGTAGCTATCTGATTTTGATTAAACAGGCCTAATACGGCGGAAACAAAGAACAGTTACATCACATGATATGGAGTTTGACCATCAGGCTTATCAACAGTAGACAAGCCGCCAGAAAAAAAGTAACTCGTTATCAACTTATCATATCGAGCACCCTATTATAACAAACTTATATATAGTTACAAAAGTAACTAGAATCAGATACCGTTTAGGTAACCTGTTAAATTCACTAGTCAAACAATGTGAACCAAATTACTAAAATTAGCATCAGGGGTTACGAAAATCTCACTTATTAGATCCGTCCTTGACGTTGGAGATGCTGAAGAGATCGACGGACTTGTTGGGCAGGTCGGAGAAGTCGATGAGGCTGAGCTGGTCCCCCAAGTAGTTGACCGGCAGGAGCACCCCGACCCCCAGCACCGCGGCCACCGAGAAGACCCTAATGCTGCACCACCCCAAAGCACGCTCCAGTCAGCAACCGAAACGAGCAGGAATGGAGGGGATAAGAGAGGAATGGGGTAGGTTCGGGACCTGAAGACGAAGATGCGGACGAAGACGACGCCGTCGAGGCCCGCGGCGGCGTGGATGTCGTCCTCGGAGCGGCGCCAGGCGGCGGCGAGCCAGGAGTCGCGCGGCGCGTGGGGGCGGCGCGGGGCGTAGATGGAGATGTACTGCGTGCGGCGGCGGAGGAGCGAGAAGACGGCGGCGAGCAGCACGGTGAGGCCCAGGTTGATGCCCACCGCCGTCGCCAGCGCCGACACGATCATCGCGCCGGCGGGCTAGGGAACCTTCTTGAAGCTTCCGGAGGAGGGACTAGAAGTTCGAGTTCAAACACATCTGGATTCTCGAACAAAGCTGGAGTACGTCTCTGCCATTTTACGGGATCCTGAACTGCACACGGAGTCTTCAGGTAGTTGATTAATGGAGAGGTGGGACCGCGATGTCGGTGGCACACGTGGCGCACGACCATGACGCGATGGTCGGCAGTGGGTCCAGCCGAGAGGACGATCGACCTTGTGACGTGTCGTCGTGCATACCAGCAGTGCAGATACGTGTGGTGTTCCTCGAAGGTTGTGATGATAAAATATATCTGAAAAATGTTCTTTGTCTGAGGAAATTTGTTTAAAAACGAAGGATCGACATGTCGTGGGTTTTTTTAGACTTAAGTAGTAAACCAAGTACAGGAGATTGCTAAAATACGCATTTAATTGTTGAGAGCGAAATTTCAACTTGATTAGAGACGATGCCTTGAGGCTTGATCTTTTCCGCACTAAGCTCAATCATGCAAGATGTATTCTAACAATAGATACAAATTCCCTTTCAAAAAAAAAATACAAAATGTGTCTTCCGTGAAATTTGTATGGTGGTATGCGATCTTAAGAGAGGCAGCCGAATTTTTCAGTTCTCTTAATTACTTTGCTTAGGTACGTTTAGATTGTCATAATTGAGCCACTCGAAAAAACATTCGCACCCTCTTGTTCTATCCGCCACCGTTAGTCTTTCCTTCCTCCCTTTCCCTGGATCCTCTCTCCTATCCCTCCGATGGCGTTGTCACCGGAGTGGGGACGAGAGGAGGCATAGCCGTTCCCTGAAGGTAGTAGGTGTAGATTTAGATTGCCCCGGTGGCGTTTGGCAAGATGTCGTTCTTCAACTGGTTATGGTTGTCGCGAGCAGCAACCGAAGCAGAGGTCTTCGTTCCTCCTCACTATAATAAACTTGTTGACTGCACATATTTGGGTGTTGGTCCTTCTTCTCTCGGATGTCATGGCGACAAACGTGAAGGAGATCTCCGCTCCACCAGGTCTTGATTTTGGAGTGTGCTTCAAGTCTTCGAAGATGTTTGTGAGATGCTCTACTGGAGTTCATCCTTAGTGGCCCATTGGTGGTCGACGCTGCCCTGCCATTGTTTCTTCGGTCCAAAATGCGGCCATCCATGGTGTCTTCTCCATTGCAACGATAATGCTTCTTCCTCCTAACAAATGGCCATCAAGGAGGTGTCCCAGCTCCATTCGAACATCATGTTGCTTCCTTGCCTCCCCCCCCCCCCCCCCCCCCCCTCTCCCAGGTGGCAGCGAGACAGGTCTGGCGTTGGAGCTATAGTCTTTGATGCATCCGCGGTGGAGAATTACCGAGTTGTAATTTCTAGATCTTTGTCTGTGATCGACCTTTTTGTAAAATGCAAGTGTTATGTTGTGATTTTTATTTTAGGGGCCCTATGTAAATTGTAATCCCACCGCTTAATAGGCTAATACAGCTTCAAGGGCCTTTGGATCTCGTCCTTTGTCCAAAGAAAAAGGATTTTCATAACTAAGTAGTAGCCATCTGCCCGATGATGAGGGAAAATCAACCACCTCCTCCGTGGCACGATTGCTTATGTCATGAAATCAAGCACATCCCGTAAATGCAACACTGAGCCTCCTCATGTAACATTTTCTAGTACACACGCAACATTTCTCCTGTTATCTGTAATTTTGTGTAAAAAAACATTTCTCGTGTGATTTGTAATGTTGTGTAAAACAAATTATGTAATATTTCCAACACACTTTGTGCATCGAATAAGATATACAATAAATCTCCATTTGATTGTAGCAAAACGATGGAGGGTATACCGTTGTTTACAATAAAAACCATCAACACATCTAACATCTGCCGATCAGAGACAACGTCATAAAAACACGTTTGTAGGTTATACGTCTAAAGCATATCTATAATTTTTGATTGTTTCATGCTACTTTTATATCCTTATGCGCTACATATTTCTATTATGATTTAATATCATTTTGTGGCATTTTCTTGGACTAACCTATTAACAAGATGCCAAGTGGCAGTTCATGTTCTATGCTGTTTTTGTATTTCACAAAAGCTAGTAAGAAAATATTATCAAAATTTGACCAATTTTTACGGATATTTCCTATCGGAGGAAATACACCACAGAACCAAAGGGTGACGCGAGGGGCCACCCGAGGGCCCACACGGCAACCGCCTGGGCGCCCTGGCCACCGCCTCGGGTCGCATCTTCGCCTATAAAATCCTTCTTTACCTACAAACGACAAAGCCCGGAAGATTTTTCTAGAAAAACAATATAGAGCGGCGCCGCCATCCGAAACCCTATTTCGGGGTTTTCAGGGTCCTGTTCCGGCACCCTGCCGGGACGGGATCCACCTCCAGAGCCATCTTCATCTACCGTGCTGCCTCCAAGACGATGTGTGAGTAGTTTCCTCATGGACTACAGGTTCATAGCAGTAGCTAGATGATGGTAGTCTCTCCCATGTTGTTCGATACAATGTTCTCATGAGTTTCCTTACACGATTGAGATTTATCTGATGTAATCGGTGTTGTATTTGTTGGGATATAATAAATTGTTACATTATGATCAGTACTATGTTCGTGAATTATTGTTACTATGACTTTGTCATGCTTAATGATTGTCACTAGTGCATGAGTGCCATGATTTCAGATCTAAACTCTTTATGTTTTCATGAATATAATTGATGGTTTAGATCATATCTGCAAGTTGTATGCACCTGTTAATTGTCCAGAACCGGAGACCTTAAGGTGGCATGATTGGGATATCAAAGGGAAAGGCTTTAACTTGAGCATTACATGTGTTCATTAAGTGTTAATGCTTTACTCCGGTGCTTTGTAAAATGAGTAACTTTATTAATTACTGGAAGTTATTTATTGCCCCCCTGAAACGGGAGGGTAGCACAAAAGATGTTGTAGAATTCTTATTGCAAGTAGTTACAACTATATACATACCAACGTATGGTTGATAAATTGGATGCTCTATCATAAATTAGTTCAATTCTGTCAATTACCCAACTGTAATTTGTGCACTCAACATTTGTGATTTTGTTTGGAGAGATACTTCTGTTGAACCTATAAACCTCGGTCCATCTTTTACTATTATCGCTGATGTTTTTTCTCACTATTGCTCTCGTTACTATTATTGTATTACTACTGATGTTACCAATTTTCCACTACCGTCATATCACCGTTGGTACTAATAAAATTTGTCAAGTAAGATCACTTTCAGGTGAGGTTGAATTGAAAACTCAACTGTTAAGGATTATAATTTTTTTGGCTTCTCTTGCGTCGAATCAATAATTTTGCCTTAAAATACTTAACTCGAAGACTATTGCGATCCGCTATACTTGTGCGTCATCAGTAGAATAGGAGAAATCCCGTTTAGCATAAGTCCAAAAATCACCGCGGCATTTTATCGTACTTACGCAACAAAATCAATAGACACATGTACCAATTTGAAACAACTTTTGTAACATGAGGTATTTCCCATAAAAGACACTAACCTCAGATGTCGACCATGTAGAAATCGCTGTCACCGATTCAACCTCGGGTTAGACCCAGTCTTACGGGGCTGGTAGCTATTCACGTCTCCTTTTTTCAGCGTCAAAGTGTGGATCAGCTGCCGGTGCTCTTCTTTCCGGCGGCGGTGAAAGACATGAGTGCTTATAGTTGCGGCGAGAGTGGTATGCAAAACAGTATATCCACTTGTATGCACCTAGTTTTACGTTGCTTTTAAGCGAATTAATAATTAATATACGCCTACAGCGATCGGAAAAAAACCTCGCCGGATATTAATCTAGCTAGCGCTTTAAAGGTCTGTCGGACTGTCGGAGCCAGATCGGGTGAGGCCCAACTAATCATCTTCTCCAGCGACATGCGGAAAGGGTGTCGTCGCGTGGAAGCACCACATCAGATAGGAGAGAGCAACAGAGTAGCCAGCAAGCAGCAACGGCTACAAGCGTGTAGGAGGAGCTACAGCACTGGCGGCCGGCGAGCAGCAGCGACGACCAGTGTGACGCCATCGCACGGAGGAGTAGCAGCGAGAGGCGGCCAACGAGTAGTAGCAGAGTGTGGCTGGCCAGCAGCTAACAGCATGCAGAAAGAGAAGAGCAGTGCCAGGTACCGCGCGATGGGAAGCACCCTGGAGCCGCGTCACGCGTGAGGAAGGCAACAAGCTTTATATACTAGGTAAGATGGCGCGGCGGCACGCCGCGGCCGTAGAGTTTTTTTGTTGTTTTTAAGTAGCATGTAATTATATATGGAAGTAATAAATATAAAGAGGAATTTCTAAGAATACCGCGTACTTTGAAATTGAAGTCACGCAAAAAGAATAGAAAGAATCAATGTTGCCTCTATCTAACCCTAATATGGTCTTACACCGCGCTCGTGTCAATTTAAATTTGTGGTTAGGTTGATTTGGAAGTTCGTGTACTTGTAGATTTAATTTGCTTAGGCTAGCAGGTAGGAATATTTTTTTTATCGGGTGCATGGGTTGGAACTATTGTTCGTGAGACGGTTGACTCTCGTTGAGTGATAATTGGTTGTTGTGATATGTGTGCAATAATATTCGAATTAGAAGCAACAGTAATATTTCGCTTAGTTAGTTTTAGAGGATCGCTATTTTTGGGGAATAGTAACGAAATTGGGAGACGATGTTCGCAAAAGGAAATGTAAGCCTAATTTAGACGGTTTGCGAACTTGAAAGACGGTTGTCATCGGGAAAAATATAAGCGAGTTTGAAATAGAAGGAAGAAAATTTGATATTCTGTTACCGGTATAATTTTCAAGGGTTAGAAGAATTTTTATTTAGGGGGAAAAAATGTTTGATTGTTAGTTTCCTGCCTTGAAGAATTTTCCGTAAAAGAAATGTTCGAACATTTATTTTGGTGCCTTGATCGTAAATGAAGTTTATATATGAAATAAATTGGAAAAATAATATTTCAGTGCAATATGAAATATATATGCTGCTAAAAATAATGCTACTAAAATTAGTTTGTAAAAAGTTATTTTGTGGTGATGTTTCTAAAATTAGTTTGTAATATATGGAGAACGCGAGGACCTTTGCGCAAAAGAACCGCGCGGACCGTCGGATCAGGCATGGACGGCGTGGATCAGGGCACTGTTCAGCACTGCATTCGTCACTGTAGCCAGGAACAGTGTCAGCTACAGTGACGCGACGCGGGGACTTTGCTGAAAATGTTTTATTCCGGGCGGCCGATTCACAATTTTTGGAATACGCGAGGAATTTCCTGAAAAAAGTGGCGCGCGGGGAATTTTATGTAAATTTTTTTATTCCGGAGGATTGATTCATAATTTTTTGAAAAACGCGAGGGCTTTATTAGGAAAAAGCGGCGCGCATTATTCATCACTGTAGCTAAGCAGTGTTAGCTACAGTGTTCGGTGCTCCAAATACCCGGATTCAAGATTTTGAAATCTGTCCGAATTTATCTTTTTTGCACAGCCTAAAATACAACGAATTTGAAGATTAGAGAGAAATATGTATCTGTCCGTCAAAATAAAAAGGATAGAACATGAAAGTTGTTTGGAAGGGTGATATCCATTTACTCGTGGAAGAAAAATTCAAACGGGTGAAAGGACAAAATCCGTTAATCTTGTTTTAATGTTTGATCACAACACTTGGAAGTATTTAACACACCGCTAAGTGTCTACAGGAATTATGACCATCTATATCAAAAGATACTAGTGGATCTCTCTCTATGCAAAAAGGGAAGAAAAGTGGTGTGTCGGAAAGTTTAAGGTAAAGGGAGAAGAGTCGCTGCAAGGCGGCCGGACCCCAGACCGGTTTTGGCCGGCCTCCAGGCCGGCTGTGTCGGCCACCGTGCCGGTCTCCCAGCCGGTTTATGCCGGCCTCAGGTCCGGTCCTCTTGGCCTCGCGCCCGGACCTCCAGCCGGTTTTGGTCGGCCCCAAGGCCGGTCTTGGCCCATCACCTCTGCTGGCTCCCAGCGCGCCGGCCGGACCTCAAGCCGGTTTAGGCCGGCCCAGAAGCCGTTCCCCTCGGGTAACAGGCCGGACCCCCGGCCGGTTTAGACCGGCAGAGAGGCCGGTTCCCTCAGGTGGCTGACCGGACCCCCAGCCGGTTTGTGCCGGTTCCAGGTCCGGTTTCCCCTCTGTGTAGCGACGACTTATCCCTTCAACGGTCACTTATTGAAGGGGACTATAAATAACCCTTCACCTACCTTTGGACAACTAGCTTGACCACATTGAAGAACACCATTATTACAAGCTCAAGATTTATTAGATCTCCCAATAGCTCCACCCAAACTCGTTGATACTTGGAGGATTGAAGGAGAAGCCCGGATCTACATCTTCACCAAGCCGTTCTTCATTTCCCCCTCATTCACTTGAGGGACCCTTTGCTAGGATTTCCTTTGGGAAAACCTAGCTCATTATTGTACTCACTTGTTGTCTTTGTGACAGATTTGTAGCTGTTCGGGAGCCCCCAATCCTCTTGTGGGTTGTGCCCCGGATCGTTGTTGTAAGGGCTCCGGATCCGCCTTGAAGGATTCCGATAGTGGAAGGTGAACCAAACCTTTGTGGTGCGGTTCATCGGAGAAGAAGGTGACGCCTTTGTGGCGGTTGAGTTTTGACCTTCGTGGTAGCTCACACCTCTCCAACGAGACGTACTCCCCTAAAAAGGAGGAACTCGGGATTACATCCGTGTCTCCGCGTGCTTTCACTTCGGTTACTTCTATCCTTGTTTATAGTCTTTACTTCGAGTACCTTGCTTAGTTGCTAGCTTGTCATATAGGTAAATTCACCGTAGTTGCATATCTAGAGAATTTACCTTTTGTGTCAAGCCTAATTTGAAAAAGTACTAAAATTGAAGTAGCACCTATTCACCCCCCCCCCTCTAGGTGTCATACGATCCTTTCAATTGGTATTAGAGCCTCGGCTCTCTTGTTGGGCTTAACCGCCTAAGAGAAGTATGACACAAAGTGATGATGAGTCCGCGAAGGACCAAGCCACTCCGGCATCCATGGCCGATCTCAAAACGATGGAAACATCATTGAAATTGTCCGTCGATACCCAATTTGCTGAGATGCGTGACTTGATCAAGCAACTCACAAGTGGCAAGGTTCCTACGGAGACCGTCTCACTAGAGGACTCCGCTAACTCCAATGACGGTGATACCGAGGAGGAAAAAGAGAGAAAGAAAGGGGTTGAAAACTCCGACCTTAAGAACCCTCCTCCATCTACATCCAAGCCGAAAGTGGGAAGCCCGAGTACCATGAGGTTTCTCCTCACGGTGTCTACTCTCCCGACCCACTTATCCCTCATCCTCGCATAAATACCTTAGGTCCTCCACCTAAGCTTAATGCATTGGCTTTTACTAGTTGGCAACACTCAATGAAATCTCATGTCAACAGTGCCTCTATCGAGCTTTGGAGGATCATACGAGTGGGATACAAGGCCGTGGATCCAAACAACTTGACAAGAAGAGAGGTGGTTGATGCTCAACTCAATGCCTCCGCTCTTCACATGCTTGAACTTGCCGTTGGAGAAAATGGCATGCATCACATTCAACATGCTCCAACGCCAAAGAAGCTTGGGATTGCCTTGAGGTGGCATTTCTTGGAAATGAAAGCATGAAGAGGAATAGATTTGATGCCTTGTGCAATGAGGCCGAAGGTTTCTACATGCTTGATAATGAAACTCATGAAGAGATGTATGGAAGACTCAAGATTCTTGCCAAAGCCTTTTATAATGTTGGGGCAACCTATGTGGATGATGCTTGGATCAAAGGAAGTATGTGAATGCTCTCATGCCCTTCGAGCCCGTTGACTTGAAGGCCATTCAAGGAAAACAACTACCTTGAGATGACATCCAATGAAGTTATGCAAGAGATGCAAGCCTCCAAGGTTGCCACCAAGAATGCTCTAGACAACCGTGCTAGGGCCATGGGAATGAAACAAGGTCCCTCTCTTGCTTTGAAGGCCAAGGTTGTGTGCCTTGATGAACATGATGAAGTTGAAGCATGCCCGAACAACCTTCCTCCCGATGATCTTGAACAAGCCCTCCATGGTCACATAGCTCTTGCAACAAGGACATTTTGGAATGACCCGGCCAAGGCAAAGGCTCAACTTGATCGTACAAACAATCCAAGTGGGAAGAAGGAGTTTGCTAATAGGATAAAGACTTGCTACAATTGTCATAACAAGCATCACTTCATCAAAGATTGTCCTTATGAGAATAGAGAGCAAAACGGTGGAAGGCTTGTCCTCAAGGGCCAATCAAACATGATACAAAAGAAGCCTTTTGTCAAGAGAAGCCATTCTTCAAGAAAGCACCAAGAATTGTGTTGATGACTCAAGAAGAGTATCCTTCCGAGGATTCCGAAGAAGAAGAAGAACCCACTCGTGAGGTGGCCGCATTGGCCATTGTATCAACTCCACCTCCTTCTCTCTTCGAATCCCCCAATGAGAACCTCTCCATCAACACCGCTCGTTGCCTCATGGCTCACGTCACCGAGGTATCATCTTCTACTCCCAAGACTATGCATGAAATAGATGATAAAACTAGTCTTGTGATTAAGAAAGAACTTGTTGCTTCCGATACTATTGTGGCTAACTTGCAAGGTGAAACTAAGGCATATGTTGAGTCTCTCTTGAGACAACTTGATGCGGCCGAAGAAATCCTTGATGACAAGGGAAAAATTGAGAGAGAGGAGCTCTCACCATTGCATCCTTGAATGCCTCTCTTCAAGAAGAGAGTGAATATAGAACTTCTCTTGAGGAAAGAATTGAGTCTCTTGATGATAAAAATGATGAAATAATTGCTAAAATCATTAAGGATAGAGACCATGTCTTTGCTAAATATAAAGTGATTAAAAAGGAGAAAGCCGAGTTTGTGGTTGCTAATGCTAGACTCCTTGAGGATATGGAGAAACTTGACAAGGCTCACAAGGCCTTGGAAAGTACCCACTCTCTTCTAGTCAAGTCTCATGAGCAACTTCAAACTCAACTTTCTAAATCTAACTCACCTAGCACTACTACTCCCTCTTGTGATCATGCAAATGTTATTGAGGAAAATGCTAGGTTGAAGGTTGAGCTTGCCAAGGCCACTAGTGCCAAGACCTCTATTCCTAAAGGTAAAGAAAAGGTTGTTGCTCAAATTTTTGAGCAAAAGCCACACAAAGGGAAGGAGGGTCTTGGTTATGTGGCCAAGGCAAAGAAGAAGAAGAGCAACACCAATGCCAAGCCCGCACAAGCCAAGACTCCATTGCGGGTGGTAATGCCACTAGGGGCAAGACCACTCGTAGTGACTTTGCGGGGCATAACAATCCCAACTACATTCTTTATGTTGATTATTATGGGGATGTTTATGCAAAATATGTTGGTCCTTATGATGGTTACATTGCTTATTCTATTTGGGTTCCTAAGACCCTTGTTGCTAACAAAAGAGGACCCATTGAGAAATGGGTACCTAAAACCAAGCAATGATTTCTTGTAGGACTATGCTTCCGGTGGGTCTAAATGGGTGGTTGATAGTGGATGCACTAGTCATATGACCGGAAGCAAGGAGATCATGACGGAGTTGGGACCAAATATAAATCAAGCATCCGTCTCCTATGGTGATAAATCAAAAGCGGAGGTAACGGGCTCGGCAAGGTGGTAGTTGCAAAGGATATCACCCTTGTAAATGTCATGCTTGTCGAGTCCCTCGGTTACAATCTTATGTCCGTTCGTGCACTTAATAAGATGAATTTTGATGTCCATTTTACTATTGATATGGTGGTACTCTTGAGGAGCAAGACTCTAAAGGTCATGTTCGTTGGGTATGTTGAAAATGAGTTGTTCGTGGTGGACTTTTCGGGGTCTACCAACACTCAAGCAATATGCCTATTCGGAAAGGCCGACGTGGGATGGTTGTGGCATCGCCGCTTGTCCCATGTCAACATGAGAACTTTGCAAAGTCTTCACAAGGGTGGCCACATTCTTGGACTAAAAGACAATGTTTTTTTTCTAGAGATCGTCTTTGTAGGGCTTGTGTTGAAGGAAAGATGCATGATTCTCCCCATCCAAGCAAGACCATCATTTCATCAAAGAGGATATTGGAACTTCTTCATGTTGATCTCTTTGGTGCCGTGCCTCAACCAAGTCTTGGTGGGAAGAAATATTGTTTGGTGATTGTTGATGACTATTCAAGATTTACTTGGGTTTATTTCTTCAAGACGAAGGATGAGACCCAACAAGCCGTCATCGACTTTTCCAATGAAGTTCAACGCCAACACAATGTCCCTATATTGGTCATTAGGAGTGATAATGGCTCCGAGTTCAAGAACTACACCTTAAATGAGTTTCTTAGTGAAGAGGGGATTCGTCATCAATATTCCGCTGCATATACCCCTCAACAAAATGGTGTAGCCGAAAGAAGAACCGGACTCTCATGGATATGGCAAGGTCTATGTTGGCGGAGTTTAAGTCTCCACTCTTTCTTATGGGCCGAAGCTATCTCCACGGCGTGTCATTCATCAAACCGGCTATTCTTTCGAGTTGGCAAGAAGTTTACACCTTATGAGATGCTCACCGGCAACAAGCCCAATGTCTCCTACTACCGAGTATTTGGTTGTAAGTGTTTCTATAAGAACAAAGTGTTCGTTTGTCTAAATTTGAATCTAAAGCTTTAGAGGGTGTTTTTGTTGGGTACGGTGCCGAATCTCACACCTATAGAGTCTATGACAAAACCGTTGGGAAAGTCATAGAATCTTGTGATGTGAGGTTCGATGAGAATGACGGCTCCCAAGTGGCGCAATTTCATGTTTGTGATGTAGATAATGAAGAGCCTCAAGATGCTATAAGAAGAATGGGCATTGGTTTCCATCGTCCCGTTGAGATTCATTACGAGTCTCCTCAAGCAAGTCCAAGCTCCATTCAAGTGGAGGCCTCTTCATCACAAGTTGAAACGGCGCCTATCATGGAAGCAAATGATGCACCACCCCAAGAACAAGTTCAAGACCCTCCTCATGTTGACCAAGTTGCTATGCAAGAACCAAGTTCTCCTATTGTTGATGCTAGCCAAGGTCATGACCAAGATCAACCCTCTCCTTCCATTGTTGAAGATGTGCATCAAGATGATCAAGGTCAACATTCCGGTCAAGACGGGGACTCAAATGATCAAGATGATCAAGAGATACCTCCAAGATGCAATAGAGATATCGAAGCCCGTCGTAAAGCAAGAGTTGTAAAAGACTTTGAATAAAGAGTCACCATCTAGAAAACATCCTTGGTGACCACAAGAGAGGTGTTACCACAAGAAGGCAATTGGCAAGCTTTAGTGAACATCAAGCTCATATTTCCATGGTGGAACCAAAGAAAGTGTTTGAAGCTCTTGAAGATCCGGATTGGTTAGAAGCTATGCATGATGAACTCAATAACTTCAAGCGCAACAAAGTGTGGAATCTAGTTGAGAAGCCAAAAGATTGCCGCAATGTTATAGGCACAAAGTGGATATTCAAGAACAAGCAAGATGAGCATGGAATGGTTGTGAGGAACAAGGCAAGATTGGTTGCACAAGGTACTCTCAAGTTGAAGGCATTGATTTTGGAGAGACTTATGCACCCGTGGCTCGCCTTGAGTCCATCCGTATCCTTCTTGCATATGCATCACATCATAACTTTAAATTGCAACAAATGGATGTGAAAAGTGCCTTTCTTAATGGTCCTTTAAAGGAGTTGGTATATGTTAAGCAACCACCGGGTTTCGAGGACCCTAAATTCCCTAACCATGTCTACAAGCTTGATAAGGCGCTCTATGGTCTCAAACAAGCACCTCGTGCTTGGTATGAGCACCTAAGAGAGCTATTGCTAGACCGTGGATTTGAATTGGGGCAAATCGATCCCACCCTCTTTACCAAGAGGGTTAAAGGGGAGCTTTTCATATGCCAACTTTATGTTGATGATATTATATTTGGCTCATCTAAAAAGCTTTCAATGATGAATTTTCAAAGCTTATGACCGATATGTCGTGGGTTAGTCATGGCAGATGCCATAGGGGGTGGCTTAACTCGGGTGTGAGCCAGGCGATGTAGGATTCACGAAGAGGTAGCACACGTGGAGTTACCCAGGTTCGGCCCCTCTGTATGAGGTAAAGACCTACTCCTGCTTGTATGTATTGGATCTGAATGGGGTGTACAATGGTGTGCGCAACAGAGCTTGCGGGTGCTCCGAAGGCTATGGAATGAGATGAGTCTGCCTCTAGGGTTGCACCTTGCCGGCTTTATATAGGGAGCCGGCTAGGGTTTACAGGGACATGACGGGTGCAGCTGGTGGCGCTAGCTATCCTACCTACAAGTGCGGCTGCTTGAGGCGCACTCTTCGGGATACGCAGATCGTAAACCGATTCAGAGATATCCGTTGCCGCCTTCCCGAGCCGACGTACCGGGATCCTCGGGGACCCGGTATCCTGGAAGATGCTCTCCGGGTGGGCTTTGGGCCACCCGGCCTTGTGAGCCGACTCGGGGTCCTGGGTACCTAGTTGGGCATCCCCCCATCATTAGCCCCCGAGTTCATCATGGACTCGTCTCCGGCTTGGCCTTCGTCTTGCGAGCTGCCGGGTCGTGTCGGTGAATGAACTCCTGAAACAAAGAGAGAACAAAGGCTCGGAGTGGTGGATTTTGGCGTGTCAATGTCCGGTCTGACTCAAGTTTTGTTTGATGCCAGCTCGTGCCCGTTGGGACGTTGGCCATATCGACTCGCCTCCGTGCGGGTTATCTCCTTGTATTCTCCGGCTGACGTCACGGTATCTTTGACCGTTTGTCCTGTAGTGTTTGTCCCTCAGACGCCGAGTCGATTGATGGGACTTGACGGAGTATCGACTGCCTCCACCTCGGGATGGAGCAGTGGCAATGATGATGTTTTTGACCCGCACGCGCCTGAGCCAACGGTCAGAAAAGTCGTAACAGGGCGACGTGGCCAAATCTGAGCCGAGTTTTCCGGCACGTTCCGGCGTCGTGCGGGAACCGAGGCATCGTGCGACGTGGCGATTAATGCGGGACGTGGGTGGAGCCATTTACTGCGGTAACGGCTCCAGTCACGGCGTCTATTTAAGAGGCGAGGGAGTGCGGCTGATGGGTACGCACTCCACTCCTATCCCTTCTCGCGCTCGCCGCTTCTTCTGCTCAGAGCAACTCACGCCTGAGCGCCGCATCACTTCGCCATTGCCGCCATCGAGCACTCCTGTTCCTCCCTCTCCCTCGCGGCCAGGATGGTGGCGCCAAAGAGCCAGTGGGAGCGATCCTCGGTGACGGCGCACGCGCTAGAGCAGGCCGCCAGCGAGGGCTTCTTGCCGCCGGCGTCGGAGGGTCGGATCCGCATCCGCCACCGCGCCCGCGGCCGTCACCGGGCGAGTTCATCGTCTTCCTCGCGTTCCTCGAGCGCGGGCTTGGGTTCCCCACGTCGGAGTTCTTCTGACGCTTCCTCGACTTCTACGGGTTGCAGGTACACGACCTGACGCCCAACTCCATTCTCCACCTCGCCTATTTCGTGGCCCTGTGCGAGGGCTACTTCAGGTGCGCCGCCTTCTTCCCGCTATGGCTGTGGATCTTCCACGGCAAGCTGGGGTCCAAGTCCGCGGCGACGTGGACTACTTGGATCTTGGCCTTCTCCCCAAGGTGTACTGGAGGAAGACCGGCTTCTACATGCGGGAGCCAACTCCGACGGCGAGATCGGGATTCCCCCATTTTCTCCCTCGCCGAGCCGTCCCCGCAATCTTCAGGAGTTGTCGCAGGACGCCGACTTGCCCACGGTGCACCGGCTAATGGAGCGGCTCCACACTAGTAGGAAAACGCGATTCTATGGATCCCTATTCTGTGGCGCACCATTTAGCCATGCGCCACAAAAAAAAATCTGTGGCGCACCCAAAACTGGTGCGCCATAGAATAGCAAATTCTGTGGCGCACCAGTTTAGGTGCACCCACCATGCGCCACAGAATTTGTTTTTGGTGCGCCACAGAATCGCGTTTTCCTACTAGTGCCAGGAGCTGAAGTCCGAGAGGCTGACGGGTCTGAACCTCATCGCCTCCTGGGTGAAAAAGAAGATCGCGCCCCTGCAGCATCGCCCTCGCTGATGTGCGAGTACACGGGGCTGAAGGACCCGCAGCGCCACGACCCGTCGCGTTTCCAGACGGTGGAGCAGTTCACACACCGGATGAAGCGGATTACCGTTCACCCGGCGCCTGAGTGGGCCGTGGGCGGCTTGGAGGCCTTCGACGCCAAGCATCCGGCTCCAGAGGTGAGTCCTTTTACTTGACGATTCGCATTGCTTTCCTTTTCTTGGTCTTTTTATACCGATCTCTCCTGCTTGCTGAGTTCAGAAGTTCCGGTCGCTCGATGGTTTGCCTCCGACCGTGGTGACGCTCCCGCGGTGCTTGCCGGCCCTAACGACGTTGTCGAGCGTGACTCCGACGACGAGGGCGACAACACCAACATGGCCTCCTTCTCCTCCCGCCAGCCGATCCCCATCTTGTCTGAGGGCGAGGAAGGAGAAGAAGGAAGAGAAGAATGCGCCGGGTCCAAGAACCCGGCGCTTGACGATGACGATGAAGACGATGAGCCGATGCGCATCCAGCGGAGGCGCAGGCCCGCGTCCGAGGATGCCAGGCCCCAGTCCAAGCGCTCGAGGCCGGTAAGCTCGACGCCGCCGCCACCTGAGCGATCGGTGGCGACCGCCGCGCAGCGCACCGTTACTGCCGAGCGGCGACAGAAGGCCTTGCGGGACATCCCCGCGAGGGTTGGCGCCGACTCGACCCCTGCGCCTCGCTCCCGGGAGATCCGTACCTCGACTCTGCCGCCTAAGGGCGAAAGGTCAGCTGCTGAGCCACGCCCACAGTTTTGTTGGCGACGTTATCTTGAATTTGACCCGTGCGAGTGTCGCAGGGCTGAGGACACGTCCCTCAGCGACATGGAGGATGCGCAGGAGAACTCCCAGCGGGCGGGACCCGAAGTGCGCGCCGCAGAGCACGTTGCAAGGGTGCCGACTCCTCCGCCTTTCGCCGGCGGAGGCGATGAAGTGATTGTGCCCCCTCCAAACGAGGGGGCCACTATTGATGACTCCGTGCCGGCTGGCACGGACAACGCTGCGCTTGTGCCCGAGTCGGCACTGGTGATGACGGCGACTCGGGCCGCTGCAGCGGCTTCCTCCTTGGGTGGGCTGGCTGGTCAGCCCCCGAGCTCCGCTCTGGGCTCCTCTCGTCCCGGCCAAGCTTCCGAGCCGCCATCCAGACGGCAATGGATGCGCACCAGGTACGTAGAAATTTTTCTTTGTACATGTTGCGTCCATAGTATATATGTAGCCCCCAAGGCCCGAGTCGTATTTGTAGAATGCGGCTTGGGTCTTTATAGTTGTCTGGTTGTGGGTTTTTGACTGGTGGCGTAGCCCCCGAGTTGCCGATGTTGTGGTAGAGGCAGTTCGGGGCGCAGCCCCTGAGTTTCAGACTCGACATGCTTGTCAGGGCGAGCCCCCGGGTTGTGGAATGTCGATGTAGACGCAACTCTGGGCGCAGCCCCCGAGTTCCATACTCAGTGTAGAATTTTGGAGTGCAGGGCTAGCCCCCGGGTTAGCGCTGATGTCGCTGTAACCCGGAGCGTGGCCCTCGTATATTTTTCTGTGCTTGATTTTCGCCATCTTTTTTGTTGCAGGAGCTTGCGTGGCTCCTGGAAGCCGAGCAGAGCGAGACCCGCCGCCTTCAGGAGGAGCTGACGAAGGCGCGCGAGGGCTACATCTCCCTCGCTGAGCATCAGCGGCTGCTAGCCGCACAGGAGAGCCGGCACACCGAGGCGTTCGCCGCGGTGCAAGACTCATGCGTGCGGCTGAGCAAGCAGAAGGAGGAGGCGGACGCGGCCCTCACCCAAGCCACAAAAGGCTATGGTGAGGATATCGAGAAGCTTGAGCGCAAGTCCGCGGCGGCCGAGCGCGAGATGAAGGAGCTGGCCGAGCCGCTCGAGAAGCTCGCTGTTGGCATCTGGGGTGAGTTTTGTCACGATTTTCCCTCTTTGTAATGTATTTCGTTGCCGTTCTTGGCCATTCTTTGCTTATTTTCTTCCTTTTTATCGCTGACGAGTAGGCGAGGAGATGGCCGGCTTGACGTCGGCGGAGCATATTCGCCGCATCGGCGTCTTTGCTCACGACGTGCACGACAAGGCCAGCGCCGTCGTCCAGGCACTGTCTCCCAAGGAGGGGTGTCCCGCGCCCGTCTGCCGAGTCCTGCGGGTGCTTGAGCTAATGCCCCAGGTGATCACCTGGGTGCGGGAGTCGTTCGCCCGGAGCGGAGCGTGCGTGGCGCTCGGGCTCGTGCGCGGCCGGTACACGCAGACGAACGTCGACAAGATCACGGCCAGCATCCCGACTCGACCTGATGGTCGAGAAGGCGATATGGCGCCGGTCTTCGAGTTCTGCACCCCGTACGCCTGCCGAGCCGCCAAGATGGTCGACCACACCGAGTTCGTCTTCGATGCGGTGCCCCCCAACAGCGGCTCGACGAAGTGGCGGAGAGGAGCCGGCAACGAAGTTCCTGTTCTCCAGGGCTTCGATTATGGCACCGGAGGCTGCGGAGAGCGAGGCGTCGACTTCTTCCGCTCGGGCGGCTCCGTCTTCCTGAAGGTCATGCCCCTGCTTTCATGAGAGGGGTTATTTTGAAGTAGTTAGGTTTGATCGCCTGCGGGCGAAAAAATATATATGTAATGAACAAGTATGCTAAGTGCCGGGTTGCGTTTCAGCGTGCGCCTCTGCGGCTTAAGGATTTGTTTCTGGCACTTCTTGATGCTTGTTTGTTGTGCGCTTATCGTCACTTTGTTTGTTTTTCATTTTTGTGAGCTTAGTCGATCATGCGACCTCACCAAGTGTGCCTCGCGTGATTTTTGTTCGTGACGCGCGTGGTACCCATGGTGACAAAGTCCGAGTGCGGCTTCATTGTCAAGTTAGATTTGAACCGGCTGCACTACTTTTCATTTTTGCGGGTGGCTGACGACTTGAGAGAAACAACAATTCCTTGATTTTGCTGCATGAGCAGGGAGTCCAGTGGTGAGTCGCGCATCGTGGCGTCCGACTCTCTTTGACGACCCATCAATCATATAACGTGTGAGTAGGAAAAATAAAGGCTCGAAAGCATGATTGAGACGAAACGGTAGCCCCCGAGCGTGTCGAGTGCGTACCGGCCTTATTTCCTTGATTGATTACACAGCATTACAATGGATACTATGTATAGTAGGGGCGAAGCAGGCTGATGTTCCATGGACGCTTGGTCTCCTCGTCGGACTTGGAGCTTTTGTTTGGCTCACGCAAGTCGACGAGGTGGTAGGAGCCGTTGCCTATCGCCTTGCTGACGACGAACGGTCCTTCCCATGGTGCCGAGAGCTTATGCATCCCTTTCGACTTTTGGATGAGTCGAAGAACCAAGTCGCCTTCCTGGAAAGATCGACTCTTGACCCGGCGGCTATGATAGCGGCGCAGGCCTTGCTGGTATATCGCCGTCCTGGAGAGTGCGAGTTCGCAAGCTTCTTCCAGGAGATCGACGCCCACTGAGCAAGCTTCATCATTTTCCTCCTCGTTGTAGAGGGCGACCCGTGGCGAGTCGTGCTCGAGGTCGGTAGGCATGACGGCTTCCGCTCCGTACACCATGAAGAATGGCGTATAGCCGGTGGAACGGTTTGGAGTCGTTCTGATGCCCCAGAGTACGGCTGGGAGCTCGTCCAGCCAGCAACCCGGTGTTCGCTCCAGTGGTACTTGAAGTCGCGGCTTGATCCCGGCTAGCACTGTCTGGTTCATTCTTTCCGCCTGCCCGTTTGATTGCGGGTGGGCGACCGATGCCAGGTCGAGACGGATGCCCTTTTGTTGACAGAAGGCCTTCATCTCTCCCTCGGCGAAGTTTGTGCCGTTGTCGGTGATGATGCTGTGCGGGTAGCCAAACCGAAAGATGAGCTTCTGGAGGAACTTGGTTGCAGTCTTGCCGTCGAGTTTCTTGATGGGTTCAACTTTGACCCACTTGGTGAACTTGTCTACTGCGACCAGCAGGTGTGTCATGCCTCCACGAGCTGTTTTGAACTGGCCCACCATGTCCATCCCCCAGACGGCAAATGGCCATGTCAGCGGGATGGTTTTCAGAGCTGCAGCGGGTAGATGATCCTGTCAGGCGTACTTCTGGCACCCGACGCAGTGACGGACGATGTCGACTGCATCCTGGTGCGGAGAGAGCTAGAAGAAGCCGTGTCTGAACGCCTTGCCGACTAGGTTGCGGGCACCGACAAGGTGACCGCAATCGCCCGAGTGGATCTCGTGAAGGATGCGCCTTCCTTCCTCTGACTCGACGCAGCGGAGGAAGACTCCCGATGTGCTGCGTTTGTAGAGCTCGTTGTTGATGATGATGTAAGCTGAGGCCCGGCACACGACTTGTCGTGCATGGACCTCATCGGCTGGCAATTTCTCGGTGGTGAGGAACTCGATGTAAGGTTCCCTCCAGTTGCTCGTCTCCTGTGTTACCGCTACCAGAGCTGTGCCTGACGATGGCGGGTTGGCGGTGTCGATTTCTGCCGGTGGCCGCACCGACGGGTTGTGCAAGTGGTCGAGGAAGACGCCGGGTGGGACTGGGTCCCGCTTAGACCCGAAGCGAGAAAGCGCATCAGCTGCCTCGTTCTTCCTCCGGTCGATGTGCTCCAGCTCCATGCCGGCGAAGTGTCCGCCGACTTGGTCGAAGAGTCGGCGATAAGCCGCCATGTTGGGGTCGTTTGCGTCCCATGTCGCCATCGTTTGCTGAACGACGAGGTCGGAGTCGCCGTAGCATTTGATGCGGCTAACGCCCATCTCCTTGGCCACACGTAGGCCATGTAGGAGGGCTTCGTACTCGGTGACGTTGTTGGTGCAGGTGAAGTGTATATGCAGCACGTATCGCATCTTGTCTCCCTGGGGGAAGGTGAGGATGACTCTGGCCCCCGAGCCCTCGTAAATCTTGGACCCGTCGAATAACAAGGTCCATCTGCCGGCTTCATAGGTTGGAGGCGGCAACTGCATCTCCATCCAGTCGACCATGAAGTCGGGTAGTGCTTGCGACTTGATTGCAGTGCGAGCCGCGTAGGTGAGGCCAAAAAGGCTGCAGCTCCGAGGCCCATTTGGCGACTCGCCCGGTTGCTTCCCTATTGCGAATGATTTCAGCTAAGGGAGACGAGCTGACCACCGTCATCAGGAGGCCCATGAAATAGTGTCGAAACTTTCTTGAAGCAAATGAGACACCGTATACAAGTTTTTGGTAATGTGGGTAACGTTGCTTTGAATCCATCAGACCAGTTGTTCGTGGCCTTCCTCCTTGCGCTTGACGACGACCGCCGCGCCGACGACTCGATTGGTCGCAGCGATGTAGAGGAGCATCGGCTCCTTCTCCAGTGGAGATGCAAGGATGGGCACCTCGGCCAGCATCTTATTGAGAGCGACCAAGGCGGCGTCTGCCTCGTCGTTCCAAGTGAACGTGTCCGACTTCTTCAGGAGCCGGTACAGAGGCATGGCCTTCTCGCCGAGTCGTGAGATGAAACGACTGAGGGCAGCGACACAGCCTGTGAGCCACTGCACGTCCCGGAGGTTCTCCGGCTTCTTCAGAGCTTCGATCGCCTTGATCTTCTATGGGTTGGCTTCGATGCCTCGCTCGGAGACGATGAAGCCCAGGAGCTTGCCCGCGGGTACGCCGAAGACGCATTTTTCGGGTTGAGCTTTATCCTGTACTTGCGGAGGTTGTTGAATGTCTCCGTTAAGTCGGTAATCAGGTCCGTCTTCAGCTTGGACTTGACGATGATGTCATCCACGTAGGCGTGGACGTTGCGGCCAATCTGCTCGTGTAAGCAGTTTTGGATGCAACGCTGGTAAGTCGCTCCGGCGTTCTTCAAGCCGAAGGGCATGGAGACGTAACAAAACGCACCGTAGGGCGTGATGAAAGACGTCTTCTCCTGGTCTTCGGGCGCCATCTTGATCTGGTGGTACCCGGAGTACGCGTCGAGGAAGCATTGCGCCTCGCAGCCTGCCGTCGAGTCGATCAACTGATCGATATGAGGCAATGTGAATGGATCTTTGGGGCAGGCCTTGCTCAAGCCTGTGTAGTCGATGCACATCCGCCATGTTCCGTTCTTCTTCAGAACGAGCACCGGGTTAGCAAGCAACTCTGGGTGCATGACCTCGGCGATGAGCCCGGCAGCTAGGAGCCGGGCTATCTCTTCGCCGATAGCCTTGTGTCGCTCACCGGTGAAGCGACGCAAGAACTGCTTCACCGGTTTCAGTTTGGGGTCAATGTTGAGCTTGTGCTCTGCGAGTTCCCTCGGGAGGCCTGGCATGTCAGATGGCTTCCATGCGAAAATGTCCCGATTCTCACGGAGGAAGTCGCAGAGCGCGCTTTCCTATGCGCTGTCCATGTGTGAGCCGATCACCGCCGTCTTGGAGGAGTCGCCTTCGACCAGCGGGATGCGCTTGGTTTCCTGTGCCGACTGGAACTTGTCGCGTGCGTCCAGCGTCGGCTTCTTGACGATGGTCATGTCGTTGGGGTCGACTTGCAGCTTGAGCTGCTCCAGCTGCTCCGTGGCGATGACGGACTCGGCGAAGACGGCGTTGCCCTTCTCGCACTCGATAGCGCGGTCGACGTCGCCGTGCACGGTGATGGTGCCGTTATGACCCGGGATCTTCATCTTCAGATAGCCATTATGACCCGTTCGACGTCGCCGTGCACGGTGATGGTGCCATGAATTTGGCAAAGGCGGGTCACCCAAGGATCGCGTGGTATGAACTGCGGAAGTTCACCACCTCGAACCAAATCTTCTCGAGCCGGAAGTTCTTGGCGGTGCCAAAGACGACGTCGAGTGCAATCTTGCCTAACGGGTAGGCCTTCTTTCCCGGCACGATGCCGTGGAAGGTGGTGATGGTTGGAACCATCTGTTCGTCACGCAATCCCATGCGCTGGAACGTCTCGTAGTAGAGGATGTTGATGCTGGATCCTCCGTCCATCAGGGTTTTGGTCAAGATGTAGCCCTTGACCTGAGGTACGACGACCAGAGCGAATTTGCCCGGTTAATCGACGTGGGGCGGGTGGTCCTGACGGCTCCAAGTGATCGGCTGTTCAGATCAGTCGAGCCACTGGGGCACGTCTGGCAGAGTCGCGTGGACGGCGCGCTTGATCACCTTCTGTTCCCGCTTAGTGTCGAGGCTGACGAAGGTGTGGCCCATGAAGCTGGCAGTGGGAGGCATGCCCTGCTGCTGCTCACCATCGTCATCTTCGTCGGGTGCCCTCTTCTTGGCACCAGTCTTAGCCTTGACGATTTCTGCAGTCCAGCTGCACTCGTCAGTCGTGTGGGAGGCTGGCTTGCCGGGTAGGCTGTGATACCTACACGGCATGGCCAGGATCTCCATGGCAGTGAGCTTTTTTGCGGGAAGTTGCCGCGTTGGCTTTGAAGCCGCGACCTCCCGCAGTCGTGGCGGCTACGAACTCGGAGCCGCCGTCACCTTTGCGCTTATGAGCGCTGGAGTGCTTGGCCTTGCCCTTGTTCTTGCCACCTTTCTTCTCGTCGTCCTCCTCGTCGGAGTCGTCCTTGGTGGCGTCTGACTCGGCGTACTTGTAGACGATGGCGAGCAGCTGTCCCATCGTCATGTCGCCTTTGTGGGAACGCCTCAGCTTCTATCGAAGCGACTCGAACGTGGTGTTGTCCTCGAGGTGAGAATGCACCGTGTCGACGCTGAGGTGTTCTGCCGAGTGGATGAGGTCGGCAACCCAGTTATACCACTTCCTAGTGGACACGCCCTCCTTCTGGACGCAGCGCTTGAGATCTTCGAGCGTGGTCGGGCGCTTGCAGGTCCCTTCGAAGTTGGTGATGAAGAGCTTCTTCAACTCGCCCCAGGAATTGACACTATTCCTGGGGAGGTTGTTAAGCCAGGTGCGAGCCATCCCCTCAAGCATGAGAGGGAAGTAGCATGCGCAACAGAGTGAGGATGCGCTCTGGATGCTCATGGCGGCAAGTAGTCCTAGACCCAGGTCTCCGGGTTCATGGTGGCGTTGTACTTGGGCGCCTCTCTCGGCCCCTTAAAGTTGCTGGGGAAACGCTCGCCACGAATGGTGGGTCCGAAGCACTTGGGGCCGACGTCGTCGACGTCGCTGTTGCACGCCATCTCGTCACGCTTGTCGTTGAGGTGGAGGTGCAAGTCCGGAGCGGAATGGTTGGAGCGTGCCTGCGCCTGGTTGTTGTTGATGGTGTGCCGGGCGTCGTTACGGGCGAACCGAGGCGGGTTGCTGATACCCACAAGTATAGGGGATCGTTGAAATCTTCAATGTGTAAGTATTAGTATCGATCCCACGAGGAGTAGAAGGTATAAGTATTTATCCTCTCAAATAAGAGTGTCACTTCTCTTATTATCTATGCACTAGACAAACTAAAATGATTAAATGATGCAAGTGTTTTTGGGTTTTTGGTGTAGAGTTTGCAATAAAGTAAAAAGCTGAAAATAAAATATGATGAGTGAAAGCTCTCAAAGAGAGAAAGCCCAATCCTCTATGCAGCAAGAGGACAAGCTTAAGTGTGTGTTTCTTATGCGTGGAAAACGTTCCCAAGGGCTACATGGATTTCATGGCATAGATATTTCTAGAACAACAAGGTAAACATTTTGTCAAGTTTTAATCTTCTTTGGACGGAGCCATAATTAGGTGTAGCTAAATAAATAAACTAAACCCCTTATGATGGTTCTTATGGCCAAGTAAATGACTGCACAAGAGTTATTAAGACATAGAGTCCCACCATAGCCTTAAACTCTAAGGTCCCCGATATAAATCCCCTCCTAATGGTACTTCATGTATTAGACCAGGTGTCCTCCCAGGTCCTACCCATTCCATCACATTAGTGTGATCACCTTCATGCATTACTCAACATATGTGTGCACCCATACGTTGTACAATAAGATAACCATAAAAGATAAAAACTTGACCAAATACTCAATACATGTTAAGTGGAAATCATTGCCAATCCATCCTATGCCCCCAGGAACATGAGAGAACTACTCACAACGCGAAGACATGATATGATTCAATGGTATAAGTGATACAACACAATCTGAAAATATAATCTCCCCACAAAACAATGACAAGTAGCAATTCACAAACATGTAGAATAGTACTTAGACAATAGCTAGGGTTCGAACAATCTCAAACTATGAGGGGGTGAAGTGGATCACGAAGATGGTGATGGAGATGGTGCTGGTCTTGACGGTGGTGTTGATGGAGACTCCGGAGGGGGGATGGAGGAGCCTTCCGGAGGTGATCCGGCGGCGTTTCCCCCTCCAATCTTCTCCGGCGACAGCCTTCTGACTCTCTGTTTCGTGGTTTTGTGTTTCTCCGCTGCCTCCTTGCGAAACTCCTCGGGGGACTATTTTTATAGTCGGTTTTAGGTCAAGACGAAGCCACGGAGACGAAAACGGACGGCATCGGAGCCACGAGGGGGAAAAGAGGGTGCCTCACGCGGCCAGGGAATCTGGCCGCGTGGGACCACCTAATTTCCAGCTGGTTGGGCTTCTGGTCTTCATTTTCAGCCCATTGCGTTCGTCTCGAAAATTCTGAACCGTGCTCTTTGGCCTTGCCCTTTTTGGAGTCCCGAAGCTCCCGGAAAGTCCGAAACACTAAAAAAGACGTTTTCTGGAAAACAGAGTTAGAACCAAAAGAGGGGGATTGTTTAGAAAATCCCCGAAATCATTATAAAACATGAATATAACATCATATAAGTTGCAAATATGTAGGAATATCTAGTAATAACATGCAAAGTTCATGTATGCATTTTACATGCATCAACATCCCCAAGCTTAACCTATACTCGTCCTCGAGTATGAAGGTGATAAAACTAACATGGACTTTGCATTTTAATACTATCAATGGATATCAAAGATGATTACTATTGCTACATAAAGTCAAATGATTCATTCTCAAAGGAGTAGCAATATACAAGATAGATTATGAAGTGATATCAAATATTCAATGAAAGGATGTTCAATGATAATTCACAAAGTGTAACATAGAAGAAAGTACTATGGACCAAATGTATGCATAATGAAAAGTAAAAACATCCTATAATGGTCATAGAGTACTCTTGTAAATCTGAATATAAAAGGTGGACACTTTGGAAAGATAGATAAATGAGTAGAGGTAAAACATGAAAAGTTTCATCTAGCTTCCAAATGCTTCTACTTAAGTTAATGTTTGCAATGTGGTATCCATTGGTGTGAAGCTCTCATTACCCTATCATAGCATCTTGAATGGTTAAAGTTTAAAGTGAAAGCAAATATGAGTAGTGTGCTTGACAAAGTATGGGTTGAATGTCTCATGCCCCGTGAATACGAGTACCTACACCACGGTGTTACTCAACTTGGGACACAAAGCAAGTTCAAGTTAAGGTCATTGTAAGTAAATAATAGCGTCATCAAGAGCGTCAACTGGGGTACCTCTTGTCCCAGGACATGGAACAAGCCCATGTCAAAATGACAAGACAAACAAACAAAATGAACAATCTCACACCCTTTTTATTTACTATTGGTATAGCTTTTTATTGTGGGTGCATCACTGAAGGTTCACCATAGCATGTAAGTAAATTTCCACCATGAATGATGCATGGCTTAGATTAGCGGCCCAGGCGTCTCTCTAGCCATTTATACAAACTCATTAAACTTACTAAGTTTCCACATTTATTTGGCACCATGATAAGCATCCATAAACAAAAGTACATGATATCAACTAAATATAAAGAGCACGTTGAAAGCTTGCCATGTGACAGCACATATGAGCTAACTCCCAACCAAGACTCTTGTCAAGCTCACAACTTCATAATTTTAATCACAATGGGTCATGTTTATTAAGTGCAATAAAAGTAAGGTGTGCATCAAGTTCGTGAGAGCTCTTTAACCAACTTTTCCCATAACAATCAATAACATAAGCATTTTAATTCAGAAGTATAGATAATACAAAATAACATGATAAACATACTCGGAATAGCATAAAGCTAATAGGTAGATATGGTGGACTCACTGGAAAAACTTTGGTTGAAGGTGTTGGAAAACAAGTTTTTACTTGTTGGAATTTTTGGGCTAGCAAGAGGGAGAAAGTTGACCGTCTAAATGCATGCATAAGTGTCCATAGAACTAACCAATCCATGTTAAACAAAGTAAAGTAACATTCAGCATCAAAACATGAATAAAAATAGCTCTTGATAAAACACTTGCAAATTAATACTCATTAAAAAGCACATGAATCATGCAACTATATGTATCTTTTTGAATCAACTCAAACATCCCTTTCCCAATATTTTTAATAGCATCCAACTTAATTCAACCCAAATTTCCAGTACCTCTCATAAATAAATGATAGTGATGGTCTTACGAAAAGCAAAAAAAAAAAGAACAATAAAAGGACGCTCCAAGTTTATGCGATAGTAATGCGTTGATAGAAAAACAGAAAATAGACGTGTGCAAACCGAGAGTGTTTGGTCCAGTGGGGTGCCTTGACATCCCCAAGCTTATGGTCTTCACCATCCTTAGATAGCTCTTGGTGCATCTCCTCTAATCCCTGTGAAAAAACTTCAACACAAAATTTTCTCCCATCTCTTTTTGTGGGGTGACATTAGTAGGTACAAAAGATAGAATGCTTGCTGCAAGAAATTCATGAACATAAATTCATATTAAGTGTCCAGCAAGTGTATAATGTTGTATGCTTCCTCATAAACTCAAGTCAATCAAGAAGATTAAACTTAAAAGTTCAAAGAATGCATCAAACAAAATAGGACAGAATCTGTCCAGAAAAAAGCAGCAGCAAAACGTATTTATTTACCCTACTTAGACATGTCCAAAAAATCAGAAAAATTCATGCATACAGAGGATGAAAAGTTGCAACTACAGTTCAAATTTGAGCTTAATCGGAGTTACAGAATAGGAATTAAAAATCATACCGTGCACAGATTCGTGCTGGAATAAAATCTCCGAATATAATGAGCAACTTTTTCAATCCAAAATAGGTAAAACTTGGCACTTTATTGAAAATTCCAGAAACTAAACTAAAAACTAAGTCTCTTGTTACAGCAAGAGGACACAAAGAAAATCAAAAGTAAAAACAACCGGGTTGCCTCCCGTAAAGCGCTTTCTTTATAGCCATATAGCTAGGCTTACTTACTTGGTATCAAGATGGTTGGAGTGAGGTGGCTTGGCATCCCCAAGCTTGAATTCTTGTACTTATGATATATGTAGAGTGAGCCTAGGGGTAACATCCCCAAGCTTGAGTGTTTGTCCCTCTTGATCATTGTTCATCACCCTCAACTCTTCCACTTGAAAATTCTCTTTACACAAAACTCATCATAAAACTTGATTAGAGGGGTTAGTGTCTCCATAAATTAAATCCACATAGGTACAGCAAAGACATATCATGAGTTGATTCTAAACATTAGCTACTATTACTATGGTTGTGTATTGCTCTTTGATCAATAGAACCACACAAAACACAAGTAATGAGAGTAATGCAAAATAAAGACAGAATCTGTCAAAAACTGGACAGCCCGTAAAGAGTGAATTTTCAGAGGCACTTACGTTGCTCAAATCAGAAAACTTTGAACTAATGAAATGTGTAATAATAACTGAATATTGCTGTCGTAAAATATCAGGTCAAAATTCCTCTTCTGTGATTTTAACATTTTTCGCAGTGAAGCTTAGGAATCTGTTTTCTGGACAGCAAATCACTATTGTTTGATCCTACCTCTCAAAAGAGGTTATTCTTGCCATAAAGATGAAAAATAAGATACAAAGGTGTTGTTACAGTAGTAAACAAGCACCTTGACTCAAAAACCAAAACTTAAACTGAAGATAAAAATCAAAAAGAAACAAAAAGAACTAAGAAAGAATCAAGAGAAACAAATAAAGAAGAAAGAAAATATTTTTGTTGTTTTTGATTTAGCAAAAGGCAAAAGAAGAAGCAAATATATACAACATAAACACTCTTTTTATTTGGTTTTAGCTTTGGGAAAAGTTTTAATGATAGAGACTTTGCAATGGTTCCATTGGCATGAACAACACATGTTCAAGGTCGACCCCAACTTCTCCATTACTCATCCTTCTCATTTACTTTCCCAAATTTTATATAAAGTGAAAATCTTAAACTAGCAATTAGAAAACAGTAGGTAAAGTTATTTTGCATGTTCTCAAGATATAAAGGTGTGCTCAAACCGAATAGGAAATAAAAGCATAAAGAGCACAACACAAAACATTAAACCATTAACTTTTAAGTCTAACTCCTTTTCTATGCATTGGCATTTTATATATGAATAAATAGCAGCAATTTTGTGGTAACCAATGCATGTAATGATCAGTAGGTTGCATTTTAAATAACATAGAAACATAAATATAAGTCTTTCTTCCTCTCTCATAATAGTTACAAGTAGTGGAACCAAATTTGATAAAAAACTATTAGATTGGTGCAACTTTGCAAACTTAGGAACATATAAAGGATTATTAAAACTATCATGTAAGATATTAGCATGTTTTCCTCTCTCAAAATAATTGCAAGAAACATCATAAACATGATGGTTGTGGGTGGAATGGTTATTAGTGCAAGATAATTTCAGCCCACATAAGTACTTTTCAACATATAAAAGCTTCTCCTCCATGGTGTGAATAGGAGAATTCAAAAATAAAGTAGGACTCTCATAAGTGAGAGTGTTGTCACAAGCAGCAAGTATATCATTTTTATCCTCACATAAAGTAATAACAGCTAAACATGGAGGATTATCAATAAGCATAGGTCCATCATCTAGAGTACTATCATAAAACATGTCTAAACCATACTCCTCATCATCATCAAAATTATTATCAATAATGTTATCATTAGGCATAGGTTGATATTCCTCCTCATTATCAGAATCATAAGAACAAAGTTTATCATCAACAAAAAATTAGTGTTACCCTCATCCATAGGTGGTGAAGGTGGAAGTTCCCTCTCTTCATTCTCTAGTTGTTCATCATTTTCATCATCTTTTGCTCTTCATTGTCCTCCTCTTGGGGCTGCATGGGCATCCCCAAGCTTAGGCTTTTGTCATCTTCTTCCTGCAAAATATTAGAGCTTTCTTGGGCAGCTCTCTTCCTTGTGTCAACAACATAGATATTTTCATTAAATTCAACTATGCAGAGATCAAGGATAGTGGCAATCAAAACTTTAAATTGAGAAGCTATAGGGCAGGTTTCATGTTCATCAATGAAGGTGTATAATTCATAGGCTGCCATAAAAATAACAAATTGCTCTACTTCTTCCATCCCTAAGTGAGCATAATTCCATGTATGATAAGTTGCAATAACATGTTCTTTATTGGAAGGGCATTGGAATTCAAAGTGTCTAAAGTATTTAGAGCAACAAATTTCTTCCTCATGATAATTAAGCAGCCCACTAGCAATTTTATTTAGAAGCTCTATGTAGCCTCCTAATCTTTTCCCTTCATTTGATTTTCTAAATTCAGCAGCTATCATGGCGTTTTCATAATAGTTTTCCATTTTCTAATTTTTTTTGTTTTTGATATATGGATAAAGTGAATGCAAAACTGAAAGTAAACTAGAGTATATGCAAAACTGAAAATAAATATCTAGTGCAAACAAGAATAAAAACTTAAGCGCTACACTCCCCGGCAACGGCGCCAGAAAATGTCTTGATACCCACAAGTATAGGGGATCGTTGAAATCTTCAATGTGTAAGTATTAGTATCGATCCCACGAGGAGTAGAAGGTATAAGTATTTATCCTCTCAAATAAGAGTGTCACTTCTCTTATTATCTATGCACTAGACAAACTAAAATGATTAAATGATGCAAGTGTTTTTGGGTTTTTGGTGTAGAGTTTGCAATAAAGTAAAAAGCTGAAAATAAAATATGATGAGTGAAAGCTCTCAAAGAGAGAAAGCCCAATCCTCTATGCAGCAAGAGGACAAGCTTAAGTGTGTGTTTCTTATGCGTGGAAAACGTTCCCAAGGGCTACATGGATTTCATGGCATAGATATTTCTAGAACAACAAGGTAAACATTTTGTCAAGTTTTAATCTTCTTTGGACGGAGCCATAATTAGGTGTAGCTAAATAAATAAACTAAACCCCTTATGATGGTTCTTATGGCCAAGTAAATGACTGCACAAGAGTTATTAAGACATAGAGTCCCACCATAGCCTTAAACTCTAAGGTCCCCGATATAAATCCCCTCCTAATGGTACTTCATGTATTAGACCACAGGTTTACGTGTCCTCCCAGGTCCTACCCATTCCATCACATTAGTGTGATCACCTTCATGCATTACTCAACATATGTGTGCACCCATACGTTGTACAATAAGATAACCATAAAAGATAAAAACTTGACCAAATACTCAATACATGTTAAGTGGAAATCATTGCCAATCCATCCTATGCCCCCAGGAACATGAGAGAACTACTCACAACGCGAAGACATGATATGATTCAATGGTATAAGTGATACAACACAATCTGAAAATATAATCTCCCCACAAAACAATGACAAGTAGCAATTCACAAACATGTAGAATAGTACTTAGACAATAGCTAGGGTTCGAACAATCTCAAACTATGAGGGGGGTGAAGTGGATCACGAAGATGGTGATGGAGATGGTGCTGGTCTTGACGGTGGTGTTGATGGAGACTCCGGAGGGGGGATGGAGGAGCCTTCCGGAGGTGATCCGGCGGCGTTTCCCCCTCCAATCTTCTCCGGCGACAGCCTTCTGACTCTCTGTTTCGTGGTTTTGTGTTTCTCCGCCGCCTCCTTGCGAAACTCCTCGGGGGACTATTTTTATAGTCGGTTTTAGGTCAAGACGAAGCCACGGAGATGAAAACGGACGGTATCGGAGCCACGAGGGGGAAAAGAGGGTGCCTCACGCGGCCAGGGTATCTGGCCGCGTGGGACCACCTAATTTCCAGCTGGTTGGGCTTCTGGTCTTCATTTTCAGCCCATTGCGTTCGTCTCGAAAATTCTGAACCGTGCTCTTTGGCCTTGCCCTTTTTGGAGTCCCGAAGCTCCCGGAAAGTCCGAAACACTAAAAAAGACGTTTTCTGGAAAACAGAGTTAGAACCAAAAGAGGGGGATTGTTTAGAAAATCCCCGAAATCATTATAAAACATGAATATAACATCATATAAGTTGCAAATATGTAGGAATATCTAGTAATAACATGCAAAGTTCATGTATGCATTTTACATGCATCAGTTGCCTCCAGCCCCCGCGTTGCTCGACACCGCCGGCTCCTCGTGCCGCTGCGCGGCCGCGGCGGAGCAGCGTCGTGCCTGGGGTGGTCTCTGTTCCCCTGGCTTGGGCGTTGCGCCGAAGCCGTCTTCTCGCTAGGTGGCGACTTGGAGTAGAGCTTGCCGCTGGATTGCGACATGTTCTCCTGCAGTTCTAGCGCCTTGTCCACCAACTTGCACCCCTTGGACCAGTAGGGGTTGTCCTTGACGCGTATCCTCTTGAAGAGGGAGGCGGCAGCGGTCATGCAGTCAACCGGTGTGCCGAAGACGGCAAGGTCGGCGTCGTCGTCGTTCCGTGGCTGAGGTCGAGCCGGGTTCGACTGGGGTCGTGGTGCCGGAGGCGGCATCGCTGGTCGAGGCTGAGGTGGCGGCTGATTCGATCCGCCAGGCTGAGACCTGCGACATTTGTCGCGCTGCCTCTCTAGATCGGTCTCGCGTGCAAAGCGTCGTCGAGCACGCAAGAGGGGATATGGCGATGCGCGTCTGGGTTGAGCCACGATTGGTGGCTCTTGTGTTGCCTGGTCACCGCAGACAGGGCGGTGGTCTGGGCATCCACCTCCAGCTCCTTCTGGCGGATCTTCTCCTGCTGGCGAGCCATGTCCAGGCGCAGCCGCTCGAGCTGGGCGGCCTGGGTGGCGTCGTTCGCCGGCGTGATCGGAGTAGCGAGCGGGTCAGGGATCCAAGCCGCTTGTCCCCTGAGCGCATCAAGGGAGTCTTGAGCGCTCTGTTTCTTGCGAGCCTCCTGCTCGCGTAGCGCCTGTTCGCGCTGAGCTTGTTGTCGTTCGCGCGTCTGCTTTTCTTGTGCCTGCTTCTGCTGGTCAGCCTCCGTCGCTGCGGAGGATGCAGCAACAGCGTTGGCGGTGGCTTTAGCTGCCTCACCCGTCATGCCATAAAGGCGGGTGTGGCCGAGCCATCCGAGGCCAGATCGTCGAGCCCTCCGACTCATAGTCGAGGATGGGCAAGATCGACCCGGTGTCGTCGTCGTCCGAGATCTGGACGGTCCCAGCGGGTGAAGCGGGTGTAGTGAGATCCGCATCCGTGGTGTTGATAAAGACGTAGTCCGTCGCGTCGAGGCGAGAGGAGGCGCTGTCATTGTCGTCGACGATGACGCCTCCGTTCACACCGTAGAAGCCGACGTAGGCGGTGACAGCTGTCCCGATTGGGATCACCATCGAGCGGGTGATGGGCCCGTAGTTGGGCTTGCCCCAAGTGTGCGGGTCAGCGACGTAGCTGATCCCTCCGTGCTCGAAGTAGGTACCGGTGACGATGTCGCCGCGGTTCGGCATGGCATGGCGGCTGAGGATGACGCCAGTGTCGGGTTCAGGACTCTTCACGAAGTAAACTCCAGTGATCGCTGGCCCCACGGTGGGCGCCAACTGTCGTGGGTTAGTCACGGCAGATGCCATAGGGGGTGGCTTAACTCGGGTGTGAGCCAGGCGATGTAGGATTCACGAAGAGGTAGCACACATGGAGTTACCCAGGTTCGGCCCCTCTGTATGAGGTAAAGACCTACTCCTGCTTGTATGTATTGGATCTGAATGGGGTGTACAATGGTGTGCACAACAGAGCTTGCGGGTGCTCCGAAGGCTATGGAATGAGATGAGTTTGCCTCTAGGGTTGCACCTTGCCGGCTTTATATAGGGAGCCGGCTTGGGTTTACATGGAAATGATGGGTGCCGCTGGCAGCGCTAGCTATCCTGCCTACAAGTGCGGCTGCTTGAGGCACACTCTTCGGGATACACAGATCGTAAACCAATTCGGAGATATCCGCTGCCGCCTTCCCGAGCCGACATACCGGGATCCTCGGGGACCCGGTATTCTGGAAGATGCTCTCCGGGTGGGCTTTGGGCCACCCGGCCTTGTGAGCCGACTCGGGGTCCTGAGCCTACCCGGTTGGGAATCCCCCCATCACGATAGGTTCGAGATGTGTATGATGGGCGAATTGAAGTTCTTTCTCGGTTTTGAGATCAAGCAATTGAATGAAAGGACTTTCATCTCTCAAACCAAATATACCCAAGACATGCTCAAGAGGTTCAATATGCACAATGCTAAGGAGAAGCGGTTTCCCATGGATACCAAATGCCATCTTGAACTTAACCACGACGGTATCGATGTTTGTCAAAAACTTTATCGCTCTATGATTGGTTATTTGCTTTATCTTTGTGCATCTAGACCCGATATTGTGTTGAGTGTAGGGGTGTGTGCAAGGTATCAAGCCGCTCCTAAAGAAAGCCACATGATGGCGGTCAATAGAATCCTTCGATATTTGGTTTATACCCCAAGGTTTGGTTTGTGGTACCCAAAGGGCACTAATTTCTCTCTTGCCGGGTACACGGATTCGGATTGGGCCGGGTGCAAGGATGATAGGAAATCAACTTCCGGGCATGCCAATTTCTTGGTAGGTCCTTGGTGAGTTGGTCTTCTAAGAAGCAAAATTGCATATCTCTATCCTCCACCGAAGCCGAGTATGTGGCGGCCGCTAGTGCATGCACTCAATTGTTATGGATGAGGCAAACTTTAAAAGAATACGGTGTCAATTGTGACAAAGTGCCTCTTTTGTGTGACAATGAAAGTGCTATCAAGATTGGCCACAATCCGATGCAACACTCAAGAACGAAGCATATTGAGATTCGTCATCATTTTATTCGGGATCATATTGCTCGTGGTGATATTGAGCTTGGCTATATTCCAACCAAAGATCAACTTGCCGACATTTTCACGAAGCCACTTGATGAAGCAAGAATCACCTTTTTGAGGCATGAGCTAAATATCGTGGATTCGAGGAGCTTGACTTGACCATCTTGCATACACACATATGTTTTGACTATGTATTTGGTTTAGGTGTAGGCATGGACATAGGGAGAGTGCGGTCCTAATCCATTGGACTATCCCTCCCCCCATTATGGCGACATTAAGAAATCATTTGCTTATCTATATTCGTTTCTATGAATTGTGAGCTTCAATGATGAGTAGTGGTCGTGAAACCAAGATATATCTTCGCGGTATCACACCACACACTCATATATGGTGGCTTAGGCCACCGCCCTCTTCTCTTTGAAGAGTTGGTTTTCCGTGGGTTTTGATGCATATTTGCTGTTCATCGTCTTTTTGCATCACATCCAATGTTGCTCATTTGGAGGTTTTATCTTTTCCATTGGATGTGTGAAGTTTTTCTTCATGTTTTTGCATCTCCCCGGTTCACTCAACGGTTGCTCAGTGGTATTCTTGAAGATGCAAAATGGTTGGAGCTCAAGATCGTCAACGTCAAGAAGGTGGTCAGCTGTCGGAGAAGGAATGTGCCCCCTCCTACGCTTGGTCCGGCCCCCTGCCCGGCCAAAACCGGCCCCAGGTCCGGCTGGCTCGGATGGTGGCCCGGTCTTCAGACCGACCAAGACCGGCCCCAGGTCCGGTTGGCTCTGGCCATCGCCCGGTCACCCGCCCGGCATAAACTGGCCCCAGGTCCGGTTGGCTCGGTCTTTGCCCGGACTCCCGCCCGGTCGAAACCGGATCCAGGTCCGGCTCTCCGAAGCTTCTTCATCTCACGCGCGTGAGCGCGGGGCATCTCCTCCAACAGTTATTCTCTCCACCCCGTGCTCCTCTCTGCCATGGCCGCCCATCTCCCTACCTCGAGCTCCTCCACCTCCCCCACACTTTGAGCCTCTCCCTACTCCTTTCTCTCCACTGATCCGAAGCAACTTCCCCCGATCTTCCACCCCATCCATATAGTTTCTCCATTGGTGGCTGATTTGGGGAGATCTCCTCCATTGTTGGTGCTTTTCGGAGCTCCTCTCAAGCTTGAAGATGGAGGATTGGGAGGATGATGATTTTGATGAGGTTCCTCAGTCCAGCAGGGCTGGCAAGAGCAAGAGCAAGACCTTTGATGGGCTGGACGACATTGTTGATGATGATGATTTCCTAGCTGATTCCTCCTCCATGCCCAAGGCCAAGAAACTCAAAAAGGTTGGTGCAATCAAGAAAACCACGGCCAGGAATGCTCCCAAGTTCGTGCAGCCCAAGCCAAACAAAGGTAAATAGCCTCGTGAGAATCCCGATGAACCAGTTCGTAAAACTTGGGTAGGTGTGAAACCTAAGAATTTCAAGAAAGATCGCTTGCAGTTCAATCCTTATGAGTTTGATGAGTCCACTTGCCTAGATGATAGCAGATTTTATTGCAAGATGCATCAGCAAATCTTTCATGAACGCCTAGAAGTCCAAAAGAATAATCATGTTGTTGTGGATTATTACAACCTTGCTCAAGCTAGAGAAGTTTGGCCTGTAGTGATGGATGTTATGGATTATCATCAGATTTCTAAGCTCATGACAGTTGGCACTCCATATTCTCCTGAGTTAATTCAGCAATTTTATGCTACTGTTGTTTTCACCAAAGTGCGTGGTAAGAGGACTTTGACCTGGATGAGTGCAGATACTCAATGTTCCTCCACCTTGGCTGCTTTTGGAGCACTGTTTGGTATTGAGGAACTACCCTTCTGCCCAATGTATGTTCGTCTCCATCTTCAGAAGCTTATCCTAGCTGAAATAGGTATCCGTCATTGCTACCCTCCAGGGGCAGGGCTTCGTGAAAAAATTCCCAATGTTATTCATATGTATCATTTTTGGAGAATTGTTTACACCATTCTGAGGAACTGCCTTGCCTGCAAGTTTGGAGAGAAGACTTTTGTTCGTGAACGGATGAGTAATTGCCTTCATCACATCTATGATTTATCTCAGGAAGAAGCAAATTGATGTGCTTGATTATCTTTGGCAAGAGTCCGCGTTTGCCACGTGTACGGTGAGATTGCGTGCGTAGCGCACGGTTTGGATCTGAATGGCTGTGATTGCCTTTGATTTGAGGTTAATAGGGGAAGCGGCGCTGGCATTGTTTTTTACTAGCCATTTGCTCTGAGCGCCGCCCCTGTTCCTTCTTCTTCCTCGCGCTCCTGCTCCATTGTTTCTTGCGCCCAAGCTTTTGCTGCTCTCCCTAGCCACCACTGCCATGGCGCCAAAAAGGAAAGCCTCTGCCACCGACGCGCCCGCGACTGACGTGGCCGCTCTGAAGGGAAGAAAGCTGCGGCTGGCACATCTGCGGCTGCCGTCGACCTCAAGAAGAGCGACGGTGACTGGATGAAGTCCACACTCAAGGCAGCCCATCTCGAGAAGTTCCGCGAGGACGGATTGCTGCCGCCGGCGGACCAGCTTACCGTCCGCGTGCCATCAAAAGAGGTACTCCCCGAGCCTCGCGCAAACGAGCGCGTATGTTTTGCGGAGTTTTTGCCCAGGGGTCTATCTTTTCCCCTCCACGACTTCGTTCGTGGTTTGCTGTATGCCTATGGGGTGCAGATCCATGATCTCACCCTAACGGCATTATGCACATTGCATGTTTCATGGTATTGTGCGAGTGTTTCCTGGGAGTTGCTCCCAGCTGGGCTCTTTGGAAATCTATCTTCATGGTCCGGCCCAACAACCGAGGCGGCCGAACCTTTCCAGTCGGAGGCCTTCAAATCTAGGTGCGCAGCGACACCCGATACTTTGCCCTGAAGCCAGTCGACTCGGCGCAAGGGTGGAGGAAAAGGTGGTTTTTATGTGCGCGTTGTAACAGCCCGAAGTTTGAGAACCTAAAAACCCGATTAAAATTTCCACTTTTGTGTTAATTGCATCATAGCATCCATACATCCATGTGTGTCACTTGGAACCTTTAACTTTGGTTAGGGAATTGTTGCTAGGGAATTGTTGTTGAGGCTAGGGAATTGTTGTGGTTTGGCACACCTAAAAACCAAATGCCTAACTTGTGTTACCCAAATTTTCCAATCAATGAAAGCACTCAATTTTTCGAAACACAAATTACTTTGACATCTTATATTTGTCAAGGAAGTTCCAAGAGTTCAAAATACTATTTTGGTCTTGCTCTAAAATTCCTAAAATATTATAATTTGGGAAATTAGAAAAATTGCCATAAATGAAATCTATGAACAAAAGTGGTACAATACTTTTTATCTTGAGAAACCAATTTTGTGGAGCTTCTTTACAATGTGGGAGGCAACACAAATTTTCCAGATTTTTCTAAAATCGTTTAGTGCCTCAATTAAATCTGGAAAGGTGCTACTGAATTTCTGCTAAAAAGGAAAAAGGACCTAACTGTGATGAACAAAGTTTTATCTGGGGGTTTTATGAAATTGTAGCGTCTCCATCATGTAGTGACCGAGGAGCTCACGCTCGCACCGCACCCGCGAGCTCGCCGCTGCCTGCCGCCCGACGCGCCTCGCCTGGCCCCTCTCTGCCTCCACCGCGAGGATAAGAAGAGCACCCCAGGAACCCTAACCCTAACCCTAGCCCGGCTCCCTCTCGCTCTCTTCTCTGTTCTTTCCGCGACCGAGACGCCGCCATGGCCGCCGAGCTTCGCGCCGCCGCTGTAGGCCTCCCCGAGGCAAGCCGAGGCCACCACGAGCTCCGCCAACCTCTCCTCTTCCTCCGCGATGAGTCACGCGAGCTGGGATGGATCGCATCGGGTGAATCACGCCGTCTTCCTCGCCTCTGGCCGCGGACGCCGCGGATGAATTCGTCGCCGGCAATCCTCCTTCGACCTCGCCGTCCCCGTCGTCGTACTCAGGGTGAGCCGCTGCACCTCGTCGTGCCCTCCGTCGTTCTCTCTCGCGCCGTAGCGCCATCGCGCCGTAGTTTGTCGACCGCCGCTCGCCGCCGTCGCCGGGCAAGCTCCAGTAGCTATACCCGGGCGCCGCCGCCACGTCTAGGCTCGTCTGGACCCCCTCCGCTGAACCCTCTCCTCGCACCCCCGCGCGCACAGGCGGACGCGCCCAGAGCGTGGTCGTCGCCGGCCGTGGTTCCCGTCGAGCACTGCCACGGTGTAGAGTTCTCCAGTTTCGTCAGGCTAAAAACCAAACCGGATAATCCGATAATGGAAAATTCGGATATTCCGAAACGGTCCAGTGCGTGTGGATTGTAGTCCTTAGCAGAATTCTCAGACCTCTGGGGCAATCGGATATTCCGAGTTGGGAAAATCCGGATAATCCGAAATTGATCAGGGCCGAATAATATTTCCTTTTCACCTATTTCTTCCGAAGTTGGATAACGAATTATGTGTTGTTTAAAATAACTAATTAAAAGGACATATCTAAAAGGAAATTTGGAAATGTACCAACTTTTTAGTCAGTGCGCTGGAAAAGTAATAAAAGGCAGGAAAAATATTGCAAACTTCTAAAATCAATAACTTTTGAAATGTTTATCCAAAATTTGCAATTGAGATATCAAAATGTTCAGTACGACAAACCCTAACATTTTACATCATGCATGTACAATCATTTTGTGATACTGGTCATAACTAGAACAACATGCCGGTCATTAAGATAAATATGGGTGGTTACCCGAATAACTCCTAAATGTACTTCGGGACCCCATTTAACTTGATGATCATGTCTAGAATCTCTTAGTTGCATTAAAATGTCATATCATCATGAGTGTGCATTGCACCTACTTGTTTTCGTGTTATTTATGTTGTTTCCTTCCGTGTTGTTTGTGCTTCGGTAGATCGAGGAGTTGAGGTGCAACCACAATTCTTCGACGATTCTTAGTACCAGCCGTATCAACAAGGCAAGCGTAATCCCCCTCTGAGCATATCTTATCCTATATTTCCGCAAATATTTTCTCCACTATAATATTGCATGCGGTTCCAAATGTCAATTTGATTGGATTAGAGTATCCTATAGTTGCATTAAGTTCCCTATGCCTTTTACCTGTTTCCCTCCTATTATCCATAGGATTGTATTGTTGGCCGAGATACTTACTATGCTATGTTGATGCTTAGCCATGCTTAGTTAATTGCATAGCTATACGATGGATGGTTCATGTTGGAAACAGGTGATCAGATGAGAATGATGGTGGAGAAATCGTGGTGATGGATAATAAATGCTTAAAGGTGGGATGAGAGGCCACTGTGGTTGTGGTGCTTTGTCTCGTTCTCGCCGCCTAGGTGCGAGTTCTTTACCTCCCGAACCAAGACTGAGCGTGCAACCATGCGTGAGGCCTATGCAATTGCAGGAACCCTCATAGACTAAATAACTCGAGCGGGGGCTAGCCAGGGTCCTCTAGTTCGGGCTTCCATTTGCGCGTGCGTGATGATGGTGGGATGAACTGAGATGAGGATGGTGGTGTTAGGAAAATGAGTGGCCGCGGGGCAGGGTGTTGTGATCCTTGTCCTACCGCCACTGATGATCCTAGAAAGTCCTTAACGAGGGAGAAGTCGACACCGCTCCACCCAGCGGCTTTCCATGGAAGAGAGCTAATTGTACAGGTAATGGGCCGGACGGTACGCGTGGCAAACATTGTACACCCCTGCAGGGTAAATCTTTTCGAAAAGCCATGTCCGCGGTTATGGACGACTTGGGAAAGGACGATAAGACCATAGAATAACTTGAACGGAATGATTAAAAACTAGGTACTAGAGGTACCAATCAAGATTGTAAGGTTGACTTCCTCGAGGGTGATTCGGGGAGGTGCCTTGGTGAAACAGGTACAGTGGTTGATGGTGGTTGATGATGAGAAAAGTGATCAAGAAAAGAGTCACTTCTTACCCCCTTTGAAAATACTCTGAATAGTCGATGCCATTGAGTTATGTTTTCATAAATAAAATCAGCTTTGTGCAAAACAGCCATAAAACCTTGAAAGCCTCATCGAGCTAAAGCTCTATATAATCTTGCGAGTTCGTCGAACTCAACATCGTTTGTTTTGTTTCAGAGGAGGACTTCACCGACCTCGAAGGTGGGTTCTTTGTGGACGTCGACGAGTAGTCTGGGGTTCCCAGGTGGCAGCTTGGACATCCCGGAACAGCTGGCGCTGGATGTTTATTTGTAGGCCTCTTAGGCCATAATCTGGTTTTTGTTGTTTAGAACAACTTAATTTGCTTCCGCTTGTTGTAATGTTGGGTCTGTGACCTCTGGTTGTCATTTGCTACCTTTCTCTATTATAAGAGTTGAACTATATGATTTGTGTCGTAGAGTCTGTGATGTGCCAGTTGTTCCACAAGTCTTGATCTCTCTATTATGATTTGATAGTGTGTCTGGTGGTATCGGATAACCGGGGACACAGTATCACTGTATAGCAGTCGGGTCAGGGCGCCACACGCGTCGACCAGGAAGGGGTCCCAGCATTTTCGACTGCTGGTATAGCCGCTAGGACAAAAGCCTGGGACCACGAACTTTCGACTGAAGAAGTGGCGGAAGCGGCGCCTCTGCTGGAGACAATTGGAGGACTGCTTAACAGCGTCACTGGTGTGCATGTAATTGCCACCTTTGTGAAGATGCGGGTGTGGCCGCTCCACGCTCGTGCCCACCCGATGTGGGAGTACGAGGGTGCGCTCGACGCCACCCGAATGAGCAAGGAAGAGTTGTTGAAGAACGAGCTAGTGTCGCACGTGCGGTCCATCACCAGCACAAAGTCCAGCGAGCCCTGCAACGTCGACTGCCCTGTCGATCCTTATGGGGCTGAAAAGCCTTTGCCAGAGGTTAGTGAATCTATCGAGTTTATGATCTCCTGCTTTTGTTATTTTGCTATGCATCTTTGTGATTTTCGACTACTGTATGTTGTATGCAGGGCCACTCGACCGCCTCAACCCTTCCTCCTCTTCCCGAAGATGGCCCAACTCACGAAACAGAGGTGACGGTAGCCGTGAAGGGGGGAGACGAATCGCCTCTACCTTCAGCAACCACATCTCCCACAGAAGAGGTCGAAGAGGAAGGGGTTGAAGAAGTACAGGACAAGGAGCCTGCCGCGACTGACGATGTGAGCGAGGTCCCTACTCGCAAGCGTCATCGGGCGGCCCAAGTTGTGTCTTCCTCTATGAGCTCACCCGCGAAGGAGGATTTGAGGGATGATGGAGACTCGGGTTCGTCTCCTATGACCACAGCTGCTCCTTTGGACGTGAGCCCGTTGAGCTCGGATCCTCCACCTCAGTTGGGTGGAGAGCTATGTTTTGGAGGCCCCAATTTTGACAACCTTGATAGCGAAGAGGAAGAAGAGCACAGGTATGCGTCTGAACTTCCTTGTACTCAAGTTTCTGCTTGTTAATAGCCTTGCTTATGTTGTATGTCTTATGTTACTCGTAGTGCCGAGACTGTGCAACCTCCAACTACTCCAACCGTGAGAGCTTCGACTCCAGATCAGCCTGAAGCTTCTCCTGTTGCGACTGAGGTTGTGAAAACAGTAGCCACGGCCACTTCCATTGAGGCCGCCAAGATTGCGAGTACGTCGACTCCGCAAATTGGGACTTCTGCTGCCAAGCCTGCGCCTTGGGTTGAACACGTAAGTGTCTTTTGTCGAGTCTTCCTTCTGGGACTATTTGTGTATAGCTTATGTTGGTTTCGTGTGCATGCAGACCTTCTACCTCATCCTGGTGGAATCAGGTAAAGCATTTGTCCAGGTTGAACAGGAGAGGGATAATCTGTGCACTGTTATGGAGCAGCTCACCCGTAAGTGTGTTAGGTTTCTGTATGTCTTTGCTTTGTCGATTGTGAATGACATCTGGCCATCTATCTCAGGTGACAAGGCGTCTGCTGAGTCCCGGGTTAAAGAGCTAGAAGATGCACTCGCCAAGGAGTGCGCTGAGTCGAAGAAGGCCTTGGATGACGCCAAGAACTCCGCTGTGCTGCGCGAGAAAGATTTTGCTGAGCGCTTGGCTAGCCTCACCCGAGACGTGGGCGGTAAGTTGAATTTTCCACTTTTTGTCCCCTTCTTTTGGCACTGAAGGTTGTGTAAAAGTTTGTGTTCTGTCTGATTTTTGCAGGAGCTGTTGGCGCACCGCTCGGTGTAGACCAGTCGAGTGAGAATTTGTCCCTTGACCGCGCTATTGGCAATTTGGACGTCGTCTCCACCCAAGCCAAGGATGCACTCGCCAAGTCTACGAGCACCCTCGGCGCCGTGTTCAAGGACGTGTTCCCATCTAGCCAACCTCCTTCGACTGTGGATGGCTTCGCGGACGTCCTGGGCCCGGGAACTTCGACTATGGCGAACTTTGCTCGCACTTTGACGGTACGCGGCTCAGAGACCACCCTCAAACTCCTTTTAGGTCATGGGGTAGAGGGTGACTTCGAGGCCGCTCTGTCTGCTTTCCCTCGTAAGCCTGGCGGGAAACAGGTGTCCCTAAAGCATGTGAACAAGCCAGCCGCAAAGTTGGCTGAAATTTTTATGACCACCATGGAGCGCCGGGCAGCAGAGGTCGCCGCTCGTGCGAGTAGGGCTAGGTCAGAGTCAATGTCTGAGAAGTAGGGCGGCCACGCCTTTAATGTCTTGTAATTAAACTTATGACCATGCGAGTATGCATGTGCCTTTGCTACCTTTGTATGAATATAATTTCCTCATTATGATCCTGCTTGTAAGGTTGTATGTTGTTGCTCGTCTGAGCTTTGTGACTAGTTTCTCATGAAACTTTTATATGATGCTTGGAACAGAAATGGCCAGCCGCCACTTCATCCAGTTCGTCGCGGCATCGTGCCCCTACTAGATCTCGAGCTCAGGTGGCAAACGATGCCGCGGTAATACGTTATATGAAGGCTCGACTCGCGAAACAGGAGCAAGAACTAGCGAGTGCCCAAAGTGAGCTGGACAGGATGAGGGCAAGGCCTGCTTTACCCACTCAACGTGAGGAGTATGTGCTTGGCGAAATGGAGATTGTGAACAGGCAACTCGAGTGTAAGCATGACTGCTCTTATCTCAAGAGTTCATAGTCTGTCCTTTTTGTTTACCTAACATGTGTTGTTGCAGGTTTTGTTCTAGATTTCCAGGCAGAGCAGGCTCGTGTAGAGGAGCAGCTGAACAATGCGACTAACGAACCCACGACTGGTCATCAGCACTTTCGCTTGGATAAGCACCAAGCACGCATACTCGTAACTTTGCAGGATCGGGTGTGGCGGAGCACTATGCTGCTTGAGTTATGCAGATCGGCCTTCAGTCGAATCAACCAGACGCTTTTCCCGACTGGGCCGCAACCTCAAGGAATCCATGCTTTGCTCGGCCTCTTTCGGAGTGCTGCTCCTATTCGAGACTTTATCGCCCAGAAGCTTGTGGACGGAGCCAATGCAACGATGGCATACATCCGAAGTCAGCGTCCGAATATGCAGGTGCGTCCACCCGTGACTGGATCGTCTTTGTCCCAATCAGATCTGGACGATACAGTCGAACATGCGAGGACGTTGGTTGAGTGTTATAACGCTCAACTTATGGGCCCTGTTCTCCCAGTCAAGGACGAACCAGAAGATTAGGGTATTTATGTATAGGGAACAGCCCCCGAATATAAATTTACCACTTGTACGTAGTGCTTATTTGTTTATGTGTATGTATGCAGCCCCGAGCGTATCGAGTTATGGAACATGAATTGCACAGCCCCCGAGTGCTCGAGTGAGGCTATGAATTTTATGAGAGTTGAAGCTTCAACTTATGCCTGCAGGCTCAGCCCCGAGTAATTGAGTGGGGCTGAGCAATTTTTTCCTTTATGTATTGTTTTATGATCCAGCCCCCGAGTGTGGCTGGAGTATTATGCTTGAAAGAGCGAAAGCTTTATGTTATAAGGTAGCTCAGCCCCCAAGCATACGGGTGAGGCTAAGTTTGTGCTGATAATTTATGCGAGTAGTAAGCAGGAAAAATATGAAGAATTTATTGACTATATTCCATTTATGAATGTTAGGTTGCAGGCCGCCTCATTAAAAACCTTCCAGTCCCCTTAGGTACCCTGGTAAGGAAAAGAGAGCGTCTGAAACCTGCAGCCATCCGACATATGTGCCTATTACATTGTGCGACTGAGCAATCTAAGCATAGAAACGGCGCAGCTGCGCAACATTCCAAGGATTATGCGAGAGTTCGCCTGTCTTCGCGTGCTTCAGTCTGTATGCTCCACCACCAATGACCTCGGTGATTATGAAGGGCCCTTCCCATGGAGAAGCGAGTATGTGCACCTTCTTTTGCTTCAGTCGAAGTACCAAGTTGCCAACCTCGAAGGATCTTGTACGCAGTTGACGGCTGTGATTGTTACGGAGGTCCTGCTGATAAACAGCTGTGCGTGCGAGCGCCGTGTTTCGTGCTTCTTCGAGCAAGTCGACTGCGTCTTCGAGTACTTCATCTACATCTTCTTCGTTGTATGCTTCGACTCTTGGTGCGTTGAACCTTACATCTGATGGCAGGATTGCCTCTGCACCGTAGACCATGAAGAATGGGGTGAATTATGTTGAAGCGTTGGGTGTTGTGCGTAAGCTCCATAGCACAGATGGGAGTTCTTCGACCCAAGTACCCGCGGCTCTTTTGAGTGGCACTAGAAGGCGCTTCTTGATTCCACTCGTCACAAGTCCATTAGCCTTTTCAACTTGGCCATTGGACTGCAGGTGTGCCACTGATGCGTAGTTGAGCGTGATATCTTGCTCTTTGCAAAAGGTCCAAATTCTTCAGCCGTGAAGTTTGTACCGTTATCAGTGATGATGCTACTTGGCACACCAAAGCGGTATATGATGGATTTTATGAAATTGACTGCTGTAGTGGCAGTCGAACTTGTGATAGGGACTGCTTCAATCCACTTGGTGAACTTGTCGACTGCCACCAGAAGGTGAGTATGCCCTCCATGGGAGGATTTTTTGAGTGGCCCAACCATATCGAGCCCCACTGGGCGAAGGGCCAGGCCAATGGTATTGTCTTCAACGCCGATGCGGGTGCGTGCGGCTTTGTGGCGAATTTTTGGCAGCCGATGCACCTTTTGACTATGTCCTCCGCGTCTTTGAGTGTTGTGGGCCAGTAGAAGCCTGCATGAAAGGCTTTGGCTATGAGTGATCGACTGCTGGCGTGATGCCCGCAGGTACCTGCATGAATATCACGAAGGATGGCTTGGCCATCTTCAAATGCTATGCAACGTTGGAACATACCCGATATGCTGCGTTTGTACAGTTCACCGTTGATGACAGTGTATGCTTTAGATCGTCGAGTGACACGTCTTGACTCTGTTATGTCTTCGGGTACCTCGCCGCGGAGTATGTATGCGAGAAAAGGTTGAGTCCATGTTGGCTCGATGAGGAGCACCTCGACTGGCGGGTCCTCTGTGCTAGGTGCTTTGCTCTTGGCTGCTGCAGCTGATGTAGGAGATGCTCGTTTCTTCTTGATGGACCTGTGCTCGATGCGCTCGAAGAAGACACCAGGTGGAACTGGTGCCTTGGTTGCTCCAATGTTGGCTAGCTTATCTGTTCTTCATTGCTCTCACGCCCTATGTGCCGCAACTTGCAGCCTTCGAAGCTACCCTCCATGAGGTTGTATAGGTCACGGTAGGCGATCATGTTATCTGCGATTGCGTCGCAGGCCTTCATTGTTTGCTGCACCACCAGATTCGAATCGCCGTAGATCATCAGTCGAGTGCACCCGAGTGCTTTAGCCATCCTCATGCCGTGGATTAGGGCCTCGTACTCTGCTTCATTATTGGATGGGAACTCGAATCCCATCTGCAGGATATAGCGGAGCTTGTCGCCTTTTGGTGATATGAGGATGACGAATGCGCCTGCGCCTTCGTTTTTCTTTGAGCCGTAAAATACATAGTCCATGAGTTGGACACATCTGGTGCTCCTGGCAACTGAGCTTCGATCCACTCGGTGTGGAAGTCAGGTAAGACTTGTGCTTTGATGGCCTTCGGGTAATCATACTGATATCTCGCGGTGCTAGCTCGATGAGCCATTTTGCGACTCGCCCAGTTGCGTTGGGGTTTGTGAGGATGTCCCCGATCCCTGAGGTGCTGATTACGGTGATCGGGTGCTCGGAGAAGTAATGCGTCAGCCTCCTTGAGGACATGAACACTGCGTAGGCCAGCTTTTGATAGTGCGGGTACCGCTGCTTTGATGTGGAGAGCACTTCACTCAAGTAATAGACTGGACGTTGTATGCTTTGGGCGTGTCCCTCCTCTCTGCGTTCGACCACTAGAACAGTGCTCACCACCCTGTTAGTTGCAGAGACATATAGGTATAGTGGCTCGTGTTCCCTTGGTGCTACAAGGATTGGAGGGCTTGTGAGGACTCGCTTGAGGTCCGTGAAGGCTGCTTCGGCTTCTGGTGTCCACTCCAATTTATCTGCTTTCTTCATCAGTCGATAGAACGGGAGCGCCTTTTCGCCTAGCTTGCTGATGAATCGACTGAGTGCTTTGAAGGCCTTTGCATCGTCAAGATAGCCTGTATTTTCTCGGGTCTGCCTCGATTCCTCGAGCTGAGACTAGATACCCGAGGAGTTGCCCGGCTGGCACGCCGAACATGCACTTCTTCGGGTTGAGCTTGATGTGGAAGCGTTTGAGGTTTGCAAATGTCTCTCGCAAGTCATCGAGTAGTGTGTTTTCCTCTCTTGTGGTGATGACGATGTCATCTACATAGACCTGGACGTTTCGACCCAATTTGCTTCTTGAGGCAATCTTGCATCATGCGCTGGTATGTTGCGCCTGCGTTCTTGAGCCCGAAAGGCATTGTGGTGTAGCAGTAGACCCCGAGTGGGGTTATGAATGCCGTTTTCTCTTCATCCTCTTCCTTCATCCTGATCGGGTGGTAACCCGAGTAAGCATCCAGGAAGGACAAGCGAGCGCACCCGGCGGTAGAGTCGACGATCTGGTCGATTCGAGGTAGTGGAAAGTGATCATTTGGACAACATTTATTGAGTGTTGTGAAATCTACGCACATCCGAAGGAAATCTGTGTTCTTCTCTCTACGAGTACGGGGTTGGCCACCCATTGTGATTTCTTGATTTCTCTGATGAAACCTGCTGCGAGTAGTCTGTCGACTTCGGCTTCGACTGCAGTTCTTTTCGGGCCGGATATGCGGCGCATTGTTTGCTTGACTGGTTTAGCATCTGGGAATAACTGGAGAGAGTGCTCGGCGAATTCTCTGGGAATACCTGGCATGTCGGCTGGACACCATGCAAATATATCCCAGTTCTCACGGAGGAATTCGACGAGCGCGCTTTCCTATGCGATAGGCAGACTCGATGAGACATTGACTGTCTTGGTCAGGTCAGTCGGGTGCACCTGATGTGATCTTGTGTCATTGGTGGCATTGAATGATCTGTCGACTGCCACCTTCTTGTGCTCTGGCATAAGGGTGCGATCGTTGGAGACCGCGAGCTCTGCGAGTGTTGCTTCTAGCCGAACATCTCAGAGATTTTGCTAAATTCTCGGTCGCAAGACTCAGACTTTTGGAAGTTTCCCTTGACTGTGATTACTCCTTTTGTCCAGGCATATTTAACTGGAGGTATGCGTAGTGTGGCACCGCCATGAATTGAGCGAACATCGGGCATCCAAGTATAGCATGGTATTGTGACTTCCAGTCGACCACTTCGAACTCAATCGACTCTGTTCTGAAGTGGTTCTTGTCCCCGAACTTTACGTCGAGTTGTATGGTGCCTTTGGGCTTATTGCTTTCCCTGGAACGATACCGTGGAAGGTATTTGAAGATCTTGGCAGGTTTTCGACTGACCTGTTCATTTTGCGGAGTGTATCTGCGAAGATTATGTTTATACCACTGCCACCATCCATGAAGACCTTGGACATGGCGTAGCCTCCTATTTGTGCATCGAGTACCAGAGCAGAGTGCCCTGGACGAACAACCGATGGAGGGTGGTCCTATTTGCTGAAGCTTATTGTGGTTTCGGATCCCTTCAAGAATTCAGTTACAGCGGGTGGTGACATGACCGCCATGTTTACTTGTCGAGTGCGAAGTTTTTGCTCCCTGTTGGAAGGTCGACCTTTCTGTATCATGTACATCTGCCCTTGGGGCGGAGGGTACTGTGGCTCGTCCACCCGAGGTATGTGATGTATGGCACCCGCGAGATTTCCGCCTGCGGCAGGCTGTGGTGGCGGAGGTGGTGCCATCAAAACAGGTACATTGTTTGGCTGAGGCACAGGTGCGGGCACCTGTGCGTTTGCGGATGTTGCCTTTCTGAGGTTTATGTAGTCAGTCGCCATTTGGTCGAATTCCCTACAGTTTCTCATCGAGTGGTTGGAGCGCAGTTTTCCGCAGTCCCCCTTGTACAGTGGAGTCTGCAATCAGCATCCATCTTTTCTTCGAATGATCGCTCGGATTGTGCGTCGGGTCATGACTTGCGCCAGTCTTTTCTTTTGTAGCTATCATTGCGTTGGTCGCGATCTCGACTGTCCCGGCGATCATCGCGACTGTCTCGACGATCATCTCGACTGTCCCGTCGATCTTCTGACCGTCGGTCGCTTCTGTCTTGGTCATTGCGGGGTGTAGAGAACCCGCCGCCATGAACTCGGGTCTATCGTCGTCGTAGTGACGTTTTGAACGTTATGCCTGCGGTCGTCTCTGTACGAGTCTCTGCGGCTTCGACTGCCACCTTCTTGGTTGTCACGGGGTGAGGACCCGCGTGTGGTGCGCGCCATGTCTTCTCCATCTGCCCACTCAGTCGCGACCATCAAGAGGTTAGCCAAAGAGGTTGGCTTTTTGCGACCAAGTGCTTCTTTGAAGTCATGCCTGGCGAGTCACATGATGAAAGCATCCATGGCCATATCTTCTGAAATTACTCCGACTGAGTTGCGTATCTCAGTACATCGTCTGATGTATGATCTCAACGCTTCACCTGACCGTTGAACGCAGGCTCGCAGTTCTTCGAACGTTTTTGGTCGCTCACATAGAGGCTCAAAGTTTTTGATGAAGTCTGCGCGGAAGTGATCCCACGAGTCATATGTTGATGGAGGTAGAACCTTGAGCCAGTCGCGGGCTGTGCCTTCGAGCATGAGTCGTATGTATTGCATGGCTGTGGTGTTTGTGCCTCGCTGGCACGCGACAGCCAGCCTGTAGTCTTCTAGCCACCCGGAAGGTTCCTGTCGACCCGTGTACTTAGGTTGTTCAGATGTGAGTTTGAACCCTTTGGGCATCCGCGTTTCGCGAACGCGTCGAGTGAAGCACAGAGCTCCGTGTTGCTCAGGTTCTCGATCAGAGTATGAATCGCTACTGTAAGATCTGCGTGATCTGCTTCTGGACCTGCGCCTACGCGAGCCGCTTCTTTCCTTCGAGTGGTGGCGACGACCACTGCGGTTGTGCTCTTAACAACGCGTGTCAACTATGGCACGATCTCGACTCCCTCCTGGAGCGTTTGGGACTTGGCGTATGGCCTTCGCAGCTAAGGCGAGTGATTTGGTCTGTTGGCGATGCAGTTTTGCATTGGGGTCATCCGCTGGAGGCTTGATTGCTTCTAGATATGCTGCGGCAGTAAAGAGGGCACCCGTCGCTGTTTTGGGTACTGGCACTCCTTCCTCGTCGTATGTCATGAAGGAGTTGCCCAAGTTGCGGGTGAGTGCCGCCCTCTCGTCTGGCGAGAGGTGTGACAGCCTTGATCTGGGTCTTGTATCTGCTCGCCGGTGGAGCTCAGGGAGAGCTGTCTTCTTCGCGCACTCGACAAGCTAGCTTGCTTTTTGCGTTCTTCGAGTGTGGCTCTGACCTACCGCAGTCGAAGTGATTCCTGCCAGTTGAAGTACTGGAAGGTCAGCATCTCCTCTTGTGTTGCGTCTGCTGGCATCATTGTGCACTCCTTGATGACTTTATCTGCTTTTGCTGCCATCTCAGCAGTGATTATGAGAGTTGTGACTCCGTCCGGCATAGTAACTGTGCACGGGAATTCTGTAGGCCTGCGGCTGGCCGCATCATCTGATGATTCTGCGGCGATGGCGACGTAGACCTGCTGGGGTATCACCCGAGGGTATGTGTATGTGCTTTCGAGTCCCGTCATGGACTCGACGTCATCATCAAGACTCATGTCGGAGTCGATATGTTCGTCGAGTGGTCCTCCTTGATGGATCCCGCAGTCGATGCCTTCATCGCCCATGCTCATCTCGGCGTCGGCGAAGCAGTTATGAATCTCGGAGTCGAGGTTGTTGTTGGTGCAGATCTCGAAGTCGACGTGGTTGTCGATATGAGATTCGGGCTCGTCGAAGTCGCTGAAGGAGATCCCGCAGTCGATGCTATCCTCGAGTGGAAGATCGATCTCGGGGTTGTTTATGCGGTATGCTGACTCGGCCTCCTCACCTTCGAGCTCCTCCAGGAGCTTGTTAAGCTCTCGAGTTGAGATGGTTGTTGCAGACGAGCAATATTGGAAGATCGACGATGGTATGGACGCGGTTGATGGATCCGCCGTCGAAGGAGCCGAAGCCGATGGAGCCTCGGGTGCGAAAGTTGCGAGTTGGCGCGGATCTGTCAAGTCCTGCACACCAAGCTTGTTTACGAAAAAATTGAACGAACCAACTGTCAAACCCAAACCTGACTCGAGACCGGAGAAGGTCTCCTGGAATTCTGGCGAGTGTGGCTCGAAATCCATCAGAAGATCTGATGTGCCTTTTGCAGGTGAAGCTGGCGTGCTGCCGTTCGTCGAGTGATTCGGCGAGTTGCCGTGTGCCGCCCGAATAGGCGAGTTCTGGTTTGTTGATGCAGCCGGCGAGTTGCCGTTTGTAGATCTGATCGGCGAGTCGTCGTTTTTGGTAGTTTCGTCGGCTGACAAGCAGAGGCAAAGATTTATCCAGGTTCAGTCCCCTCGGGTGGAGGTAAAGACCCTACTTCCTGCCTGTCTGTTATTGATCGTGTGAGATTATGCGATTACAAGGAGGCTCCGGCGAGATGTCGATCTCGCAAGAGCTTTGGTGGTTCGAGTATGACTTCTTCCAGATCGGCACCCCTCCCAGCCTTTAAATAGGCTGGGTCTCGGGAGTTCGTAACCGACCTAGTTTACACGTAAGGAAAGTCTAAACCGACTATGCCTATGTCTAATCTTGGAGGGTACTCCATCTTATTAGGCCTCTTGTCTTGGGCTTCGAGTAGGCTCTTCGCTATTGGGCCTTAGTCGTCACGTGCACCAGGTACCCTCATGGTAGGATACCCGAGATGTATACCCATGTCAGGAGGCCACAACTATAAGAGTACGACTCCAACACTACTCATATCCTATTTCTATCCACACCTATTACAACTACAAATCCAAACACAACCTAATTCATACAGAATTTTCGGCACCAACCCGACAGAACACATAATGGTGCTATCCAGTAGCAATGCCACGTATAATTATTAGTGAGTTGGAAGAGATAGAGATGAAAAAAAAGGTTTGCCTTCTTAGCCTTATAGTATGAAAGATACGGATTTCCACCATTTGTACGAGATGTCTCTCTTAGTAGGACCTTTTTAGTTTAACTTTAATCAAACTCATAATTCTAAGACCATGCAAAACATTATGTTAGAGATAAGAATACGAAATATTGTCCATTGTACGGCGTGTTTGCATTTTCTAGATGATATAGACATATTGCTTACATGCCTATTTTGCGTTAGGTACGTTTCAAGTTATGCTTGGCGTTGTAATACCTAGCCACTAAATGTGGTTAAAGCTACATCTGGTTCAAAGTGTGACAACTGAAGTTTTGAGAGGCTAGATTCATCTTTGAACAGTGTCAATTTGTCTCTACGCGACGGTTAAGTCAAATTCTGTTTTGCATGACACTTAATGTTCGAATCACATTTAATGAGCCTACAAACACTTGTAGGAGAGTGTTATCTTAGCAATGTCAAGTATAATGATTGATTAGTTGGAAGAAATAGAAATGAAAAGAACGGCTTGCCTTCTCTAAGCCTTAGTAAAAAGATATGGATTTTCACCACACTTGTATGAGATTTATATCTTAGTAGCACTTTTTTAGTTTACCTTTCATTTAACCCCTAATTTTTGGACCCTACACACTTTAATTGTTACGATAACAATAAGAAATATAGTCCATCGTGTGCCCTTTATTGTCTTTTCTAGATGATATGGAGCATATGCAAACTATTTATCATAGCTTGTGTTTCAATCACGGGTAACACAGTCGAGCTACCTGCACCCCTATCGTTTAGTGATATTTGTCGAGAAGAAAAGAATGGCAGCCTAGTGTCTTGTTAGGTCTCAGGGTCTGACAAAATAAATAGATATATATGTACCAAACTAAACCCCAAAAAAACATATGAAGGGACCGCTCGCCACGGCAGATGGACATTCGTTCTGTGGATCTCCAATGCATTAGAGAGAGGTTGCCAAGCAAGTCGTGTCTAACCTATCTCAGTTGTTGGGGATATATGACGACATCAGTCGTCGAGCTCGGATCGATACACCAAAAATGACATGTTGCCCATAAGGCACATTGTACACTGTTCAAAATACATTCGAGTGTGCGGAAAAGAAGAACGAAACCAATCAATGTCTCTCAAAAACAAATTCTCCGGTCACTGGCATGTATGCCCACTATCTGGAGGATCCACATGCCACCCACGCGAAGTCAGTATGAGTTAGGGATCTATGGTGTGGTGATGGGGACGTATCAGGTGCAAATGGATAGAATCTATGCCCGTCTGAAGCAGTAGTTTTGAATGTGTATGAATGGTCAGACCGCATGTCCTTGCCACATAAAATTGGTGTACTGGCCCATTTGACGAGGACCTTCTAGATGTTGTTTAAACAGAAACACATCTCGCAAAATCTGGTTTCAATATTGTAAACCTATAAATCTCGATACAATATTGTAAACCTATTAAATACATCTCGCAAAAGCTTTGAAGTCAGTAGTCAGCAAAAAAAAAGAGAAACATTTCAATCATGCAACATGACCAGTTGACTGCCAGTGCCAAGTATAGTACCAATCTACCAACTATGGAGGTGGAGGGTCCATGGGAAAAACCTACATAAACGCCAAGACTTTTCTGAACTCCTCCATGCAAAGCACACTACTGCACACCTTGTCCATGGAGATCTCGCTCATCCATGCCTCGCTCTTAGCTCCTCTCCTCCTCCTCCTCCCCTTGTACTTGCTCTCCTGTCATCGCAAGATCCAAAGTAATGGCCATGGTGGCCATGGCAACAGCATCCCGAGCCCGCCAGCTCTCCCCGTCCTCGGCCACCTCCACCTCCTCAAGAAGCCGCTTCACCGCTCCCTCGCGGCCCTTGCCGCGCGCTACGGCGGCGGCAGCGATGGTGCCGGCCTCCTGCGTCTTCGGTTCGGTGCCAGGCCAGTCCTGCTCGTTTCCTCCCCGTCCATCGCCGAGGAGTGCTTCACCGTCCACGACGTTGCTCTCGCGGACCGCCCGGGGCTCGCGTCGCGGCGGCTGCTCACCGGCGGTGACTGCCCCAGCATCGCCGCTGCCAGCTACGGCCCTCTTTGGCGCCACCTCCGCCGCATCTCCACCGTGCACGTGCTCTCCGCTCACCGCCTCTCGCTGACGACCGCCGTGCGCGACGCCGAGGCCCGCGCCATGGCGTGGAGGCTCTGGCGCGCTGCCGCCGGTCCCGACGCCACGGTTGTCAGCGTGAAGTCTACGGCGTACGAGTTCGTTGTCAACGTGATCATGACCATGGTCGCCGGGAGGCGCATGCCGGAGGACGAGGTGCTCCGGTTTAAGGTAATGACAGAGGCGACGATAGCGGCTGGAGGGTCAGCCAACCGGCAGGACTTCCTGCCGTTTCTGAAGCTGCTGGACTTCGGGAGGACGGGGAGGAGGCTCGCCGGTCTGTCCAAGGAGCGGCACGAGTTCGGCCAGAGTCTCATCGACGAGTACAGACGCCTTCACCACCACGGCGAAGCTGAAAGCACCGTTCCCGACGACACGTTGGCGCCGCCGACGCAAAGGACGGTGATCGGGGACCTGATCCGGCAGCAGGAGCAGTCGCCGGAATCGTACACCGACGTGGTCATCCGCACCGTCTGCCTGGTGAGTCAGCGTTATTTGCACCGACTAAATTATTTGCTGAAATGCTTAATTACCTTGACGTACTACCAGCCTGTACTCAGTGTGCATGCAGTAGCTGTATAATTAACTATTTAGTGTCAATAATTCAGTGTTGCTGAAGTGATCTACCACTACACGTTAAAAAATGACTCAGTTTTGAATTAGTGTAGTTGTTGTATAATTAATTATTCAGTAGTGTCAATAATTCAGTGTTTGTTTCTCAAAAAAAAAAATCAGTGTTTGTTGAAGTATAGTAAAATCCGTGTTTACATCCTAACTGATATTGAACTTGGATTAATTAGCTTGGGCACTCCTCCTCCACTGGCTATGGTATGAATGGGTGGCCCCTGATAAATCTTGTGTTATTCAGGAGACGACGATAGAAGAAGCTGATAGGCAATTGTTCAACACTGCAGCCATGGTCGTCGTGGGTGATGTCATGAAAGCCTCATTTTTTCTTTCTTCCTCCTGGGTCCAGCTCCACGCCTAAGTCCATTGCTCTAGAAAAAATTGAGTCTTCCAACGCAAGAATATCTAGGTTCGTGACGCCATCGTCAACCCAAAATAGATCTCTGCCTTATCTACCAACAATTTCATGGCCGAGCACATCTTTTTAGTACATCCGCCTTTGGGAGCTCATTCAACCTTCCCCTAAATGTGGTTGATTCGATCACCTAGACTCTCGCGGACAATGGGACATACACCACAACTTAAGGAACCATTTTTTGAATCCTCATCTTGCTCCCCCTCCCCCTGGCCTCCTCCTGGTCGGAAATAGATTCTTCGCTTGGCTCCATGTCCAGGAGAAGTTTTGGACATCTAATCGCCTGGCCATACGTGGTTGTCCTCATTATTAGGCTAAAGTCCTTGCCTGAATTAACCAGATCACATTCTTTTCGAGTGTCCTTACTCCGCGATGATCAGGACAATTACCGCTAGCTCTCTGCTCGTGTTTTTCTGGCATCTCTGCTGCGAAATATAGATAGATACATACATAGATTAAGGAGATGTGGTTATGCAATTTTCTCATGCATCGAGTCACTGTGCAGAGCACTGTTCAAAGAACAGTACCACTCGGGGGGTACTGTTCATACAGAGAACCGATTGCAACAGTTTCTATGTGCCCCTCTGAGCGCGCTTGACTACTTCTTTGGGTGGGGCTGAAGTCGACAGCAAGTCAGACAGCACGTTGTTCAAAGTCCACAACACGTGCACCCTGCAAGTTTTTTTTTTTTTTTGACATTACAGGCTGCAAGCTTATACAAGTCCTTGTGGTTCCTTTCTTTCTTTCTTTTTTTCCAATAGAAATTGCTATCTTCATAGAATCAACCGTTGTGCCACACGTGGACCATCTGGATTACGATCTCTGCCTGCAAAAAATTTCGTTGCCTCCCACTATCTTCCAGGCAGCCACAAATAAAAATATACATTCAGGTACTGCTAAGCACTCCGCTGTCACTGTATCTACCTGAGGATCAGGCGCTTACATTACTGGCGCCAATACTTTACTTACTTAGTTGAAGCAAGTGGATATATAATATGCATCGAGTGCGTTTTTTAATACTCCGCATTTCGCCTCCAAAGGCCGTAGCTGATGCATGTAGGCTGTCGAGAAGAGAACCTTCCGCCCTCTTTATCCTATTCGTTTACTCAGAAAGATCGCCTACTTCGATATTCCACACACATGTTATTTGAAAGTTGAACTAGGTTGGGAAAACCAGGGTACCGACAAACATTGTGCCGCGTACTGATGTACTGCATCATCGCAGCACGTCCCTGTCGAGGGTTGTGATTCACCTATATATATCATATAGTGTATTGTTAAAAATAAGTACAATCTTGAGTTTCCGGCGGTTAACATTTTTTTATAAGTTGGTTGGAATTTCTATCGAGGATTTGAAGTTAGGCTTAGGATTTTCAAGTTTATTTCAGCCTCTCATTTTTTTTAAAGCATTCAACGATCGCTGAAAGGCGGAGGGAGAAACAGAACGCACCGGCCCCGCGTTGCCTAACCCTAGGCTGCTCGGGCGGCGCCTCCCTCCGGCGGCGTGAGGCCCCTCCTCTCTCCAGCTCCCTCTCCCCGCCGCCGCCAGGCTCTCCGCGGGCAAGGCTCGGGGGACGGCGGCGGCGGGGCCCTCTCCTGCGTGCGGTGGCGGCGAGTTCCCTGACGGCGGCGGCACGTGGAGTTCGGCGCGGTTCGGCGGCGAGGTGCCGCGGTTCCCGGCGGCGAGCGCATCCCGGTGCCGACGACGGCGGAGGCGCGTGGCCTTGCGCGGTGGAGACGCCCCTGCTGCAGCGGTCGACGGCTCCGGGCTTCACGGCCCATCTGGGTCTGTGCGGCCCTATGGCTGGAGGTTGGGGCGGCAGGTGGCGCCGGGACGCCTGGCGGTGCCGGCGGCCGGTCGGGCGGCGGCGGGCTAGTTGGATAAGTCTTCAATAACAAAGCTTCAATGCCGCATGCGTTCATTCAAAAAACAAGTCCGAGAGTAAGGAGTGTACTCTAAAGGGTGTAAAAACAATTGCGGAGATTATTGGTTAATTATCTACGTTTCCCTTATTTCGTGTGGGGTCGGCCTGTTAATTTATAACTCCTCCTATATCAATAAAAAGACAAAAGTGTTGACTCGTTTGAAAAAAATATCTCTAGATGATAAAACCCATATTGTGCACATTTTTTCATGTATATATGTATATGTGCAAAACTTGTGAATAACCTTTAGGCTTAATTGTTTGCCTGGTAAATTTGAAAAATAATTGTGAAACACACTAACATTATTCTTACAACATATGATTGTGCAGAGCCTGCTACAAGGTGGTACTGATACGTCATCCTGCACGATCGAGTGGGCGATGGCTCTCCTGCTTAACTACCCGGACGTGCTGGTGAAGGCGACGAAGGAGATCGACGCTGTTGTAGGCATGTCTCGGTTGGTCGAGGAGCGTGACCTCGCATGCCTCCCTTACCTCCGATGCATCATCACCGAGACCCTCCGGATGTACCCTCTCGCCCCTCACCTCACCCCACACCAAGCCTCGTGTGACTGCGTTGTTACCGGCGGGAAGTACGTCATCCCGCGTGGAACGATGGTGTTGGTCGATGTGTACTCCATGCAGCGGGACCCCGCGCTGTGGGAGGACTCAGATAGGTTCAAACCAGAGAGGTTTTGTGTTTCCAATGACACAGTCAGTGAGGGCGATGGCAAACCATTGATGATGCCGTTCGGGATGGGTCGGCGGAAGTGCCCGGGGAGGGGCTAGCATGGAGGACGGTGGGGGTAGCGCTTGGTGTGATGATCCAGTGCTTCAAGTGGGAGCGAGCAGAGAAAGAGAAGGTGGACATGAGCGAGGGCTCGGGGTTCACCATGCCCATGGCCGTGCCGCTCGTGGCGATGTATCGACCACGTGAAGAAATGGATGCAGTCCTCAAGAGCATAAAGGGCTCTGTTATTTCAACATCATGAACTTAGGTACCATTGCAAGGGCAAGCTTGCATATGGTTGTATCGACCCGTGAAGAAATGGATGCAATTCTGAAGAAGATTAAGAATTCGGTTGTCCCAACATAGTGAGCTAATCGTACGATCGCAAGGGCAAGCAAAGCAAAAAAAAAAACGTTTCATTGTACACGCTTTGTGTCTATGCATAACATGTGAACCAACCGAACTTTTCTAGTTGCAACAGATCATCGAGTTCTGGATCCTGCTTGCTTAAGCTCAGGTCACGCATTGTTCAGTTCAGCTGGCTGTATCAAACTTATCTCAAGTACACAATCAGGTGGTGTGTTGGACTTTCTCACATGCGACCCGTAATTAACTTCTGGTTCTGCTCAATGGCATGCCACGTCAAATGCTGAATGTTTTGGAAACCAAAAAATATCACAAGCATAAAACATCGAATGGCCAAGAACACAAAAAAAAAAAATCATGAGAGGACCGGATCTATTTTCATAAAAAGTACAGAACACACCAAACAAAATAAACATTACATCGAGATCTTTTTAGCGCAAATCCAACCACGTTGTCGCCGGATCTGGTCTAACTTTGTTGGTAACAATTTTTTTTTAAACTCGGGTGCCACTAAGGACAGCCAAATTCTTCGCCATTGAACACTTAAATCGACTTGAATCTTCTAACACCAAAAGTACAATACACCCAAAGCAAACGAGATCTACCACTCGAAAGGAGCAACGACCAAACAATTATTCGCTCTCCTCAATGTCACCGGCGGGATCACCGTCGACAAAGTGGACGAGGTGACGGAAAAACCTAATTCTAATCACCTTAACATCGCTGCCATTTGACCACACTGTGACTTTAGAAATCTAACTACGGAGACGATACATAGAAGAAGTAGACGACGCGGCGTGCATGCTCCTATGCGGCCAAAGGCAGGCACGCAGCGAACGTGCTGACTTTGACATCCTGCTCCCTCCGTATCAAAATATAACATGTTTTGAATTTTGCACTAAAACATGTCTAGATATATTTGAGCCCCAAACATGTTAAAATATTTTACATTTTGATATGGAGAGAGTAACTTCCATGGTGGTCAGCTTGGCTAGAAGCGTGGTGACAATGGTGGTTTTGGTTTGCTCCAGGTGAAAGCCTAGCACTGATCTTGGTCAGTGCCGGCGATGCCGGCATCTTTGGATGTCGTTCCCCTCCTTGGAGGCGTCGTCGTGGAGGGCCAACCATGTCTTTGTCACTCCAATTCACCGAGTTTCTCCGGGTGAAAACCTTGCATTTGTCGTTGACAATGCGGGCGATAGCGGCGTTTTCGTCGCTACCTCCTTGGGGGCGTCGTCTTGGAGTCTCGGTACCTCTGCTTGATGATGTGTTGCCTTGCTAGCTTGTCTCATCGGCGGGTGCGTGGATGTCGAGGACCGAGGTGTTCGCGTTGAGGCTTCTGTGGCGACGATGATGATGTTTGAGCGATGTCGGAGACGTGGCTGTGGCTGCGGTAGTCGGCTCTTCTCCGGCGTGTCCTTGGGGTTGCCTCGGCGTGTCTTGTTTCTGTGAAGTCGAAGCTGCTGTGGTGGGTTCCCGGTGGTGTACGATGACTGGCGGCAGATGTTCCTTTCGGCGAGTTTCCACGGCGCCAGCCTGCCTGGTTCTCCTTCTTAGCTCTTCTTCAGAGTCGGAGCTGCGCTGCCTTTGCGCTGTTGGGGGAGCTGTCGCAGCTCCCTGGAGGGTGGTTCTTTGAGTTGTGTCGGGCTTGTCCCCGTGGTGTCGGTGTTGTGGCGTGGCGGCGGCAGCTGCGGCTATCTTTTAGGCCGGGGCGGCGGTCCCGGATGGTGGTGTGACGTCCGTGGTCTGCGAGCAGCTTTCCTGGTGCAACTTGGGCTGTGGGTGGCCGTGTCGTGCGGCGTCGTGGTTTGTCGAGGTTGTGGGGCTTCGCCCCGTGAGTTGGGTTGTGTTGTGTTGTTGTATGGTTTTTGCCCGGTTTCTTCCATAATAAACCGGGCACCTTCTGCTTAATAAAAGGTGAGGCAAAGCTTTTGCCTCGGGTTCGAAAAAACTTCCATGGTAGGTCCTACTGGCGCACCAAGCTACCTCCCACAAGGCCACAACTGCCAATGCTCTTTTTCCTGTTTTTTTCCGAACAAGCCAAAACTCCTTTTCCTTGTCACGTTGCTACCCACCATGAAAAGAAACCATGGGGAGGGTGAACGATAGTTTCTTTCGAAGAGAGATAACCGAGAAGGCCACGAACACGCTGCCCCGGACTTGCCCTACGTGGCGCTTGGCGACATGCCGTTCTGAACCTTTCTCTCCATCTCCGCCTCCCCGAAACCAAATCTTCCCTCAAATCTTTCCCAAATCGCACCAAAGCACACCAAATCAACCCTATTCTCCCTCCAGATAATCAGATCTACACCCGTTTTTCAACTTTTAGGCAATTTCTCTCAAGAAACCAGTCCATCTCAGGATGGACGGGAAGCAACAGGATGAGGAAAACCAAGCAGAGGATCAGCGGAGGCGGCCGGAGGTGCCAGAGCTTCCAGATCTGGCGATGAACTTACAAGCAATGAGTATTGCAAGCCCAAGAATCAGCTCCGTCCACGCTAGTCAGCTGCAGCAAGAGGAGGAACTAAACTTCAGCTTCTGCCTTCTCATGAAGATTGCCTGTACGGGAGGAACGCCAAGAAATATCACCAAGCAAGCATTACAGCAGTCCATGGCCAAGGCTTGGAGGAATAACTACTATGCTATTTCTCAAGTATCGGATTCGGTTTTCTTAGCACACTTTCGATCACATGAAGCCATGGAGTCAGTATACACTCGTCAGCCGTGGACTACGGGTTCAGATAATTTACTTCTCGATTGGTTTGACCCGGAAGATGAAGTACACTCTAGTGGAGACTACAGATTTGAGTACATTTTCGTCACAGTTAGAGCTTATGGTATTCCTAGAGTTGCTAGAGATATCTCTCTGCTTACTGACATTTTGAATCAAGTGGGATCTGTTTCTGAATATCATATTCCTAAGCAAAATATGTTGTTTGCCAACCAAGATTACATATGGGGAGTAGCAAAACTGAGAGTGAATCAACCAGTTCAGGATAAAGTTGAGGTCTTGTACCCGGACAACAGTTCAGGTTTCGCATATCTACATTACGAGAGAATCAAGAGGATCTGCTTGTTCTGTGGAATCATGTTTCATAATGTGCAGCATTGCCCAACAAGAAACAATATACTCAGGGAAAGATCAAAGCGAGGTCTGCCAGTACATGATATTCCGGCACAAAGGCTTGGACAGTGGGTCATTGATGAAGACTTGGTGCCACTGGAAGCAATTCGGAATGCATCTATCACCAGCATTGGACTTCAGCAGAGACCCAATCCAATTCTTGAAAGGTTGCAGAAACTTTTCGCCGAGGATCCGAAGGGAAAAGGAAAACAAGTTGAACAAGTTCATTTAGTTCATCAGGGGCAAAATCTTCTAGATGCAAATGTAAGGACACAACAATCTGGTGAGCGGTTCACGACATTTACTCCTACTACAATTCACTCAGGAACTCTCCGGATTGACAGTGGAGGACCCACGCATGAGATGTATGGAAGCCACTTCAGCCAGCAGCAAGGCCTTACTCATCTACCTGTGCAGAGTCATAACACAGAGAAGATGGGATTTCAAGAAATGGGCACACAGAGCACTATGCAGGGTCAAGCACCAAAACGGTCGGCACCGAATAATGAGCCCACCACTGCCCCGCTAACCAAAAAATCCAACTTCCACTCTTTTTGTCCTCCCCAACAAGTCTACCATGAATCACCACAGCACCTTGCCGAAAATGATCAGGGCATCGCAGATCCTCCACAACCTGCAGCAACCCCACATCGCGCTTCTCATCATGGAGATCTCGGAGAAGATATAGCTGGAGCAGGTGCTGATGAAAATGGAGCTGCTGCAGCAGCAACAACAACAATAGAGTCCACAGAAGTAGCTACCGAACCAACCAGTGATGCAGCACCAATTGCTACAAACAGCAGGCCTCGTCGTCGCGCTACGGGTTGGGATATTCCGCCGCCCTCCCATGATCGAGGTGACGACCAATTTTCTTTGGGGACTACTCAGTATCAACCTGGAGCTGCTGTTTGGATCCATGAAGGAGGCGTCGGTCAAGTGAGACCAATCCGCAATCCTCGCCGATATAGCAGTGCATCTGTGGGAAGTATGGTGCACCCCTATGTTCGCTCACCACGCAGACAAGCTCCAAGGGAAAGCCATCTGAGCCCTCTAGAGCATGATCCCTATCTGATTCGTAACCCTTGCCTATCTGGTCACCGGGCACGCCGGATTCTCGCCAAGGAGCTTTCTCACCTACTCAGATGGTTGACAAATACTACATGGCTATCGATGCTGGTAATTTGGCTGCTGGTCAAGGAAACCAGGGACATGATGGAGATGAAACTCAATCTTCAACCACTTATCCCAGCGAGGGAGTTCGTCTACACAAATACATTGGAGATAGCAATGAAGGCATGGAACTAGATCAAAGGGCAATGGCGCCAGCCCAGGAGGCGCCACGGGCGCCATGAGAGCCCTCGGATGGAACTGCCAAGGTATGGGCAAGACCTTGAGCAGTAGCAAAATGGTTCACCTTGCCCGACTGATCGACTCCACAAAAGCTCAGGTAATTTTTATCTCCGAAATCAAATCTTCTAAAGTCAGTTCAGCAGATCTTATTACTAGGTTTAATATGTCTAATAGCTTTGTAGTTCCCTCGAGGCGTCGCTCCGGGGGTCTTTGGCTGATGTGGAACGACGATCTGGACATCATTGTGCATACCACTACCTTCTACCTTATTTTAGCTACTGCTAGTATTAAGTCTAGTAATCAGAAGTTTGGTTTAGTCTGTATATATGGCGATCCTTATCATAGGCAGACTAGCTCGATTTGGGATCAGATAGCCTCTTTTGTGTATGATAATGCAAATCTTCCTATGTTATGTATGGGTGACATGAATGATCTTTTGTATGATATCGACAAGAATACCCCTGTTATAAATCGTTCTCGCTTGAATACTTTTCATTCTCTTGTGAAATCTTGTGGCTTGTTTGACTTGGGATATAGTGGTCCTGCTTACACTTGGACAAACAAACATTTTTCCTCGAAACCTATTTATGAAAGACTTGATCGATGCCTTGTCAATGCTGATTGGTGTGCTCACTTCCCTGTTTCAAATGTTTACAATCTGCCTCTCATGCATGCAATTAGTGATCATGCCCCTATTCTATTGTCCACTGACGGTACTGTACGTCGACAAAAAAGGACCTTTAAATTTGAAAACTGGTGGTTGAAGGAGAAAGACTTCAATACTCATGCTAAAGAAATTTGGTCGAAGTCCAACAGAAAACCTTTTAACAAAAGAACTAACCACTTGGCACAAGCTTTAAGAATTTGGTGCAGGAAAAAGAAGCCAATACAACAGGAGCTCAATGAATTAGAAGAGCAAATAAAGCAGATACAAGCCAAACCGGTGGGAGTTCAGGATCAAGCATTGGAAAACTCTCTAATCACAAGGTATGAACAAAACCTCACAAAACTCACTGATTCTTATATGCAGAGAGCAAAAAAGAATTGGATAAAGGATGGAGACAGGAACACGGCTTATTTCCACAGAGCAATTCTCAAAAGAAGGAGAAGAAATATGATTGTTTCCATCAAGGATGAAAATGATACTATCCAACACATGCCAAGACAAATAAGCAATACCTTTGTCAATTACTTTCGACATATCTTTGCTTCTGCTAATACTAATACTGGCAGGCCCTTTATTCACACACAACTCCCAACAGACATTACTGACCATACTTACACGGTGCCGAACAAGCAGGAATTATGGGATACATTGCAGGACATGAAAAGAAATGCATCGCCAGGACCAGATGGATTCAACGTGGAGTTTTATCTAGCAACTTGGAGCTGGATAGGGGATGACGTAACAAATCTGGTAAGCTCTTTCTATCACTCGGGTGTCATGCCTCAACATATTAATGACACTCACATTGTGTTGATCCCCAAAAAACTTGTTGCTCTTGTGCCTGCGGATTATAGACCTATTAGCCTTTGTAATGTAGTCTACAAGCTCATTGCCAAAACTCTAGCCAACAGACTCAAACCTCATCTTCCTGATTATATTAGTCCAGCTCAGCAGGCTTTTATTGAAGGGCGACGTATTAGCAACAATATAATTATTGCCCAAGAAATTACCCACTCCTTTGCCCTAGCTTCTTGGCCCCATCATGCTTTTATGTTAAAAATTGATCTTGCTCAAGCATTTGATCGCCTAGAATGGAACTTCATTGTCGCGGCACTCACTCATAAAGGGCTGCATGGCCACTTTATCAATTTGATCTTTGCCTGTATTTCTTCGCCCACCTTTTCAGTGGTCATAAATGGTCAACCATTTGCGAGGTTCCGTAGCCATAGAGGAATACGACAAGGATGTCCCCTTTCACCGTACCTCTTCATCTTTGGTATCAATGAACTATCGCTTTCGCTGCAGGATGCTATGGCGAATAACTCTCTTCGAGGTGTGGTTTTAGGCCCAAATTGCCCCCGCATTCATTCTCTTTTGTTCGCCGATGACCTCCTCATTTGTGGTGAAGCTACACTACGGAAGCAGCAGCCATGAAACAAATTCTAGAATCTTTCTGTTCTACATCCGGACAAACACCAAACTGGTCTAAATCTGGGATCCTTTTTAGTAAACATGTCCAACCTAATGATGCAGCTGCCATTAAAACTATTTTTCCGGTTCAATATATATAGATGCTTCCTTTATTCACCTTGGGCACCCTCTCATCCTCCCTGCAAAGGATAGATCATCAGCCTACAACTTCGTTGTCGACAAATTTAAAGCAAAGCTTGGCACGTATAAGGCAGACAAACTATCACACGCAGCTCGTTTGGAACTCATTAAATCTGTATTCTCCTCGATTCCAGTTTATTACATGTCCAACATCCTTTTTCCTAAAAAGTTCATATCTAAACTCACAGCTATTATAAGACTTTTCTGGTGGACTGGAGTAAGAGAAGAATCACAGAAGAAAACCCTCTGCTTAAAAGCCTGGAAAGACCTTTGTGCACCGAAGAAAGATGGAGGACTGGGTATTAGGAATTTGCAAGCGATAAATCAAAGCCTCATTCTCACAGCAGCCTGGCGAATAGCCCAAAACCCCAATGATCACCTCCATCTGATCTTACAATCTAAATATTTCCCGGATGCATCCATATGGCGGCCCAAGTCCAATACTCCAAAATAGCCTTTTTGGGCCTCCATCCTCAAAGTCCTCCCTATCCTAAGAACTTATACATCCTACCAACTAACCCAAGGCAATATTTCTATCTGGAGCACGCCTTGGTACTCCTCATGGGACTCTATCTATGATGACTTAATCATTCAATCTCCGGCTTTGCTTATCCAGCTCTAGTCAAAGACCTGTGGCTCCCAAATCAAAAACGGTGGAATGAAAATCTTGTTAATTCCCTGTTCTCGCCCTCGGCAGCCCTCTCCATTAAGCAAACCACAATTATTGATACGGAAGAACAAGACATGCTTTGCTGGAAACTAACTCAAGATGGTAGGTGCAATGCAAAATCTGCATATCATGCTTGTTTACAGGTATTGTATGAGCAGAGACAAGCAGATCGGCCAAGGAAACCATCACCACAAACAATCCAATTACTCAAACAGGTATGGAAGTGCAAGGACATCATTCCAAGAGTCCAAACATTTGCTTGGCGCTTCCTTCGCAAAGCGCTTCCAACAGGAGCAAGAGCGGGGCGTTACTCCAAACACATCAACAAGGTTTGCAGTAGGTGTGGTATGCAGGAAGATGAAATACACCTCTTCTTTACTTGCCCTTTTATTAAATCTGCATGGTTCATTGCTCCATGGTATATAAGAACTGAGCTCATTATCAACAATTCCAACAACCTTACAGATATTATTCTAGACTTGCTCTCAATGAACCATCCATATGCCACCTTAGCAAACATTTTCACTTTTATGTGGTGCATTTGGAAGTCCAGAAATGACATTCTTTTTCAAAGAAAATGTGGGCAACCTCATCAGATTTTCCTTAATGCTCAAGCCCTAGCAAATAACCTTGAACTCTGTAATTCTATTCCTTCTTATGAACAGGAAAGTAAACAGGCAAAATTCAAGGCTGAAAACTCTAGGATGACAACTCCAATGCAAGGATCCACGATAACAAATGACAGATTGCTGCAAGGAGTGATTATCTATACAGATGCGTCTTGCAGGAACAACAAAGATGCGATACAGGGACAATCAGTAGGACTAGGAATATACATCCGAGACGAAGCCGATCAAAAGAATTGGAGAATCAAAATACAGGCCATATCACAACAGGAAGCTACAGTCTTTCAAGCAGAGGCAAAAGCTCTCTCACTAGCAGCTAAAATTGCAAAGATGCTACAGGTGGACACGCCGACTTTTCTTACAGATAACCAGGTACTGGCGAAAACAGCAGCATCAAGGAAAATAGACCATCCACTTCTACATTGGAATGCAAGAAACCATCTAGCACAATTTTTCAGAGATACAACAGGCTGCTCACCTCAGGTGTTCCATATATCGAGAGAGCTAAATCAAGAAGCTCATAAGTGTGCATCACAGGTTTTTAAGCCTAGCCTAAACCGACCTATCTTTCAATGTACAAATTCAGCTCACCCTACAGCTGCTTGTCCTGTGCTTTCCACTTTACAAGATGTACATCTCCAGGACTTTGTATTTTTTGCTGCTATCTGCAGCTGAGCTGAATTGAATTGGCGCCTTCGGCGCCCTTGTGTTTTCAAAAAAAAAAAAGAAACCATGGTGTTGTTCGCATTTTACATTCACGTGCAATCACTGCACTAAGCCACTAACTGTACAATCACGTGTCGTACAAAGGCTCGGAACGATGGCACTGTTGCCGACACCACCCATGGCCACCACCACGGAGACGGAGGGGATAATGCCCAGCAGCGGCGTCCTCCCACTCCTCCTTCTCCTCATCGCCGGCGTCGCTGCCGTCTTTATTCATCTTCAGCGACGGTGGGGTGACGGCGGCGCGCCGAGCCCGCCGTCGCTCCCGCTGCTGGGCCACCTCCACCTGTTCAAGATGCCTCTGCACCGCTCCCTCGCCGCGCTCGCCGGGGCACCGGCGGCCGCCGCGCCGCTCCTCTCACTGCAGCTGGGCGCGCGCCGGGCTCTTCTCGTGTCGGCGTACGCGGCGGCCGAGGAGTGCTTCACGGCGCACGACGCCGCACTCGCGGACCGGCCGCGTGTGCTCGTCGGGGAGCACCTCGGGTACGGGCGCACCACCGTCTCGTGGGCCTCCCACGGAGACCACTGGCGCCGCCTGCGCCGGTTCCTCGCCGTCGAGCTCTTCTCGGCCTCCCGCCTCGCCGCACTCGCCGCCGACCGCCGCGCCGAGGTCGCGTCCCTCGTCGAGAACTTGCTCCACGACGGCGCCACCGGCGGCGCGGTCACCCTCCGGCCCAGGCTCTTCGAGCTGGTGCTCAACGTCATGATCCGCGCACTCACCGCACGCCGCCACGCCGGTGACGTGCTGAGGTTCCAGGAGATCGTCGAGGCGTCATTCGTAGTGAGCGGCGCACCCATCTTGGGAGATTTCTTCCCGGCGCTGCGGTGGGTCGACCGCCTCCGCGGCGTCGAGGCGGCACTGGCGAGGCTGCAGACGAGGCGTGACGTGTTCGTCGGCAACCTCATCGACGACCACCGGCGAATGCGCGACGCCGGTGGCCCAGACGTGGGAAGAAGGGCGTAATCGACGTGCTCTTGGAACATCAACAAATGGATCCCGAGTTCTACACTGATACCGTCCTCAAAGGCATCGTGGCTGTGAGTCCCTCTTCTGCAAACTGCATCCGTGATACCACGGAATAATCCTATCACCGTGCGCTATGGCGCCCAGCACTAATCTGTGTCCTTCGCTGGACGCTATGGTACCATGTACGCCATATTTGGGCTGTGATGCAATGTCTGATATTCAGGTACTGCTCACCGCCGGCACCGACACATCGGCGCTGACCACCGAGTGGGCGATGGCGCAGCTGCTGACGCACCCGGAGGTGATGCGGAAGGCGAGGGCCGAGATAGACGCCATGGTCGGCACCGGCCGGCTGGTGGAGGAGTCAGACATCACCAATCTCCCATACTTGCAATGCGTTGTCAAGGAGACCCTTCGGCTCTGCCCGGTCGGCCCGATCATCCCGGCGCACGCGGCTATGGAGGAGTGCACGGTGGGCGGCTTCCGCGTCCGACGGGACACGATGATCCTCGTGAACGCGTGGGCGATCCACCGGGACGCCAATCTCTGGGACGCGCCGGAGGAGTTCAGGCCAGAGCGGTTCTTGGACAGAGACACGGTCACCGCCCCCATGCTGCCGTTCGGCCTTGGCCGGAGGCGTTGCCCCGGGGAGGGCTGGCGATGCGCCTAGTCACCCTCACAGTGGCAGCACTCGTGCAGTGCTTCGAATGGGATGTGGGTGAAGGCGGTTCCATAGACATGGCCGAAGGTGCCGGGCTGTCGATGCCAATGGCGACGCCATTGGCGGCTGTCTGCCGGCCAAGGGAGCTCGTCAAGAGAGTGATCTCTGCTTCCACCTGATGGACTGGACACAAGTTCCTGCAGAAAATAAGAAGAAATTGGACTAAAATTGTTTTGCATTGCTGCACGCATGCTAGTATTTATATTTAGCAATGTGAACCTCTAAGGATAACTCCAACACGTGCCGACGCATCGAGTCTGCACTACCTATTCGCGTGAGCCAAAATCAAGCCCCAACGCGACGACGCAAACGGAGCGCGGTCCATTTTTCTATCCGCCGCGAACCATTCTCGGCCCAAATGCACGCATGCTAGTATTTATATTTTGGTTTTGCTAACGCTCAGTCGACTGAGATTTAGGTTAGCGCTCAATCGATTCATCCACCGTTAAAAACGCGTCGCGATCGTGCAAACGGCTAGGTCTTCTTCCTCGAGATTTAGGTTTGCATTGCTGCACGCATGTGCAGTATGGGAAATCATCGTACCTACAAAGGGCATGACTGTCCCAGACGTGTCCGCAACTGCTGGATGTGGATCGAGGCCGTCACGGCTGTGACGACGGTCGACTCCAGGCAGAGATAAGGAATGCGGTGACTCCAGTGAAAACTGCTATTGGGTGAAAACCTGAAAACTTTCTTTCTTTCCCGTCGGGTTGACATCAGACGGCACAGATCAAATGTGGGAGACGCCGCTCCCACCTAAACACCATTTTGCTGATAACCCCCTCCACTTATCCCTTTGGTTGAAACAATTCAGTTAAAAAAACACGCATGATCCAGTTGACCTATCGTCTTCAATCTCGTGCCCGGATGGAGAATAACGACTGTGAGGCTGCGGCTCTTCTCCCATGCGACGGCGAGCCTGTGTCTTGGCTCCATGCGGGGTCGAATCCGAGGCTGGTCGTTGACCCACGCGACGACGAGCTGGTGGCGGTTGCAGCGTTGTCCTCGGCGGCCGCGGCAACGCCGACGCGCAACGGCGACCTGGGACCCGACGAACACCCTATGCTTCCCCACGTGAAGGATACCCGGCGGCAGCAGTGCTTCTCCCATGGGACGACGACCCGGTAGCGTCCGCGCTGCTTCCCTGAAGAATTAGGCATTCTGCTTCTCTGTATATTATTATTAGAGTGAAAGGCACCAGAGGTCACGGAGTTGCGCGAAAAGGAAGGATTGGTCACCAAGTTGGAAAACCTCAATTATGGGTCACCAACTTGTGGAGTAGTCAATCTTTGGTCATTCCGTCATGACGGAGGTTAAGTTGCTGACGTGGCGGACTGTTTTTTACAAATATCCCCTTATAATTTAGTTTCTTCCAATTATTAGGTCCTTTTTGATTTATTTTTTCGTTAACAAATCCACAGCAGAGGCTCACCTTGGCGAACGCTCCGCACGCCCCGGCAAGCACCATCTGCTCGACGCACGCCCCGAGCTCGCTCCTTTCTTCTCTTCTTCTTCGCCCAAAAAGAAAATCAAGCAGTTCCCTGAATCCTGCGCCCGTGCTCCCATCCCTGCTCTGCTCTAGGGCGAGCGCATCTCGGGCGGGGATCCCCTGGATTTCTGTCTGGAGCCCCGATTGGCTGCGGAATTCCCGGCCGCTCCCTCCGGCGTCTGAATCTTGGCGCGGCGAGTTTGTTTCGGCGGCGGAGTCCTTCGATTGGCTTCGGAAATTTCGCGCCCGCGGCTGAATCTTGCCGCGGCGTGTTGGTTCCCGCGGTGGTTCTTGGGCAAGCGCCTGGATGCGGCCGGGAACAAGCCCATGAGGAAGCTCTTCTTCTCCGAGGTGTCCTCCACAGACGGACGGGCGGGCGGGCGCGACTGCCCACGACCTCCGGCCAGCGAGCGAACTCCCCTTGAAGATCCCCCCCTCCGCACGCAGCAGCTGCTTCCACGGAGATCACCACGGCGGCGGCGGCGGCCCGTGCACAGGCGAGAAACTAACTATCAGATTTTGATCTGATCTCGATCGCAAGGTCGAGCGACGAAAATCGGCATCGATTATCCAACCACCTACCTGGTCCGTGTAAGTTTCCCGCATTGCTCCAGTACAGCACGTCGGTCTGTAATTAAATCAAGTGTATCGTCTCTCTTCTATGAGTGATTTTTGCTGCCTTTTCTTGTTCTTCCCTTTTTCTTTTTCTACAATCCTAACAATTCTGAATAGAAACCGAACAATCCTGGTTGAGAAATAGTACTCTAACTAGGCTGAATCGATTGTTTCTATACACGGGCCAGGTAGCGCAGCGGCCATGAATCGGGGGATTAGATTCGTTTTACGTCTCAATATTTGTTTTGCGTGAGTTACTAGGAAAACCAGTGTGCTGTGTCCAGGTTTTTTTTTTGAAAAGGACCTAGCAATTGGAAGACACAAAAGTTCAAGAGGTTTTTTGTAAAAACAGACTGCCACGTCTTCGACTTAACGCCCGCCGTGACGGAATGACCAAAGTTTGACAAATCCACAACTTTGTGATCAATAATTGACATTTCGCAACTTGGTGACCAATACTTCTTTTCTGCGCAACTTCGTGATCTCCGGTGCCTTTCACTCTTATTATTATGTGAAGAATGAGGCGCTGCTTCTCTGAAATTCTGGTTCTTGTATAGATTCCGATGTAATTCGTGGATGTAAATTTTGACTTGGTGGTAATCTGTTGAATCCATGTGGCAAACTCTTGAATCAACATGTCAATCTCCACGATCTGTGAAGCACAGGACAGGATCCAAACATCACACGTTTGCGTCTGGTGCTCTGCATATAAAGTTTCCGTCTGTTGCTCTGCATGTACAATTTGCGTCTGGTGCTCTGCATATACAGTTTCAACGAACAGCCACCACCGGAGGGCACGGACGGCCGTCCGAGGCCAGCGGCGTGCTGGGGATGACGGACGGCGGAGGAATTCTGGGCGCCCGAGGAGGGTTAGAGAGAGGGCTCAGTACAGGGGACCGAGTAGTGCTAGGGCACACGACCGACGGAGCCTAGCGCCGACGCAATCGGCTCGGGAGGAGTCTCCATGGCTGCACAGATCGTGAATGGATCGTGCACTCGTGCGTGCTCTTTTTTACTGAAGAGTTTTCAAGCGAAGGGATAAGTAGAGGGGGTTATGAGAAAGATTGTGTTTAAGTGGCAGGAGCGCTTTCCACATTTGATCTAGGCCGTCTGCTGCTGATCCGATGGGTAAGAAATAAAGTTTTCAGGTTTTCACCCAATAGCAGTTTTCACATGATACTTCCCCCAGATACTATAGCTTTAAGTAGACACAGGCGGCATGGCAAGGACAGACGCGACGACATCGGCTAGAAATCGATGGCAGCTTCCCGAGGTAGGGGACATCTGTGGCTGCCGAATACTGACAGAGCAGAAACATTAAATTAATTACGAAGCAAGATGAATAGATGATGTCCAATTGTAGAAAAAATGGTGGAGATGGAGTGGGGTGCCCAAGAGTAACTGGGGTGAAGAAAGAAAGTAGACAGTGGTGCAAACACACCAAAACAGACGCGAACATCAGGATCGTAAATCTGCGACAAGAAATCGACATGCATCAAGATAGAAAAGAGCAAAACAAAACACATTAGAAAAAAACCGAAATAAACAGTTAACAAATAACAAAGAGAACTATCGAATATCAAAACTCACCGAAACGACACCAGGCCTAACAAAACACACGGAATCAAACGCGCACAGCCAAGAGAGAGAACCGGTAAGAACACGACCCGCACACAAAAATAAATAACATAAGAAATCTACTACAAAGTAACGACTCGTAAATAGAAAAGGGAACACGAAAAAACAACATGAAAACATGAACCGTGGACAACCCAAAAATGATCCAATAGCACGGTTAGAACGAAAACGAAAGCAACAAACAAACAACAAAAAAACAGATCAAACACAAAACGGTAAGGCGGAAAGCAAGCAAAAACAAAGAAAAATCCCGAAAGACTTCGGATCTAAACTCAACAGAAACGACGTCGGGAAAATTCGGTGGGACGCAGCAGCGACGACGAAGGAGAGGAGGGCGAGCAACGCGAAAGGCCGCAAACGGACAGACCCAGCCCGGAGCAAACAAGCCGACAGAGCAATAACAACGATTGATGAAGAAGAAACGAGAAAATGGAGGCTGCCGTAACCATCCTATCCATGGAGTGAGGTATACAGCCCCCACCCAATACAGTAGAATGTACCCGCCGACGAATGAAGAGATGGCAACAAGATCGGGCCGAACTATAGATACGGAAGCCGCGGGTCGATCGGGGCAAAAAAACGGAGTACCCCCATCGCAAAATCTTCTCGCGACCCTTCCATCCTACACCTCTGACTCCACGGTGGACCAAGAACAGTTTGGGCCCATAGGCAACCACCTTAGTAGACATGCGGGGCATGGATAGTAGCAACAAGACCTTTTCGCGCACCCGAACGTACTCACCGACGAATGGTGAGCGTCCACTGAGACAATGTGAACGCGACGAACGCAAAATTTCCGCCGTGCCCGTCCGCGGGAAAAAATCCCCGAGAGTTAAGAATGCCGACGTGTACCAAAGCTGAAGCTGCTTCGTCTGGCCCGGGTGTAGTGACCAACGCGGAAGAACAGAATGGGAAAACCGAAACACGACCAGGACGCTCCACAACAGAGGCAATAAAACCTACAACGGTAAAAGAACAAATTCATCCAATGGGCGGCTTCCGTTGCAAATTTTGACCCACTGTCACACGGATTAAACGCGTCGCGCGAGGCAGGCGGGTGGGCCCGCGGGCTCCCGGGGGTGTCCGGGGAGGGCGTCAACTAGACGGGGGACGCGAAGTAGCGTCCTCGTAGGAATATATCAAATTGTTGTTCATGCCGACTCGAGCAAGCCGGTATGATCGAACACAGCGGAAGGGCGGAGAGGCTCATATTGGACGGCCGGAAAGCTGAAATCGCTGAGGTGCGCCCAAAGGCTCTCACCGTTTATATTTTTAGATGTAAATGCAATATTAGTATATAATATAGTACATTTGGGTAAAAAGTAGCTACAAAATGAGAAATTGAAAATATTTGGGCATTCGCTATCCAGTATGGTCCACTTTCCATGAAAATTAGAGCGATGCCATTTTACAACATATTTCTTTGCACCTGCTTCACAATAAACCCATTTTTGGCACTTATAAAATAAAATAGTTTGTTAGAGAAAAGTTGTAAAACGCCCTCTAGAAATATTACAACCTCCGATTCTTAATAAGTCTGCCAGTTTTGAACTAACCCCTGTTCAAAATCGTGACACTTTTTTTAAATCGGAGGGAGTTTTTTCATGCCAAATGTACTTATATGCCAAATATGGGCACATCATGAACTATGCACTGGATATGGCCGTCACCACCATAGTCATCATGCTTGAAACCCGTGAATGTTCATACATGATAAAACTTTGTGAAGATTTTTTTCTTAAGTTGCCATATTGGAAGTTTGGTATTTACTTTAGCAACTATTACACATAAAATGAGTCCATGCAAAAGGTTTGCTTTTGTTAAATTTGTCTTCATTTTCTTTGATTTTTTCAAAACGGGTGTCTTAAGATGATTTTTTCAAAACGGGTGTCTTAAGATGATTTTTTCAAAACTGCATGGCTATTCATAGAAAGAGGTTGAATATTTTATTTTATTTCTTTGTGAATTATGCATATAATACTACTTGGGTGTCTTAAGATGATTTTTGATAATTTTTAGTCCCAAAATAGAGCATTGAAAAAATTGATTACTCATTTAAATGGGCAAAAGTAGCTAGAAATAGAGAAAATTCCAAATATTTGGGTATTGTCCATCGAAATGGTCGACTATGTGTGAAAATAAGAGTGGTTCCATTTTGGCAACATGTTATTTGCGCTTCTGAACTACGATTCAGATCAAGTCTTACCGAAATTGGATTTCCTTTTCCCTCCACCTCAATTTTTATAATACTCATAGCCTTTTTTATTCGCGTCATCCCCAACCTGGATCTATTCCTGCCGCATCTACGTCCTCTGCCTCCAGCAACTAGAGCAACATCATCTTGTTCATTATTGAGAATAGGCCTCTTCTCACAACGCACTAGTTCTATTTGCAGTTGAATCTTCCTGTTCTGGCTTATTGAGTTTGCTTCACAAAAACCACACTTGCTGCACTTAAAAAATGGAAAACAATCATACGAAAAAAAGTTGAAACCTCCACTATGTAACATTGTTTGCAATGCCAAGATGCACCTTTCTACCAAATATGAGCACATTATCATGAACTATCTTAGTAATTTGCCTTAAACTCATGAATGTTCATACATGATATACTTTATTTGGCAACTAATACACTGAAAACGACTACACGCGGAAGGATTGCTGAAAGGACATTTTGTGATCTCTTAGTTTTGTGTGTTAGTTAACAACACTTTGGATGTTTTAATCTGGTGCTAAGTGATGCAGGTTTTATTGTATACAACATATGCATCAACACCAAAAAGAGAAAAGAGTTTCTGGAGCTTTTCAGGCCGGAGTTTCCGGCCTCCAAGGCCGGAGTTTCCGGTCCTGGTCTTGTCCTCGAAGAAACAGCAAGCTGCTGATTTGCTGCTCAGCCCCTGGTGTGGGGCGGAGTTTCCGGCCCTCAGGACCGGAGTTTCCGCCCCTGGCCAAACATTCCGGCCCCAGGGCACCGGAGTCTTTGCCCAAGCTCTGCTGCGAAGTTGCTGCTCAGCCCCTGGTGTGGGGCGGAGTTTCCGGCCCCCTAGGCCGGAGTTTCCGCCCCTGGCCAAACATTCCGGCCCCAGTGCACCGGAGTTTTGGCCCAGTCTCAGCTGAAGAAGTTGCTCAGCTCCTGGTGTGGGGCGGAGTTTCCGGCCCTGTAGGCCGGAGTTTCCGCCCAGGCCGGAGTTTCCGGTCACTAGGACCGGAGTCTCCGGTGTGATTCTTCTCTGCAACGGCTACTTTTCTGGGAGGGGTATATATACCCCTCCATCTACCTCCAGCCAGCTAGCTCGCCCAGAATCAAGATCCCCATTGTTGCAAGCTCAAGAATCACTAGATCTCCCAATCCCTCCACCCAAACTTGTTGATCTTTGGAGGATTGAAGGAGAAGGCCCCGATCTACATCTTCACCGAGCCGTTTGTCATTTCCCCCTCATTCACTTGAGGGACCATTTGCTAGGGTTTCCACTAGGAAAACCTAGCCCCCTATTGTACTCACTTGATTGTCTTTGTGACAGATTGTAGCTGTTTGGGAGCCCCCAATCCTTTGTGGGTTGTGCCCCAAATCGTTGTTGTAAAGGCTCCGGACTCCGCCTCGAAGGTTTCCGATAGTTGAAGTGAACCAAACCTTTGTGGTGCGGTTCACCGGAGAAGAGGGTGAGGCCTTTGTGGCCGTTGAACCATTGTGTTGGTTCACACCTCTCCAACGAGACGTACTCCCCTAAAAAGGAGGAACTCGGGATTACATCCGTGTCTCCGCGTGCTTTGACTTCGGTTACCTCTATCCTTGTTTACCGCCTTATTATATCGTGCTTAGTTGCTAGCTTGTCATATAGGTAAATTCACCGTAGTTGCATATCTAGAGAATTTACCTTTTGTGTCAAGCTAAATTGAAAAAGACTAAAATTGGAGTAGCACCTATTCACCCCCCCCTCTAGGTGTCATACCGATCCTTTCAATTGGTATCAGAGCCTAGGCTCTCTTGTTTTGGGTTAACCGCCTAAGAGAAGTATGACACAAAGTGAGGATGAGGCCGATCTTGCCAAGGCCAAGAGACCATGGCATCCATGGCCGATATCAAATCGTTGGAAACAACATTGACATCGTCCATGAATGACATGAATGTCAAATTTGATGAGTTGCGTGACATGCTCATGAAACTCACAAATGCCAAGGTTTCGGAAACCATCCCACTAGAGGGTATCTCTAACTCCGATGAAGGTGATTCCGAGGAGGGTAAAAAGAAAAATGAGAAGGGGTGGAAACCACTCCGGATCTAAACCATCTCCTCCTCCTCCTACCAAGCATGAAGATGGGAAGGAAGAGTACCATAACGTTCCGGGATGGTACCCTATCGACCCACCTATCACCACCCGCATAAACCCCATTGGTCCTCCACCTAAGCTTAATGCATTAGCCTTTGCTAGTTGGCAACGCTCAATGAAATCTCATATTAACAGTGCCTCTATCGAGCTTTGGAGGATCATTGAAGATGGGTACAAGGTTGCGGATCCAAGCAATGTGACAAGAAGAGAATTTGCCGAAAAGCAACTCAATGCCTCCGCACTCCATATGATTGAACTTTCAGTGGGTGAAAGTGACAAGCATTATGTTCTCAATGCCACCACCGCCAAAGAAGCTTGGAATTGTCTTGAGGTTGCATTTCTTGGGAATGAAAGCATGAAGAGAAACCGATATGAGTCTTTGAGCAATGATGCCGAAGGCTTCTACATGTTTGACAATGAGACTCATGAAGACATGTATGGAAGACTCAAGACTCTTGCAAAGGCCTTCTTTGATGTGGGGGCAACCTATGTGGATGATGCTTATGTCAAGAGGAAGTATGTGAATGCTCTCTTGCCTTCCGAGCCCATCGAGGTGAAGGCCATTCAAGGAAGACACAACTACAACGAAATGACATCCAATGAAGTTATGCAAGAAGTGCAAGCCTCCAAGGTTGCCACCAAGAATGCCGAAGATAGCCGTGCTAGGGCCATGGGGATGAAACAAGGCCCCTCACTTGCTTTGAAGGCCAAGGTGGTATGTCTTGATGAGGTTGAAGCGTGCCCAAGCAACATTGCTCCAAATGATCTTGAACCGGCTCTAAATGGTCATATAGCTCTTGCCACAAGAGAGTTTTGGCAAGACCCGGCAAAAGCTAAAGCCAAGGTTGATAAAGAGAACAACTCAAGTGGGAAGAAAGAGCTAGCCTCAAAGTGGAAGACGTGCTACAATTGTCATGACAAGAACCACTACATAAGAGAGTGTCCTTATGAGAACCGAGAGCAAAATGGTGGGAAGCTCATCCCCAAGGACCATTCAAAGTTGATCCAAAAGAAGCCCGCAAGACCAAGGAAGCCTTTCTTCAAGAAGGCACCAAGAATTGTGTTGGTGGCACAAGAAGAATATGCCACAAGTGATTCCGAAGATGAAGATGCACCTACTAAAGAGGTAGCCGCATTGGCTATTGTATCAACTTCATCATCTTCTCTCTTTGAATCCCCCAATGAGAACTTCTCCACCAACAATGCTCGTTGCCTCATGGCTAATGTCACCGAGGTATCATCTCCTTCTCCCAAGACTATGCATGAAATGAGTGATCAATCTAGTCTTGTGATTAAGAAAGAACTTGTTGCTTTCGATACTTTCATGACTAACTTGCAAGGTGAAGCTAAGGAACATGTTGAGTCTCTCATGAGACAACTATGTGCGGCCGAAGAACTTCTTCAAGAAAAGAGTAAGATTGAGAGAGAGGATTCTCTCACCATTGCCTCTTTGAATGCTTCCGTAGCATCCTTGAATGCCTCTCTTGATGAAGAGAGTGAAGAAAGATGTTCTCTTGAGGAAAGACTTGAGTCTCTTGATGCTAAAAATGATGATATCATTAATAAAATCATTAAGGATAGAGATCATGTCGTTGCTAAATATAAAGTGCTTAAAAAGGAGAAAGTTGAACTTGGGGTTGCTAATGCTAGACTTCTTGAGGATATGGAGAAGCTTGACAAGGCTCACAAGGCCTTGGAAACAACTCACTCCCTTTTAGTCAAGTCTCATGAGCAACTTCAAACTCAACTTTCTAAATCTAGCTCAACTAGCATATCTATTCTTCCTCGTGTTCATGAAAATGTTATTGAAGAAAATGTTAGTGCCAAGACCTCTATTCCCAAAGGTAAAGATAAGGGTATTGCTTACTTATTTGAGCAAAAACCACACAAAGGGAAGGAGGGTCTTGGTTATGTAGCCGAGCCCAAGAAGAAAGTGGGCAACAACAAGAAGATCAAGACCAAGCCCGCACAAGCCGAGACTTCCATTGCGGGTGGTAGTGCCACAAGGGGCAAGACCACTCGTAGTGACTTTGCGGGGCATAACAACCCCAACTATATTCTTTATGTTGATTATTATGGGGATGTTTATGCTCAATATGTTGGTCCATATGATGGTTACATTGATTACTCTATTTGGGTCCCTAAGACTCTTGTTGCTAACCAAAGAGGACCCATTGAGAAATGGGTACCTAAATCCAAGCAATGATTTCTTGTAGGACTATGCTTCCGGTGGATCGAAATGGGTGGTTGATAGTGGATGCACTAGTCATATGACCGGAAGCAAGGAGATTATGACGGAGTTGAGACCAAATCTAAATACATCCGTCTCTTATGGTGACAATCAAAGGCCGAGGTAAAGAGTCTCGGCAAGGTGGTAGTTGCAAGGGATATCACCCTTGTAAATGTCATGCTTGTTGAGTCTCTAGGTTACAATCTTATGTCCGTTCGTGCTCTTAATAAGATGAACTTTGATGTCCATTTTACTATTGATATGGTGGTACTCTTGAGGAGCAAGACTCTAAAGGTCATGTTCGTTGGGTATGTTGAAAATGAGTTGTTTGTGGTAGACTTTTCGGGGTCTACCAACACTCAAGCAATATGCCTATTCGGAAAGGCCGACGTGGGGTGGTTGTGGCATCGCCGCTTGTCCCATGTCAACATGAGAACTTTGCAAAGTCTTCACAAGGGTGGCCACATTCTTGGACTAAAAGAGGATGTTTCTTTTTCTAGAGATCGTCTTTGTAGGGCTTGTGTTGAAGGAAAGATGCATGATTCTCCCCATCCGGGCAAGACCATTATTTCATCAACGAGGATTTTGGAACTTCTTCATGTTGATCTCTTTGGTGCCGTGCCTCAACCTAGTCTTGGTGGGAAGAAATATTGTTTGGTGATTGTTGATGACTATTCAAGATTTACTTGGGTTTATTTCTTCAAGACGAAGGATGAAACCCAACAAACCGTCATCGACTTTTCCAATATTGTTCAACGCCAATACAATGTCCCTATTTTGGTCATTAGGAGTGATAATGGCTCCGAGTTCAAGAACTACACCTTAAATGAGTTTCTTAGTGAAGAGGGGATTCGTCATCAATATTCCGCTGCATATACCCCTCAACAAAATGGTGTAGCCGAAAGGAAGAACCGGACTCTCATGGATATGGCAAGGTCTATGTTGGCGGAGTTTAAGTCTCCGCTATTCTTATGGGCCGAGGCTATCTCCACGGCGTGTCACTCATCTAACCGGTTATTCTTTCGTGTTGGCAAGAAGTTTACATCTTATGAGATGCTCACCGGCAACAAGCCCAATGTCTCCTACTACCGAGTTTTTGGTTGTAAGTGTTTCTATAAGAACAAAAGTGTTCGTTTGTCTAAATTTGAATCTAAAGCTTTAGAGGGTGTTTTTGTTGGTTACGGTGCCGAATCTCACACCTATAGAGTCTATGACAAGACCGTTGGGAAAGTCATAGAATCTTGTGATGTGAGGTTCGATGAGAATGACGGCTCCCAAGTGGCGCAATTTCATGTTTGTGATGTAGATAATGAGGAACCTCAAGAAGCAATAAGAAGAATGGGGGTTGGTTTCCATCGCCCCATTGAAATCCATCATGAGCCTCCTCAAGCAAGTCCTAGCTCCACTCAAGTGGAGACTCCATCATCACAAGTTGAAGTTGCACCTTCTATGGAAGCAAATGATGCACCTACCCAAGAACAAGTTCAAGGCCCTCCTCAAGTTGACCAAGATCAACCCTCTCCTTCCTTTGTTGAAGATGAGCTTCAAGATGATCAAGGTCAACACTCCGGTCAAGACGGGGACTCAAATGATCAAGATGATCAAGCGAAATTCCTCGCATCAATGAGGATATCGAAACCCGTCGTATAGCAAGAGTCAAAAAGGATTGGAGAAGAAAGAGTCTTCATCTAGAAAATATCATTGTTAATGTCAAGAACAAGGTCACCACAAGAAAACAATTGGCAAATTTCAATGAACATCAAGCCACATCTCTATGGTGGAACCAAAGAAAGTCTTTGAAGCTCTTGAAGATCCGGATTGGTTGGAAGCCATGCATGAAGAACTCAATAACTTCAAGCGCAACAAAGTGTGGAATCTAGTGGAAGCCAAAAGATTGCCTCAATGTTATAGGCACCAAGTGGATTTCAAGAACAAGCAAGATGAGCATGGAATGGTTGTGAGGAACAAGGCAAGATTGGTAGCACAAGGGTACTCTCAAGTTGAAGGCATTGATTTTGGAGAGACCTATGCTCCCGTGGCTCGCCTTGAGTCCATCCGTATCCTTCTTGCATATGCATCACATCATAATTTCAAATTGCAACAAATGGATGTGAAAAGTGCTTTTCTTAATGGTCCTTTAAAGGAGTTGGTATATGTTAAGCAACCTCCGGGATTTGAGGATCCACACTTCCCTAACCATGTCTACAAACTTGATAAGGCGCTCTATGGTCTCAAACAAGCACCTCGTGCTTGGTATGAGCACCTAAGAGAGCTATTGGTAGACCGTGGCTTTGAAGTGGGGCAAATCGATCCCACTCTTTTTACCAAGAGGGTTAAAGGGGAGCTTTTCATATGCCAACTTTATGTTGATGATATCATATTTGGCTCTTCTAACAAAGCTTTTAATGATGAATTTTCAAAGCTTATGACCGATAGGTTCGAGATGTCCATGATGGGAGAGTTGAAGTACTTCCTTGGTTTTGAGATCAAGCAATTGAGTGGAGGGACCTTCATCTCTCAAGCCAAATATATCCAAGACATGCTCAAGAGGTTCAAGATGCAAAATGCTAAAGAGAAGAAGTTTCCTATGGACACCAAGTGTCATCTTGAACTTAATCCAAAGGGTAAAGATAAGGATGTTGATCAAAAACTCTATCGCTCTATGATTGGTTCTTTGCTTTATCTTTGTGCATCTAGACCCGATATTGTGTTGAGTGTAGGAGTGTGTGCAAGGTACCAAGCGGCTCCCAAAGAAAGCCACCAAACGGCGGTTCTTCGAATCTTTCGATATTTGGTTCATACCCCAAGGTTTGGTTTGTGGTATCCTAAAGGCTCAACTTTCTCTCTTGCCGGTTACACGGATTCGGATTGGGCCGGTTGCAAGGATGATAGGAAATCAACTTCCGGGGCTTGCCAATTCCTTGGTAGGTCCTTGGTGAGTTGGTCTTCTAAGAAGCAAAATTGCATATCTCTCTCCACCACCGAAGCCGAGTATGTGGCGGCCGCTAGTTGTTGCACTCAATTGTTGTGGATGAGGCAAACTTTAAAGGAATACGGTGTCCATTGTGACAAAGTGCCTCTTTTATGTGACAATGAAAGTGCTATCAAGATTGGCCACAACCCGGTGGAGCACTCAAGAACGAAGCATATTGAGATTCGCTATCACTTCATCCGTGATCACATCATCCGGGGTGATATTGAGCTTGGTTATATTCCCACGAAGATCCAACTTGCCGATATGTTCACGAAGCCACTTGATGAAGCAAGGTTCACTTATTTGAGGCATGAGCTAAATATCATCGATTCGGGGAGCGTCGCTTGAGTATCTTGCATACACACCTATATCTTAGCTATTGTTTGGTTTAGGTGTAGGCATGGACATAGGGGGAGTGCGGTCCTAATCCATTGGACTATCCCTCCCCCCATTATGCCGATAGAAAGAACTCATTTTGTCTCTATATTGTTCATTTTATGAATTGTGAGCTTAAATGACGAGTAGTGGCGGTGAACCCAAGATATATCTTCGCGGTGTCACACCACATACACTCATACATGGTGGCTTAGGCCACCGCCATCTTCTTTGTGAAGATTTGATCTTGTTGGAGCTTTATGGCCTTTTTGTGGTCTTTATGGAAAACACACTCAAATGATGCTTCTTAATGTTTTCTTTGTGCTCTTACCAAGTTTGAGTGTGAAGTACCATTTCCAGTGACTTTGTGTCCATCCCAGGCCTCTCCCTTCTGAAAACTTGCTCCTCTTGCATCTTGCATGTTCACAACAAAATCTGGCATTTTTGAGTTGGTGGGGCCGGAAACTCCGGTCCTTTGGGCCGGAATATCGGTCTGACTGAAGTTTCCGCCCTAAACCCGGAATCTCTGGCTTAGGCCAGAAACTCCGGTGTTTAGGCCGGAAACTCCGGTCTGGGCAGTCTCGCAGGGGTCCAAAAGGGGATCGGGGTGGGAGTTGACTTCACAACTCCCACACACCCCCGACCCCAACCTCTCCCCTGCAGCCGCCGCCGTCTCAAGGTGCCACTCCGGCTGCTCCCCGCCGCCGGAATCCGCCGTGCCTCCGGCCTACTCCTCCTCACCAACGTGGGAGACCTTCCTCTCCTTCGTTTGGGCTGCACCATGGACAAAAAGGGTGGGCAGAGGACAAAGGCTTCCATGAAACATCCTGAAAAATCACCAAGAAAAGTCATCCGTGCTCAAACTAGGGACAAGCTTCTTTTTGACAGCAGTGCTGGCCGTCTGAGACAGCAGGGTACCATAGATGAAGAAGCCACAAGACATGCTGCCCTAGGTGGTTTTGATAATGAAGAAGAGGCCGAGAGAGCTCATTTTGACTCCTTGACCACTGTTTTGGGCATGGGGAAGCTAGAGTTTCGTCGGATGAGATCTCAGCAGTTCTATGACTTGCCATCCAACACCGATGATCCTAGGTTTCCAAGGAGAGAGCAGCAGCTGATCATGAATGAGATTTATGCCCGTATTGAGAAGCATATGGTGTGTGAGCAAAAAGTGTTGAGCCTTGAGAGCTTGGACAAGAAGCCTTATTTTCAAGAGGCCGTGTGGATTGCTCGGAAGCTTGGACTTGAGAGGCTCATCTCTCATGTTCATGAAGATTATGATATTCAGCTTGTGCATCAGTTCTTTGCCACAGTGGTGTTTGATAATGATGAAGATATCACCATGACTTGGATGACCGGTTCTCAAAAGTGCACCTCTAACTTTGTGGAGTTTGGAAGATGTTTGGGATACCAGTTCAAGGGTGCCACTACTTGTGTTGGGAAGAGGATGCATGTGGAAGGGGTAGCCTACAACAAACGCCGCTTGCGCCCTTTATATTCAGTTGCAAAATCCGTTGGCACCAATCAAGACCTCCTCCCCACCTTCAACATTTTCCTTCGCATGGTTCGGCTCAATCTTGCTCCTCAAGCCGGAAATGTGGATGCCATTCAAGGAGGGCTTGTCAATCTCTTATACCATGCTTACAAGGTGCTCCAAGCCGGTCCGGATTGTGAAGGCCAAGAAGTTGATGTCATGGATTTCATCAAGTGTGAATTGCTTTGGGCCATTTTTGAGCACAAGAACCCTCTCTATGCACCTTATGTGATGAAGCTCATCCTCTCCAAGGTCTCCAACATCGATACCTCTCGCCTCACCAAGCATGCCAAGGGGACTCTCCACCAACTTAGCAAGCACACCAAGCAACCGTCTTCCTCTCGTGCACCTCCTCCGCAATCTAGTAGTGAGGAAGCGGAGACTGAGGCCCCAATGCCTAGAAGGAGAAGCAAGAATGCCGACCCTCCCTCATATCTTCAAGGAAGGGCTCAAGTGAACTCGGAAGTGAGTAAACTCTCTTGGTGGAAGAGAAAGTTGCTTTGCATGGATGTTGCACTTCACAAGGAGAACCATGCCTCATATGTGAGAGAGAAGCATATCATTGACAACCAACAAATCATGATCAAGGAGTTGCGCAAGCTCAACAATGGTAGTATCACTCCTCCTCCGGAAGAAGATGAAGATGGCAATCCTATTATCTCTTCCTCGTCGGCCGAGACTATTCCTCTTGAGAAATGGAACGAAGACGTCTTTCCTTGGTCGGATTATGCGGATGTGACTTCATTGCCTTCCTCTTCTCGCAACACCGGCAAGGCTCCCATGAACCTTTCCGATGAGGACTACAATCAAGAAGGGGAAGGTGATGATGACATGGAAGAAAGCTCCGGGTGATCTCCATGGGTTACGTGTAGTTATGCTCTTTTCCCTTTTTGGCGTCTCGATGCCAAAGGGGGAGAAGTAGTTCTATTAAGTTCTCTCCGGGATTTGCATGGGTTGGACACAAGCATGTGGCTTTTATCATTTTATTGCGCTTGTGTCCCTTTTATGTTATTTGGAACTTATTTGCATCTTGTGTTGTGAACTATGTGAGTGTAAGACATATGGATTTCTATTATGTATGGTTGAACCTACATTATTGTGCTATGGTTATATGGATGTTTATCTACATTTATATGCACAAGGTATGGTTTTTATCTCTAGGCTCAACCTACTTTGTGATATGTCTTGTTTGTGCGTTGTATCGTTTACATATCATGTCGCCTTATGGTGGAACTTGTTTCTCTATATGTGTGCATTTGCATTCCAAAGCAAATGACTTATATGCACACATCTAGGGGGAGCTTTTCCTTTTGTTAAACATGATAGTATGGTGAATTTATTGCAAATCCGTGTGTTGTCATCTAACACCAAAAAGGGGGAGATTGAAAGGACATTTTGTGATCTCTTAGTTTTGTGTGTTAGTTAACAACACTTTGGATGTTTTAATCTGGTGCTAAGTGATGCAGGTTTTATTGTATACAACATATGCATCAACACCAAAAAGAGAAAAGAGTTTCTGGAGCTTTTCAGGCCGGAGTTTCCGGCCTCCAAGGCCGGAGTTTCCGGTCCTTGGTCTTGTCCTCGAAGAAACAGCAAGTTGTTGATTTGCTGCTCAGCCCCTGGTGTGGGGCAGAGTTTCCGGCCCTCAGGACCGGAGTTTCCGCCCATGGCCGAACATTCCGGCCCCAGGGCACCGGAGTCTTTGCCCAAGTCTCTGCTGCGAAGTTGCTGCTCAGCCCCTAGTGTGGGGCGGAGTTTCCGGCCCCCTAGGCCGGAGTTTCCGCCCCTGGCCAAACTTTCCGGCCCTAGTGCACCGGAGTTTTGGCCCGAGTCTTTGCTGTCAAGATGTTGCTCAGCTCCTGGTGTGGGGCGGAGTTTCCGGTCCCTGTAGGCCGGAGTTTCCGCCCCAGGCCGGAGTTTCCGGTCACTAGGACCGGAGTCTCCGGTGTGATTCTTCTCTGCAACGGCTACTTTTCTGGGAGGGGTATATATACCCCTCCATCTACCTCCAGCCAGCTAGCTCGCCCAGAATACAAGATCCCCATTGTTGCAAGCTCAAGAATCACTAGATATCCCAATCCCTCCACCCAAACTTGTTGATCTTTGGAGGATTGAAGGAGAAGACCCCGATCTACATCTTCACCGAGCCGTTTGTCATTTCCCCCTCATTCACTTGAGGGACCATTTGCTAGGGTTTCCACTAGGAAAACCTAGCCCCCCATTGTACTCACTTGATTGTCTTTGTGACAGATTGTAGCTGTTTGGGAGCCCCCAATCCTTTGTGGGTTGTGCCCCAAATCGTTGTTGTAAAGGCTCCGGACTCCGCCTCGAAGGTTTCCGATAGTTGAAGTGAACCAAACCTTTGTGGTGCGGTTCACCGGAGAAGAGGGTGAGGCCTTTGTGGCCGTTGAACCATTGTGTTGGTTCACACCTCTCCAACGAGACGTACTCCCCTAAAAAGGAGGAACTCGGAATTACATCCGTGTCTCCGCGTGCTTTGACTTCGGTTACCTCTATCCTTGTTTACCGCCTTATTTATCATACTTAGTTGCTAGCTTGTCATATAGGTAAATTCACCGTAGTTGCATATCTAGAGAATTTACCTTTTGTGTCAAGCTTGAATTGAAAAAGACTAAAATTGGAGTAGCACCTATTCACCCCCCCCCCCTCTAGGTGTCATACCGATCCTTTCAATTGCATTTTTCTTTTTTTTTTCTTTTTCTTTGATTTTTTTAAGTAGGGTCAAAATGCCCCGCATGGCTATTCATATCAAGGATTTGGATAGTAACACCAATGTTGGGGATATCGCTTATCGGAAACTTATCGGTCGACCCAAGATAAGGGCAAATCGGCCAGTTTATCGGCATATTGGCTGGTTTATCTTATCGGTCAGACACCTGTAAGCGATAAATCGGCCGGTTTATCGGCCGATATCTTAAACAATTGGGTATCTTCAAATGTTTTTTGGCAGTTTATAGGACCAAACTAGAGCATTGATTTAGTTTTGGAAAATCAGCCAAAACTCATTAAAAAGGGCAAAAATAGCCACAAAGCGAGAAAATTAAAAATATTAGGTCAGTGGTCATCCAATATGGTCCACTTTGTTTGAAAATTATAGTATTGCCATTTTGCAACATATTAATTGTAATTCCATCACAAAAAGCCCTTTTTTGAACTTAGAAATGGGAAATTATTATGTACGAAACAGTTGAGAAGTCGGTTTGGCAATACTGTTTCCCATGTCAAGATGCACCTATGTATCAAATATGGGCACATTATTATAAACTTTGGAATGCATAGGAGCTTGCTCATTTGGCTTAAAACTCACAAATGTTCATACATGATAGGTTTTTTCCGAAGACTTCTTTATTTTTTTTTGCAATATTCGAAGTCTGATAATTTTTTGCAATTAGTATAAATAAAAAAGATTCCATGTGGAAGAATTGTGCTTTTGATTTTTTTTTCATTTCCATTGATACTTTTTCTTTGAAATATGGTCAAAATGTTGGGATGGCTATTCATAGCAAGGTGTTGGATCCTTCAATTTTCTTGTGTCTACTGCATACCATTTTTTAATAGGAATCGGAAACCCATTCTTTTGTTCGAGAAATCAGGCAGTAGAACTCGTGTCAGTTTCTGTTGACTGAGGATTGCATTCCTCTAGCATTAGTTCTTTCTGATAGAATGCTAGTTGGGTATCTTAAAATGAATTTCTCAAAAATTTAGGACCAAATTAGAGCGTTGAACTATTTTCGGAAAATCGGCATAAACTTATTTAAATAGGCAAAAAGTAGTTGTAAAGTGAGATAATTCAAAATATTTGCCATTGCCCATCCAATATGGTCCAATTTGTGTGAAAATTAGAGTGCTTCCGTTTTGTAACGTATTATTTGCACTTGATTCACAAAAAAAACCATTTTTTGAAGCGGCGCTTCCTCTTCGGCGGTGTGAGGTACGGCGACGGCGGCGTCGCGTAGGCGTCTTGGGTCAGCGGAGGAGCTGTTTGCGTTCGTTCCTGGGTGCCCAGGGTGCTCTGTGCTTGTTGCAGGGGTCCGTTTGTATTTTCTTTTTCGTTTTGGACTTGCTTGTAATTTGTACTGGGTACTCTGGTTATGAATCAGTTCCTGTTCAAAAAAAAAAAAAAAAAAAATTTATTTTATGGCGTATCCCACACGAGGGGCACACCAAAACTCTCACTTGGAAGGGCGCACGTGAAGGCTGGCGCATCCCGCAGCTCGACACGACATCCCTTCTCTGTTCCCCACCACGGGAGGAGTTCCAACTGCCAACCTCCTCTGCATCAATGATCAATCGTCCATCACTATCCTCCACTCCACCGCAGAACCGCACTCCGCTCCACTACGCTCAGCTCACCTCGGTGCAAGATTGGGATGGAGCTGGGAGCTCTAGCTTCTCCTCCGGCATGGCGTCCCCGTCTCCTCCACCTCGCGCTCGTCATCTTCCTCTGCCTCTGGTCAGTGATGATCTCTTCTCGTTCCTTAGCCTCGATGCATTCATTAACCGCATCGGAGTGGTCGCGCACTAGCGTCTTTTTCAGTAGATGAAACCGCTTTCTACCCTGTTTGTTTCCATAAAAGAAACCTCGCGCCGCCCCTTTCGGTTAGCATCGGTTACAGATTTTCTATTGCGCATCTGATTGTCGACGAGATTGATTGATTGTCCAAGATTATATGCTCCAAAACTCTCTATCCTGTGCGAGGATAGATAAAATAGGATCCTGTGCGGGGAAATGGGATGTGCTTCTAGCCTGTTACATAATTCGAGTTCCGTCAGTGACAAGATACAACTAAACGGATCCTGGATGATCCGAAGTTCACGTGCCGTGCACAACTGCAAACCGACAGCAGAAACACCACTTCGTTTATCAAAAGACAAAAGCTCTTGCAGCTTTCGTTTGAGACAATATAATAGGACTTGAAGTCTTCCTCCATGTCTCTAGATCTATGTCAACGTTTGTTCTGCTCCCACATGGTTGGTTTGTTTGTGTTGATCAAGACTCCACCTTTCTTTATTTAAAGAGCTTATTAGTTGACATTATTCATAGCCTTCCATTTATTAGTAACTTGTAGAAGATTATTTAAATAAGTTGACCAAAATATACTTCACCAGCACACTTCTCCGCTCTTGTCTACCCATTACTGTTCTGGTCTGAAGTAGGATAGTTGTATTTGAATATATAAAAAAGTAGGAGGAAATTGCTCAGATTGTTTTTTCTCAAAAAGGGGAATATATCTCGGGCCTTTGCATCAGTTGAACAATATTTTTTAACCCTTTCACGCCGAACAGATACTACCTAAAGAGAAATAACTCCAGTTAGTTCTGAACATTTTCAGGGTTACCTCTGAGGCAAGTGAACAACTTGCTGAGTTACCACCAAGAGGATGGAATTCGTACGATTCCTTTTCTTGGACGGTTGACGAAAATGCGTACTTGCAAAATGCAAAGATCTTGTCAGAAAAGTTACTCCCACATGGATATCAGGTTTACTTGCCAGAATACTAGTAATAAGTTTGCTGTACTTAATTGAATAAGAAATGTGAACAAAGAGAAACCGGATTAACTTTTTGTCACATGTCTACTTGTAGTATGCAGTTATTGATTACCTGTGGTACCGGAAGTACGTTGACGGGGCCTATACAGATTCATATGGATTTGACAACATTGATGAGTGGGGTCGACCATTTCCTGACCTTCAAAGATTTCCATCATCCAGTAGTGATAAAGGATTCAGTCAAATCGCCAATAAGATTCATGAGATGGGCTTGAAATTCGGCATCCATTTGATGAAAGGAATAAGTACGCAGGCTGTTAATGCTAACACACCCATCTTGGACATTGAAACGGTATGGTTCCTCTTTGAAATGCTATTAGATTATGAATACTGCTGCTTCAGAATGATCTATTAGCACAAAAAGCAAAAGTCACTTATTGTCCACGTAATTCAATCTTCAAATTTATTAGTGATTAAAATGAACTCAAGGGATATGAGAGTGGGAGCACAGGGACATCCATGGATTTTCAAGGGTCTACTATGCTTTTATAAACATGATAGCATTAGGAGGAGTTACTGATGTGCTTTGCCAAATGACGCTGTCCTTGTCGTAGCATTTCTTGTTGTCCATACAAAATTTTCTGCGCACTTCAAAGAATGGCATGATCTTCATTTTATTATTCTTAGTGTTTTATCTTGTTGTCCTTTTCAGGGAAAACCTTATGTAGAGAATGGTCGGCAATGGGGGGCTCGTGATATCGGCCTGATCCATACAACATGTGCATGGATGCCACATGGATTTATGAGTGTAAATACGGACATTGGAGCTGGACGGGCCTTCTTAAGATCTCTTTACCGACAGTATGCTGATTGGGGCGTTGATTTTGGTATGCTATTTCTAAATATATACTTTGCTTTAGTTGCATGATCCTCAGGATAGGGTAGCGAGCTCCCAACATGGGAATAGTGGACATATCTAAGACGCTTCTGTAATTGAAGTTTGAAGATATGATTTCATACGTACCATTCTTGCAGTGAAGGTTGATTGTATCTTCGGTACTGATTATAGCCCGAAAGAACTAATCACTATTTCGAAGGTAAATAACTTCACTTCCTAGAGTTATTTACACAAGTCTTGCTGAAATTGGTGCACCTTCAGAATCAGTTAATTGTCACTTTGCAGCTTCTCAAGAGCTTGACCGCCCAATAGTCCTGTCCATCTCACCAGGAACTGAAGTCACTCCAGCATTAGCTGAAAACATCAGCGAGCATGTTAATATGTATAGGATAACAGGAGATGATTGGGACAACTGGAAAGATGTTAGTTCACATTTTACTGTGTCAAGGTAAACCAGACAGATATTCTTTATATATGCAATTACACTCTCTTTATTTTTCTATTTTATTTTATTTGGATGTAGTATAAAACAACTTATTTCTTTGCATATTGTACACAGTGCCTTCGCTGCTGCGAACAAGATCGGGGCCACCGGATTACACGGAAAATCTTGGCCAGACTCTTCCGTTTGGCTGGCTAACTGATGCGGGTGATGATTTATATCTTTCCCTGAGTATAATAATGCTGATTCCCCTTGCCTCCTGTGGCTGCTAATCAAGATGCTAATCACTTCCCTTACCAAAAAAGAATGTACACAATTTTCTAGAAATGCATGTTACTAGTACGTTAGATATGAACTGTACGATGCAGCGTTACTTATGCTACTTTTGATTTGTTGCAACTCAACATTTAGTTGCATCTATTAGGACAATATGGTGTATTATGGATGGATATCTCAGATTGCTAGTTTTCATTGATTGGGACTAGGATGATAAATCATGCCGCAAACTTCATAAACAGTTCTGGACCATGACATGTCTCATTCTATGTATTTAATTTTGACAAAAAATCAACTAATATGGTCCTGATTACTGAACTGTAACTTGTAACTTATACACTAGTTTTCCTTCAAAGCGAAAATTAGCTTAGTATCATCACAAAATTTTGCAAACTGGAAAATGTTATGCAGTGTTAGGCTTATATGTAGGGCCTGAGGCCACATGTCAGTGACACATTGATGGTATTTTCCAAGTCATGTTTTCTTTAACGTGGTACTGAGCAATTTGCAGATTTTGTGGAGTAATGAACATACTTTTTTATCCTTAAATAATACAGGTGTCAATCAGGGTCCTCATAGGTCATGTAACCTTACATTTGATGAACAGAAAGCACAGGTTTGCACTTCTTGATCTTCGTGCCTGCTTTTCCTTTCGTTTTACCACTAAAATCATTGTTTCATATGGCCTTGCAGATGACACTTTGGTCAATGGCTAAGTCGCCTCTCATGTATGGAGGAGATCTGAGAAATCTCGACAATAGTACATTAAGCATAATAACCAATCCTACTTTATTGAAGATAAACCACTACAGTAAAAATAATATGGAGGTACCTGCATTTTAGGATTCTTATTACAACAATTTGTACGTACGTGGCCAGTAAGCTGACCTTTTGATTTCTTTCAGTTCCATTATGTGTATGGTGAATCGACTTCCAATACGGGACAATCTGGTCATTTAAGTTCTCGGTATCCTGTACACCTGACAAATCATGATGACATGGTTGTGGGTCTCACTTCCTGCAGCAGTGACCAAGCGAATGGATGGTTTGTATTTTCACAAGATGGGAAGTCAGATCACATATGCAGGAAATATAGAACAGAGAAGGGAAAAGACATCCCATATTGCTTGGGAAAAACACAACCTCATGTTGCTTCGTAAGTACAACCCAATTATGAATGGAAGAAGTAGTCGTATTATGATTTGTATGATCACATTCTATACGTTCTAGGAATGACGTTATCATGAACAATGAAGAATACCAGGCAAAGTTCCATTTAGCAGTCGCAGACATGAATGGTTCTTGTTTGGATGCATCTGCTAGTCGGCGGCGGACTGCCTCAGAGATCAAGATTCCCATGTTCTCCAGGTGCAAATGGCATGAAAAGCAGGTACACATCAAATACGTTTTGCCCTGATAATAAAGATCTCTACAATATAATTTTGGTTGTATTTGGACTGTTCGCATTACGAATGACCGAATTCCCTTTAGATTCTTAGAGATTCTTACAGTATGAACAACATAAACCCACATTTTCTATTGCCGGCTGTGTTAAATACTTAAATCCATAACGTTCCGTAATGTATTACATTGTTGTGGCAACCACTATGACCATATTGGTCTCACAACGCCAATACATGACCATGTTACTACGTAAGTGAGCACCTAATAAAGGCAACACTTATATAGAGAAAATGTTGTATGGAGGTCTCATGGCTTTCCCATAGTCCAGCATGTAGGAGCGTACATATAACAATTACATTGAATCGGGTAATGGAAATAAATAGTCTTTACATCTTTAAATAAATGGCCATAGCTCATCATGTCTTGCATCTGATTTCTATAGGAGTGTATTTCTCCATCCAGTCACGAAGTTGCCACTTTCTTTGAATTATCTTGGCCATTTAATCTGGAGAAAAGTACCATACTATGATGAAGTCCTAGAAAACTGGTCTCTTATCCTACTTTGCTATTTAATTCGTGCTATAATTACTTGCATGAATAATTGCAGATGTGGCAGCTGAATGACAAGGGTAACCTTGTGAGCAGCTATTCAAGATTATGTGCCAGTGTGGAACCCAGCAAGGAAGGAGGTACACACTAGACACTACACATGGCATCATTCTTTTGTGTGAATTGGTTGGGGAAAATGTTACATAGTTGACAATTCTCTATGCAGTTGGTATTACTGGACCGCGTGCATGGATTGCAACTGGAAGTAAAGGTTAGTGATCGTTTATATCCTATAGCCTACATAAGATCCTACGAATCCAATCCTTTGAAATTTCGACAGGATTCATCGTTTTTGCTAGATCTGTTTCTGTAATAGCATGTTTCATTGATGCACAATGTCTTGTTTATGAACTTGTAATAAAAGTAAATTTCGAGTTAATGTTTTCTCCAGGAATTATAGAATTCCGTAGAAAACTTGTGTGTAACTGAAAAACTTCCATGCTATAAGATTCATAATGTTTTCTGTAATCTTTTGTAAGACATCAAAACCCTTTTTAAATAACCAAATAATTGTTCTGTCATATTAATATTGCTAGTCCTGACAACTTTCCGTAACTTGATATGCCTAACTTACGAAGTAGAGAGGAATTTTATATGCAGGCTCAGAAAACAGTATTGCAAAAACATGAACATATTACCTTCTTTCTTAAGCTGGAATATGGTAATATTTTTGTTAAATAACTAGATGATACCCCATGCGTTGCTGCGGAATATTAGCATGGCAAAGAAACAACTCCGATGCACGAACATAAACCTAAGTCGTAGATTACTCAGATCAGCAGAGCCTATAGTTTCCATTGTAAAAGTAATACAATAAACATTTTGTGGTAAGTCGGTGTTTGTAGCATTTTAACCAAACATTGTTAATCAAAACACAGATTGCATATGTGGTAGGGACCGTGGAAAAGAAAGCAAGACAATTCCGTGGGATGATTATAGCTTTTCATACTTGTCCTATTCAATTTACCATCAATTAAGTCCTAAGAACTATCATAGCAAAGCACAAAATCTATCACTTATCAGCTCAACACTGTACAGTGAATACTAATCAGTTTACCAAGATCGCACTTCTATAGATGAAACAATAATCAGTCGTGAATACCATGAGGAAACTATTAGTATGAAATAAATTTTTTTGGGAGAAGTAATTGTATGAGCAACTCCGCCTATGTCTTCTAGGCATAGCCGGTCCCAAGCCCGGGTAAAGGAGGAGGGTTGTGATAGGCTTGGCGAGGCAACGTAAAAACTAGCCAGTCCCATGTATATGAAACCCACGAGAGTAGTACTAGGGTGGGTGATCTCCTGGGAAGTCCTCGTGAAAGGTTTCATATCTAAGGGTTGTGATAGGCTTGGCGAGCCAACGTAAAAACTAGCCAGTCTCATGGATATGAAGCCCATTTGGGTGAGAGTAGTACTAGGATAGGTGACCTCCTAAAAAGTCCTCGTGAAAGGGTTTCATATCTAGTCTACCCCAACTTGTTTGGGACAAAAGGCTTTGTTAAGGTTAAGGTAAGAAGTAATTGTATGAGCGAACTGAACGAAAATAGCATGTTGCAAGGACAATCTCTTGTTGTAATATAAAGACATAATTTTCTCGGGATTATTTTTCATGTAATCTATCACCACTTTACGTAGAATAGAAAGTTAGCCCATTCGAAATATTATACCATCAATTAGCATTGGGTGCCTCGAACAAATACATCTGGTTCCATGATTCTATAAATATCTTACGTATATTACTTAACCAAGTTTTGGTGAGTGGATCACTTGACGTCAAGAACATAAAAAGCAAGAATGATCACCTGCTGCCATGGGACCAAATTTGGTCTATCATTTTTTGTGATTGGTTTGATTCTGCAGGAGAAATCTTCCTCGCATTCTTCAACCTCGACACAACGAGCAGAAAGATTACCGCAAGAATATCCGACCTTGAGAAGGTTCTTGGGACAGCGTTCGTACGTACACACTCGTGCAGCTGCACTGAAGTTTGGAGTGGCAAGAATCTTGGTTTCCTGAAGGACGAGATCTCATCAGCGGTAAATCCACACGGTTCGGTGGTGTTTGAACTCATGTGTTGAGGTTTGCGACAAATTTCTCGTGGTGCGAATAAATTTGGGAGCCTACAGCGATGAATTTTGGTCTTGTTCCGAACAGCGTGAACCTTGAATAATACTCTGTACTGGGCCTGCTGACGATACACATCGTTTCAGTTTGGGGACTGATGGCAACCGGGTTCACCTTCATCGAACTATACCCATGCACCAACCTGATTAGGGCACAGATGGGAATCAGTTCACCTTCATCCTACTATACCCATGCACAAACTTGATGTGTACCTATCAGGTTTTGAGTAATCAACTCAGCATGATACAATAAGAATAATTGGTGCATTGATACATATCACATAAGGGTGAGTTAATAGCGTAATACTACCACTTTTGTAGCCAAATTTACTGATTGGTACCTCGATCTTATTTTGGTACCACATTTTGCACAGGTTTTCTCATTTTTTTCCCAAATGACGCTTTGATTTAATTTAGACAGCCGTTCTGACAGGGCGGCCCTACTTGTAGGATGATGTGGCCACTTGTCAGTCCAATAAATAACTAAAATATTTATAAAAATGAAGAAATCTTAGAAAATAGATTATTTGTGGAGGTGGATTGTGGGCTCCGCTTGTCATCCTACAAAAATCGAAATATCTAAATATAAAAAATAAACTGCACGCTCCTACCCTATTGACTCGGCTGCTCCTCTTCTCCTCCATGTTGAGCTGGAGTTGGAGCAGCACGATCCCGCGGCGGTGGCGTCCAAGACCGCACGGAGGCAGAGGGATCCACGAACGAGGAGCGGTGGGCGGCCGGAGGAGCAGCCAGGCGACGACGGCCGTGACGAGGAAACGGCTGAGCGGCCGGACGGGCAGCGCACCGCCGTGCGTGGTCACGAGTGCACGACCAGGATAAGCGACTGAGGGGTGGTGTGCATGAGCAGCGCGCGGAGTTGGCGTCGGGCGCGTGGCCGGGTGCTGCTGCCGTGCCTGAAGCACGTGGAGTCCGTCGCCGGCAAGATGAGCTACGGCGGCGCGACCTGTGCCGGTTTGCAAACGCCGGAGGCGTGGACGCGCACACGGGCGCGCCCCGCTGGCGTCGGAGGGCGGCGGTGACCCGCGCGCAGGCCAGCAGAGTAGAAGGCGAGGGGAGAGCATTGACGCAGCCGTCGCGTGGCCTTGGTGGTGGCGGGCGCCGGATCGGCCGCGCGGAGGCGCGCGAGGACGCGGTCGTCCTAGGTTGCGGACTCCAGGTAGTTGGCGCAGGAGGCGGCGATCCGGCCGCAGCCGAGGTGCGCGGTGGCCTGGAGCAGGGCGAGCGCGCCGCGGACAACGAAGCGGCAGACAGGCTCATGGGCGGTGGCGGAGGGGAACAGGGACTTTTTAGATTTTTTTGGATTTTTTACTTTCTCAGACTTTTTATTTGTTTAATTGGGCTGACATGTGGGTCCAGGTCGGAGACTGTCATGGAACTTGCCACGTCATCCTACAGGTGGGGCCGCCCTGTCAGAACGGCTGTCTAAATTGAATCCGAGCGTCATTTGGGCAAAATGAGAAAACCTGGGCAAAATATGGTACCAAAATGAGATAGGAGCACACTGGTACCAATCAATAAATTTGGCTACAAAAGTAGTAGTTTTACGCTATTAACTCCATAAGAGTAGCAGATATGTATTAACACAGTACTAACACAGTACCAATAACACTGAATCCTTACGGAGTTCAACATGCACAAATCAATATACTCACTCCGTTCCCAAATAGGTGGCTTATAAATTGAGTTAAAAAGTCAACATTTTCTAACTTTGACTAGATATATGTACAAAATATGAAGATTTACAATGTCAAATCAATATCAATATATTCACCATAAGATATATTTTTATAATATATTTATTTACATTGTAATATAGAAATTGTTGATATATTTATATTTGGTAAAACATAGAAATTGTTGACTTTTTAAGTGAGTTTATACGCCACCTAAATAGGGGCAGAGGGAACATAAGCTTCTCCGTCTATTTGCTTTGGGGAATATTTTCAGAAACTAAAAATGAACAAATATGAGAGTAATAGACAGCAGCACTCACATCCTTCAGTGGACAAGTATAGAAACACCTGCCCGTGCTAGTTCCTTAAAAACAACCAATTTCTCCGGCTTGCAGCAAACGACAGTTGGTGGAATGTAGGCTCACTGATTCAATCAGGTTAGTAGTCGACATCAAGGAACTACAAATCATCCAAATCAGCAAGCAATCGAAACTCAGTCGAAGGAAAGCAAAAAATCCCAAATCGGAAATCTTAACCCTACAATGAAATTTAGGGCAGAAATAAGAACTCACATCCCCTATCAGATACCTTCAGAAGTCTCGCCGTCGTTCCGACTCGACATGTCGAGGGGCAGTGGCCAAGCAGGGGTTGCGTCAGCGGGAGAGGAGTGAGAATGCGCAGGAGAAGATAGTCAACGACAGCGGCCAAACGGTTATATTCAGACACGGCTTGTAACGCCGTTAGCCAGTACCTTTTTGTTTCACATGCAAACTACTACCTGGTAGTAGCGTCGTGTAAATGTCAAAAAAAAAAAAATCACACGTGAATCCACTTTGTACTTTACCAAATGCTTCTGGTCTTTTATCTTGCACGTTAAATTTTTTCACTCATTTGATCTTGAACAGAATCAGATTACTAGATTACTTGACATGCTTAAAATTTTCAGTACAATCAGTCACAATCTTTGTTTCAGAAATTGTCCATCACAAGGCCCAGCCCGTTCAAGGCTAAGCCCAGCCTGTTCTTTTCTTTCCTGAAAGAGAAAGAGAAAAAGAAAGAGCCAACCTACCCTCCGCCGCCGCCGTCAGTAGCACAACACCGACACCACTCCTCTTGCTCACCGCCACCGCCGTCGACCAGCTCCAGCCCGTCGCGCAACTTGGCTACTCCTTCTTCTGTCTCCCGTCCTACGGCGACGGCCTACTCGTCATCGGCGACCGCTAAAGAACTTGGGATACTCCATCTGCAACCTAGCAACTCGTCAGTATGCTCCCCTGCGTCAGCTTGATCATTTCGCGCTCTTGGGGATATACCCTCACAGCCCTACCGGCAAGTATCGGCTAATGCTCGGAAAGTCGTCGACTTATGGACCTCCTCAAGATCAAGATGGCTCCTACGTCTTCACACTTGGCCACCCGCCGAGGCGCATAAGGCGCCCCGATGATGACATGGTATACCGATCCTTTTCTGTCCTGGTCCGTGGTAACCTGCATTGGCACGTAGAGCAGCATCAGAGGGCAAGCAACGTGATCAAGGTTTTCAACACCGCAACCGAGTCTTTCCGGCAGATGCGTGCCCCAGCTGTTCCCGGCAAAGCTAATCTGTTTGAGATGGATAGAATACTTGGCATGTCAAGCTTCAATGATGCAGCGGCATCCATTGATACCTGGATGATGCAGCAAGACTATGAGAGCGAGGCATGGGCCTTCAAATACGGGTTGAATTGCATGTTGCAGATGTCACGCTGCAGTTTGGAACGTTTGACGGTCAATGGAGTGTGGTCTCGTCTTGGGATGGTGATGTGCTGTCAAATTTGGCCAGCGGCTGCTTCAGATTGACATGGATGGCAAATTGGTTACCAGTTTCCATTGCATATTACACTGTACTGATCAACCTCGGATCAAACAAACTCTTGTTCCGCATGCCTTCTTTCCGACACTAGAGGATTATGTTGTGAACGCGCCTTTCGTCTGACAATTGTTGAGTGAAATGGTGCTTCTTAGCAGTTCATTATCCTCATGGGTGGGCTACAGCATCAAGAATGAGATCGCTAGCTTCTTTGTTGACGATTCCGTATAAAGTTATGATCAAAAAGCCCTAATTTTTGTGTGGTTGCATGAATTCATTTCTTGTCAGGTGGAACGGACTACTGTTATGTATCAGTGTTCAAAGAACCCAAGACATCATGGTGCACATTTGAAATATGTGCGAACTAAGCTGTCTCGTGTGTTTATTACGGTTGACTTTGCTGCCTTAATTAGGATATCACATCAACTTAGTTTCTCCATGTATTGTATTTGATTGATGCTATGTTTTGTCTGTGTCTGCACTTGTTCTTACTTCTTAGCAATGTAAAGCGGTGCTTACTTTTGGCAGTAGAAAATGTGGACTTAATTTGTGCCCATTTCTGAGTTCTTTCCTGCAACCGAGTCTTTGAACATATACTCTGCCTTGTTCGTCTCCTTAGGGACTCTGTTATTCTGTTAAGTCTCCAATGTCTCTTGTTCTAGGCAAAAACTTTATTTTAGATTTGCTTAATGGCGGTCTGTGGAGATGCTTGGAACAGGGCACGAGTGTCTCATTTATTTTTGTAACACTCCCTGGTGTCTATGCTTCAGCCCTTGTACTAATGGCTCTTGTAATTTATTCACAATTGCTATTAAGAACTTAGGATGTGCTTTACATAAAACAATATGGGACACGATTTGTAGTTGCTGTTTCTAGATGGGTTTGGTAGATTCAGATTCTTGCATATTTTTTCCACGTAGGAGTTGTACTTTTACATTTACTGTATTCTGTTATGAGTGTGTTGATTGGATCATACTGCGAAACAATGTTTGGGCCGCCATGTCATAAACTGTATTCTGTATTCTGTTATGAGTGCCGTTTCACTCTCAGACTCGTTTTATTGTTTTTGGCAAAGAACCGACAAAAAATAAGTGGATTTATGTCCTGATGAACGTAAAGTGGTGGAATTTGAAAACTCCACCCTTCAAAGTTCCAAAGTGGTGGTTACGCGCTAACTTGGTTACTTGCCGCCAAACAACCCAGTCCCGGACACCCAGCCCTCGATCATCTCCTGCGCCGCACGCCCTTGAGACGCCGGGACGAAGTGCCCGGCTCCATACACCGCGACGTGCGTCAGCGCGCCATAGCTCTGCACACCGCCGGCGACCGTCCCTTGGCTGCTCCGCCACACGGCGCGCTCGGCGTCGAGGAACGAGGCCAGCCCGTCCCACTTTAGCTCCGGCAGCCACGCCTCTGCTGCCACCGGCCCGAGCTTCGCGTCGCGGATCCCCTCGTACAGAAGGACACGCGTCTTCTCCTTCAGCAGCGCCTCCACCTCTCCCTTGACGCTCTTCATGATGTCGTCGTGCAGAGCCGCGTACACGGCCGTGCTGCACGCCTCCACCGGCGCCGCGCCGTTCCGGGCGCCCAGCGCGGCCTTCACCTCGCCGTCGTTCAGGAACCCCTGCAGCCCGGCGAAGTCCAGGTACGAGTTGCCCTCCACGGCCACGTCCAGGAGCGTGGCGAGCCCCGCGGCGTTCTCCAGCCACGACACCAGGCGCTCCCAGCCGGTCGACGCCTCGCGCCACCTCGCCGCCTTGATCAGCTCCACGGTGTCCGCCTGCATCGCCTCCACCTCCCTCCTCTGCTTCCCGTTGATCAGCCCCATGAAGTAGGCTGCGTCGGCGTGCGTGGTGGTCTGCGCGATGGGGTGCACGATCCCGTTGCCCACGGCCACGCCCCGCAGGTTGATCCTCTCGCGCTCCGGCAGCGCCGGGTTCGTTGCCAGTATGAGCGCGCCCGCGGTGGGGACTGACTTCCCGGCGTAGCTCTCGCCGGTGATGAAGAGCGGGCGCGCGCGGAAGAAACCCGGCTGAGCGTCCAAGAAGGCCTGGATGGCCGCGACGGTGTGCGCGGCGATGGTGGACTGGTCGGTGGGGATCGCGGCGGGGGTCGCCACGGCGCTGTAGCCGGTGCCGAGCGGGTGTCGAGGAAGAGGAGCCCGAAACGACGGTTCCACGCGAAGGGGTTGGGCGAGAGGGAAGCGTTGCCGGCGTCGAGAAGGTATGGGCCTAGCTGGAGGTAGTTGCTGAGCATGGAGCTGCAGCCAGGACCGCCCTCCAGCCACACGAGCAGCGGCGTCGACTCCGGCGCCGTGAGCGGGTTGGTGGCCTCGTAGAAGGCGAAGTAGAGAGAGGAAGAATCGTTTGCCGGCGGGATGGGGAGGTAGCCGGAATTTGTCGGCAAAGCTTCTTTGGGGAACACAACTTCCGCCGCGGTGGCTGCAGTGATGAGCAAGAAGAAGAGGAACAGCAGAGGTGCCATGGCGCTCGTTGCTTAGGACGAGTAGTCTCTGCATTTGGTTGGCGCCATGATGACTATATATTGGCATCGGAACACTCACAAGATGCATCCATCCATGTTCTTCAACGGTATGTTCAAAAAAAAAAAGTTCTTCAACGGGCTTAGTCCGCCGCCTCCGCGTGCCTTATCACTTAAGTACTTGACTAGTCAGTGTTGAAATGTCTTCCCCTCATCGCGTGGAACACGTGATAAGCTACCCAAACCAACCATCAAAAAGAAATGTCTTCCCCTCATAAGCAAAAAAGGTAATCAGTTTACCTGGAGAAAACCATCCCGTCAAAACATATAATCTGTAGAAGCTTAGGAGAAATATGACCATAGGCGACTTGAATCTCAATCAATAGTATATCTGACATTCTGACTAAGTAAACTTGGCCTTCGAGGCACCCAATGTATTAACAGAAGAACCACGAGTCAAAATCTGAAAGAAGGAAATAAGATAGACGACTGATGGTCTTCTCAGTCTTACATATGAATGCGGAAAAATTATACTAGCATTTGTTATTAGGCAGGCAACGAGGAAAAAGCTATCGACCACAAAGTGGCAAAAGATTTGTAGGTCTAAGAACAAAGGTGGGCTTGGCATTATATCTTAGGCGACAAGATATCAGTCTCCTCGTGAAATGGTGATGGAAACTTGATACTCAACATGGATTATGGCAAGAAACTGTTAAAGCTAGGTATTTGGGAAATAAGACAGTGGGCTTAGATTTTCGGTTTCACCTTGTTGGAAATCAATGCTGCAAATCAAAGAGGTTTATTTTGCTGAGTACTACTTTATGTGATGATTTTCCTGATCTGTTCGATATATGTCAGTTGCAAGATTGCACTGTCAAAAAAATTGTTGACCATAGTAAAACCTTTCCTTTCCGTAGAAGTTTACATGCCCACTTCCTTGAGCAGTGGAACGATACTGTACATGATTTTGATCAGATTCATCTTTTGGCAGATCCAGATACTGTTGTGTGTGGCTTATGCAAAAACATGAAATTCTCTACTAGTATGACACCCTTTTTACGATTCGATCCACTTTTTTTCTTTCCGAAATGGGGTATGGAGCCCCGGCATCTTCGATTCCATCCACTGGTAACAAACCACTCTGCCTCACTGAAAGTCTGCTACATTCAAATTCTAACAAACACATACACGTTGGACGTTGCTGAATGTTGTATTATGTGGTACAACCATACTACATAAAAATGGCGCTATTTAGCCAAAAATCCTCGTAATCTACATCACTGGAGCTGAAGATCAGTTGTACAGCGGACACTGAACGGGTGAGCTGAAGATCTCGGGGACATCCATGCCTAACAGTCTACGAGGACAGACGAACTGCAGAGCAATCGTTGCAACCAGTACAGTCTACAGACCTTCCTGTTGATGTTTGCTTAATCTTGACACAAGATATCCGTTTTCCTGATCATGTTTGCATATCCAGCAAGTCAGTGTTGGCATTTCTGCACTTGGGCATTCAGCGATAGCGTTCAGCAGTAACATTGTAGTACTCCAGTTTGGGCATTCAGCGATAGCAAATGAGTGATATGACATTTTTCTATAGATAAAAGTGTTTGAGGGCTCATTTTTCTTCTCACTCCATCGATTAGTGACATACCACTTGCCTGTTTAAAATGACCCTCAACAATAACACACACCTGAATGCTTGAAACAGGGAATGCTTGGAATAATAGAATGCGTGGATATCCAGGGTATGCATACCATATTACAGTGATACGGAGCTGCACTATAATTCTGTCTTCAAAATGACACCAGAGAAACTAAGACGCACCTTACAAATTTACAGGATGCTACTGGTCAAATAAAACAGAAATATTGCACGAAAATGGTACAGATGACTTCAAAAGAGGCATATTTCCACGAAAACTCTTAATTTACATCATGGTAGTACAAATCAAACCAAACCGCGCGAACTACACCTTAGGCCTAACACGGCTGGCTACAGCTTGCAGCCCTTAACATCTACTTACTTGCCGGGAACAAAGTTAGTGGCGAAAGCCCATGCGTTGTTGTTGACGGGGTCAGCAAGATGGTCGGCGAGGTTCTCAAGAGGGCCTTTGCCGGTGACGATGGCCTGCACAAAGAAGCCGAACATGGAGAACATGGCGACACGACCATTCTTGACTTCCTTCACCTTCAACTCCGCGAATGCCTCAGGGTCGTCAGCAAGTCCGAGGGGGTCGAAGCTGCCGCCAGGGTAGAGTGGGTCGACGATCTCACCGAGCGGGCCGCCAGCAACACGGTACCCCTCCACAGCTCCCATGAGCACGACCTGACAGGCCCAGATAGCGAGGATGCTCTGGGCGTGGACAAGGCTGGGGTTGCCGAGGTAGTCGAGTCCCCTCTCGCTAAAGATTTGGGACCCGGCCTTAAACCATACAGCCTCTCCAAACTTGACGCCATTGCGGGCAAGTAGTTCGGGGAAGACGCATCCGAGCGCGCCGAGCATAGCCCACCGGCAGTGGATCACCTCTAGCTCACGGTTCTTGGCAAATGTCCCGAGAGGCCAGCAGTGTCCCACCCGTAGTTGCCCGGGAACTCGCCGGTCAAGTAGCTTGGGGCCTCGCCGGAAAGCGGGCCGAGGTAGAGCACACGGTCGGCACCGTACCACGGGCTGCCCGAGGAAACCTGCTTGGCTTTCGCCGCGGTCTTGCGCATTGTTACACGGGCCTCGCCGAAGAGAGCCGATGACGCGACATTCTTCACTGCCTTGCCAGCGAAGGTCGAGGAAGAGAGGGACATGGTGGTGGTCGCCATTGAGCTGCTAAGACGGCTGTTGTGTTGTATGCTCTCCAAAGATTTAAAGTGTATGTGGAGATGGTTTAAGATGCGAGGAAGGTGGAGCTATTTATGGCGCTGGAGATGACACAACGGGCTGAGCATTGTCGTTTGAGCTGGCAAGATAGTAGATAGAGATAGAGAGAGCAAAAATCTTGATCTCCGACGCCATTGCTGCAGCAGATGTCTCTACATCTGTGGACACGTGGCATTGTGAGAGCCAGGGAAGGGAGATAGTTGTGGCTAGGCCTATGATCATCTGGTTGGAGAATGGGGGTCTGTGATTGGATGACGGGTCACATGTGCACAGTCAGATCAGCTCAAGGTCTGCATGCAACGAGACTGTCTCTGCATCGCCAAAACAAAGGGAGAGTGAAATTTTCTTTTTACTTTTCCATGGTGATGATTGACGAACTATAAAAGAAAATGGACACGGTGTTTTGACTTGTAGCTCTAGACGCACACGTTCTATAAAAAATACATTCTAAAAGCATTTCAAAAATTCAAAAATTCAGTTGTACATCTGAACATTTTATGTCCGCATACAAAATTTCACGAAAAAACATTTTCTGTAAATTGTGTAAAAAAAATGTCTCGTGAAAAATTATTTTGGTGCAACAGAATTTTTCCTTTTTTACATGGGCCACGAAAATGTTTTTTCTTCACTAAATTTTATGTGTTAATATAAAATTTCCAGATATACATCGGATATTTCTGTTTGGAATCTTTTTTGACATTTCAAAATACGATTTTGAATAGTGGGTGCATATACACCTATGAGGCCAAGCAGATTTCCCAAAAAAGTCCCCTTCATTTAAATACCGCTGAAAATTTAGAATATATAATATAAATAAAAGTTTGCATTTTGTATCGTAGACACAAAAACACATTTATCAGACGAAGCCTATTAGAATTATATAATATAGTTAGATGGCACGCTGACGGATCATACTGGACAGAAATGTGAAATTTGCGCATTGTCAGTCAAATCAACAACTAATGAAGCACGACCTATCTGTTTCCTAGTCCTTACATTTAGTGAAAACCTAAAACGGAGCCTAGACTACATGGTGCCCGGTTTTTTTTAAATTCGAAATCGATGTTTTTAAGTTTCTAATAATCGAGAAAAAAATGCTGGATGTAGATTTTGTCGAGATCTATAATCGTGCAAAATTTCCAACTCTAATTTCGTTGTATTTTTTGCTGCACAAAAAAGACAAATGGGTGGATCTGGGTGGTGAACAATACACAGTTTCAAAATTTTGAAATTTCTCCCGATTTATCTTTTTTGTACAGCCCAAAATAAAACAAATTTTAAGGTAAATTTTGCACACTTGTAGGTCTCGACACTGTCTACATATGTGATTTTCTTCGCGATTTTTGGAAAAACAAAAATGCTATTTTCGATTTTTTTTAAAGGGCTCCATGTAGGTCGGGTTCCAAAAATTCACTCTCTTTTCCTAAATAATCATTCCCTTATTATAATATATTTCCTTATTCCCCTTCTCCCTAACCGAACTCTTGTCATCATTGCTCCCATCTCTGCCCATGTTTCTTTAGTTCGCCCACCTACCGAAAGGCTAGCAAAATCTGGTTACATTTCTAGGTTTATCGTACATATTTATTTTTTTATGATTGTGAATTTGCAATTCCATGTCCTTGCTTAGGATTTTGTTTCTTCTTTAGCTATTTGTTTGTTTACAATTATTTTTTCATTTTGTGGCGATGTGCGCTTGATTGGCCTATTTGGATAGGGCGTATTTTTTTTGTGCATCTCGGTATTTAGATCTCCTTGGATTGAAGATTTAAGTGTGTGTGCACACTGGTATTTACTTTTGCTTGGGTTGGGTTTTTTTCTCGATTCTTCTTTTGGTATTTGTTTCCTAACCATTTTTCTTTATGTTGACACTCAAAAGTAGCCCGGGAACGAGATAGGAAGAAGCACCAAAGATGGATTAAACCTAATGAAGTCAAATTGAAGATTAAAGTTCACCTTTGGAAAGCCCTCTCCAAGAAGACCAGAATGTATATGAAGATATCCCAAATCAGAGCTCAGACGCAAGAGTTATGACAAAGTTCGAAGAATCTTGCATTGACAACCATTTTTCACTTGCAATAAAACTTCCTCAAGAGAGACTCAAATAAAAAAGGTCTCAACAGGGAAGTTTTGCGCCTCGTTGAAACAAATAACTTCTCTTTTTTGGATCATCTCAATCCAAAGTTGTATGCGACCTCCAGAGGCCAAATAAGTTGTCGCCGAGAAATCCACCAAATTGCTACCAAGCTTTATACCGAGGAAAACATAATAGGTCGGTGCATAGGCTGGTCTGAACAGGTAGTCTAGGCGATTTTTTGACTGAGTTGGACCTACTTTAGGGTTCAAGACGGAATTTTGAGTTATGTTATTCTACGGAAGTCCAGGGGCCTCACATATAGACGAGAGGTGACGGTTGATTGAAAAACACTAATTGAACAAAACATCTATTACTTTTTGTGTTCATCTATTTCTTATCTCTCTCTCTCATTATCTTGCTTCCCGTGCTTCACCCTATTGTGGTGGTGTTGGTGATGTGGTGGTGATGCGGTGGCGACACGCTGGTGCTGACGATGTGGTGGTGACACGCTGATCCCCGATGTGCTCCCATGTGTGTGGTTGTTGCCTTGGTGCTAGGCCTGTCAAAAAAGTTCGAGCTCGACAAACAGTTCGTGTTCGACTCGTTAAAAGCTCGGCTCGAACTCGGCTCGAATTCTTGTCAAGCCGAACTCAAGCCCAAGGTCAAGCTCACGAGCTTGAAGAGCCGAGCCCGAACCGTTCGGTAAAGCTCGATAAAGCATGCAGCTATCGCTAATACCTCCATCCACGTGATTCCTCCTATAAAGAAGAAAGCAAGACAAAGCCCATGTGAAGGTTTGATCAACTGCATGGCAGTAAAATAGTCATCCGCAAGCCCATCTATCGAAAGGAAAAGCAAGCCAAACTACGATCCACAGCCTGTGAAACCTCCTTGCAGCCCGGTACAGCCCAGTTAATGACTTGCGCATTGTAAAAACGGTTCACACTTTAGTACCACCTCGCTTGCCGTAGAGAATTGCTGCTGGAGCATCGTGTATAAGAGAGGCTCGCGGGATGTTATGTTGGTCAGGCGCTTGCATTCGTGTCTATATGGAGAAATAAATTAACAAAAAAATTATACGAGACAAGGTTCGTCTAGGCTCGTAAGCTGTCTACGAGCCGAACTCGAGCCTAGCTATTGGCTCGCGGGCCAAGCTCGAGTTTGTTTCTTAGCTCGAATTACAAAACGAGCTCGAGCCGAGCCTGTTGGTGTTCGCTTGAGCTCGGCTCGTTTACACCCCTACTTGGTGCCCCCGTCGCGGCAACACACACGCTGTTATGTCACGCCGTGGCGGATGTGTCGTCGATGGCCTCCCCGGTGAGTTCTTCCCTCTCCCTCTCTCTGTTCTCACCCCATTTTTTGCGGTTGTGGCCCTCAAGCAAGCATGTTTGCTCTGTCTTCGAATGTCGTGTCGTGCTCTGGTCTTGGCTATTGAGACATGGCCACTACTATGATCTTTAATTTGAACTATCAAATTGAATTGGGATGATTGAGTTTCGTTTGAACCAAACTTTACTATGTTTATGTTCCATTAGCACCTGTGTTTGGTTCAGTTTGGGCTTATACAATGTGGTTGCATGTGTTTGCAGTTCTTGATCAAATGTTTCATGTCATTATGTATTTGCGCTTGGTCATAGGTACTCCTATACATGTTTACTCTAGAATAGTTGATCATCATATCATTGTTTGGTTCCTAGAATGTTGCACTGTGATTTCTGGATGGTTTTTTCTAGTCTATGTGATCTATCTTCATACTGGATGATCATAGGTTCCTATTTATATTCATATGCATAATTGAATAGTTGTTTATGATAAATATATAGCTTGTTTGATTGACCGCTCGGTCTAGTATTTGAGATATGCGATTGTTTTCTAGATATTATATTTTTTGAGCATGAGCTCATGGTGATCATTTGATCACCTATATGCTAGCTCTGTTTATTTTCTTGTGATTTTGAAGTGCTCTATAGTGCTATATCTATGATTAGAACAAATTCTAAACTTGGTTGGTTGATTATTTGATTGGACGTGCTGATACATCTTGGCCCGCTCAGGTTCGAGTCCCCGCACTCGCGATTTGGTGTCGTGCGCACCCCTCTCTTAATTAAAATACCCAGGGGCTCTCCCCGGTCTCGTTATTTATTTATTTATTATTATTATTTGATTGGAGCATGAGCTCCTGGCATAGCCCGTGATCATCAGCTCCAAGAATTGATGTTCTTGAGTTATCTCTCATCTCTCTCTTCTTCTTCTTTTTTTGAAAAAATCTCTCTCTTATTGTTCTTTCTCTTCTTGACTATCATGGATATGAACATATGCTATATACGTATCCCTCTCAACTCTCTGGTTGCCTACCAGTGATCCTCTTGAAGCCGTATCTTTATGTAATCTGGTCAACCCTACTTTTTGTGGATAGCGTGCTCCTCCTACACGCTTCAATGGTGATTTTCCCTGCGGGTGGCGTTTGTCATGTTAGATGAAGAATGATGGATATGTGGTGAATGATCTAGTCCGACAGTTGTTCTTCTTTTATGCTACTAATATTTTGTACTAGTGTTGTTTACAGATAATAATATAATCTACGTACAAATTTGCAAAATTTAATCCAAAATTTGTTATATTTTGGACAGGCAAAAATGACAAACGGATGGACCTAAATATGTGAGTAGTACACATTTTAAAAAAACTTAAAATTTTATTAGATCTGTCATTTTTGTGTAGTCTAAAATAATACGGATTTTGCATTCAAATTTTGCACACAGATATCTCGATTATCTACATCTAAATTGTTTTTCATATTTTTGACACATAGAAATGAAGAATTCGTTTTTCTAAATACCTAACTACTCACTCCGTTTCTAAATATAAGATGTTTTAGCTTTTTTCACATTGACATGTATCTACATGTATTTAGACACGTAATTATGTTTGTTTGCATCTCAGGAGAGAGAAGAGGAAAGTTTTTTTTTAATAGCAGAAGAGGAAAGTTGTTGTGATGACATTTGCTATGTAAATACTGCGAAGTGTGACACCAAACACCATGGGCTATGTTTTAATAGTAAAGATGTTCACTCATTTGGATCCGCATCTAGTCAACATGCGAGGGCTAAAATATCTTATATTTGAACGGTGAGGGAGTATATCACTCTCTCTTACAACCCCCACACCGCATTGCCGTCCTTACTGACGAAAGAAGAAGAAAACATAAGAAACCGGAGAGGAAATGAGCCACCCTCGGCACTCGTCACGTGGTGGCCTCCCAGCCCCTCGCGTAGCCTAGCAATCCACCTAGATGAATCATCCCAAGACGTGACGCTTCCATTGTTAAACACCACCAACAGCAATTTGTCCACGCATGTGGAGACGCTAGGTCTACTCTCTACCACGCTACAACTACGTGCGAGGTCCCCACGTTCGCAAGGTTGGGAGCTTTCAAGGCGATGGCAACAATGCCAACTCCATCCATGGACGCAACCGCGGAGGGAATGCCCAGCGATGGCGTCCTCCTCCTCCTAGTCCTCTTCATCGCCGGTGTCGTCGCCGTCTTCGTTCGGCTGAGCCGCCCGCGTGGGGTCGGCAGCGGCACCGCGCCCAGCCCGCCGTCTCTCCCGCTGCTCGGCCACCTCCACCTTGTCCTCGAGAAGCCGCTACACCGCTCGCTGGCCGCGCTCGCCGGGGCCCCGGCGGCGCCGCTCCTGTCACTCCGGCTGGGAACGCGCCGGGCGCTGCTCGTGTCGGCGCACGCGGGCGCCGAAGAGTGCTTCACGGCGCACGACGCCGCGCTGGCGGGGAGGCCGCAGGTGCTCGCCGGGGAACACCTCGGGTACGGGCGGACCACCCTCTCGTGGGCCTCCCACGGCGACCACTGGCGTGCCCTGCGCCGCTTCCTCGCCGTAGAGCTCTTCTCATCATCCCGCCTCGCCGCGCTCGCCATAGACCGCCGCGCCGAAGTCACGTCCCTCGTCCAGAACCTGCTCCACGACGCCGCCGCCGGCGGCGGCGGGGTCGTCACCTTCCGGCCAAGGCTCTTCGAGCTAGTGCTCAACGTGATGCTGCAGGCGATCACCGCGCGCCGGCACGCCGGCGACATGGACAGGTTCCAGGAGATCGTCGAGGAGACGTTCGCGGTGAGCGGCGCGCCCTGCCTCGGGGACTTCTTCCCGGCGCTGCGGTGGGTCGACCGTCTCCGGGGCGTCGAGGCGTCACTTGCAAGCCTGCAGACAAGGCGTGACGCGTTCGTCGCTGGCCTCATCGACGACCACCGGAGGATGCGCGACGCCGGCGGCCGAGACGTGGAGAAGAAGGGCGTAATCGACGTGCTCTTGGAACATCAACAAACCGATCCGGAGTTCTACACTGACACCATCGTCAAAGGCATCGTATTGGTGAGTACCCTCTTCTGCAAACTGCATTCGTGACACCACCGATTTTTGGCCTGTGACAACATGGTTGCTGCAATGTCTGTTATTCAGATACTGCTCACTGCCGGCACCGACACATCGGCGCTGACCACCGAGTGGGCGATGGCGCAGCTGCTGACGCACCCGGAGACGATGCAGAAGGCGAGGGCCGAAATAGATGCCATTGTCGGCAGGGGTCGCCTGGTGGAGGAGTCAGACGTCACCAACCTGCCTTACCTGCAATGCGTCGTCAAGGAGACCCTTCGGCTCCGCCCCGTCGGGCCGGTCATCCCGGCGCACGAGGCGATGGAGGACTGCACGGTGGGCGGCTTCCGCGTCCGACGTGGCACGATGATCCTCGTTAACGCATGGGCGATCCACCGGGACGCCAATGTCTGGGATGCGCCAGAGGAGTTCAGGCCGGAGCGGTTCATGGACAGAGACATGGTCACCGCGGTCACCACCCCCATGCTGCCGTTCGGGCTTGGCCGGAGACGGTGCCCAGGGGAGGGGCTGGCGATGCGCCTAGTACCACTGACATTGGCAGCATTATTGCAGTGCTTCGAGTGGGATGTTGGTGAAGGCGGCACCATCGACATGGCGGAAGGTGCTGGGCTGACGATGCCAATGGCGACGCCGTTAGAAGCTATCTGCCGGCCCCGAGAGTTTGTCAAGAGTGTGCTCTCTGCTTCCACCTGATCGACTGAACACAAATTTCTGGAGAAAAGAAGAAGAAATTGGATTAAAATTGTTCGTCGCTGAAATTGTTGTTGAGAAGTATACTTGCAGCAAGATTCCATTAGATGCTATTGTAACACTACTCCAGTGTTTCAGTGAATCAGTGAATCAGTGGTGAATCAGCAGGAGTATAAAATCACGGGGGGTGTAAAACCGTTTCAGTGAATCAGTCATGTGTAGAAAGCCAGATTCACTACAGCAACCAATCCGTTGCTTAATGTATTATTGTACTCTGTCTTGCCCCGTGCATCGGAAACTATAGACAAACCAAAGATTAGCCATGGAATCACGCAGACAAGCAGGTCTGGAGAGTGTTTACATGGTTCTAAAGACTGCAATATTTATAGAGACAAACAATTCAAAGTATGTAAAATGTAGTAATTTTATTAATCATATTATTCCAAAAAAAAAAATACTTTGCAGCCAAATCGCACCCTTAAACGTGTATAGTGAGTATTAAATAGTTTATTTTGTGTAATAAACGTGTCTTCTAGGCATAGCCGGTCCCAAGCCCAGATAAAGGAGGAGGGTTGTGATAGGCTTGGCGAGCCAACGTAAAAACTAGTCAGTCTCATGGATATGAAACCCACGAGAGTAGTACTAGGGTGGGTGACCTCCTGAAAAGTCCTCATGAAAGGTTTCATATCTAAGGGTTGTGATAGGCTTGGCGAGACAACGTAAAAACTAGTCAGTCCCATGGATATGAAACTCATTTGGGCGAGAGTAGTACCAGGATAGGTGACCTCCTGAGAAGTCCTCGTGACAGGGTTTCATATCTAGCCTACCCCAACTTGTTTGGGACAAAAGGCTTTGTTAAGGTTAAGGTTAAGGTGTGTAATAAAAAATAGTTTATTTCCCATTGAACTTTCGGTGGTCCTCCGATGTTTGTAAGTACCCTCAAACACTAGATTTTTTAGCTTAGATCTGTGAGTATTAAGTAGATCTGGAGTAGTTTGAGCAAGTATTTCTACATGATTTGGTGTGAGCTTGTAGTAGATAATGAACTTGTATTACGATTTGATATCACATGTTCGGCAATGATGCTTTTGATGATGTTGTGATAGATCTGAATGTTGTGGTAGATATTGTTTTCGTAGATCATGGTGTTGTGTTAGATATTGCTCTGGTAGATCATTGTGTTGTAGATATTGTAGTGATGTCAAGCCCTAGCATGATGCACTTGTCTTGGCGGTAACCATTGTAGGACAGAAGCAACGAAGAATTTAACCAATCCCTAGTTATATTAGATAACCAGCTCGATCTCTCCAATGTCCCGGACTCTCAGGTGTTCGAGGTTGCAGTTACCCAAGATGTTGTTTTGCATGTTTTAATCTTATTCTTCAGTGTTGTAGTGGTATGTGGTGTACAGAGGGAGGGTTCAGGAATGTATATTTTCTGAAGCTCTTATTTGAGATCTTAGAGGAAGCCGAGAAGCTTACTCCATGTCCATGCTAACAGATAGCCCTCTCCTTCTTGAGAGCCGCACTAATGGAGCACGCAGAGGAGCTATGAGCAGAAATGGTGTGGACAAAGGTGAAGGACTAATCAGGTATAGTCGCCTCAAAATTATCATAATCCTCGTCCAGTTCATCGTCGTTGTGTATTATTTATTGTGGTAACTCTGTATGATCGTATGTGAAATTTATACTGTTAACCTTACCAGTGGATGCAAAGTAACCACGGTCCGAAAATATGCAACCGAACAGTGTATTAAGCCTTAAAACACAAATATGGGCAACCAAACAGGAGGGAACATCGTGGGAACAAATGAGGCGCACAACATGACCCAGTTCTCGTTTTCTCAACCTTTTTTTTTTAGTATCAGTTTCCCTACGAATTAAACTTCTATGATTACAGGAATGTCCACACCTTAAGGTGGATCTAAAAGCCAAAGTAAACGACCAAAATTATTGTAAACTGAATATCTTGCCAGGTTGTGAGCCTCTTTGTACGCCGTTCTGCGTTCGAAGACGATGGAGAACTCCTGGAAATCACTTCTTCTCGTCGTCATTTCATGCATGTTCTGGGCATAGGTCCCTTTTGTCCCTTCATTAAAGCTCCGCACAACTGACTGGCAATCACTCGCAACCATCACCTTCCTCATTGTGATGTACTCAGCAAGAGACATTGCTTCTCGACACGCCAACGCCTCCAGTGTCTTCGGTCGCTGCGGCTAGGGAAGATCATCGTGGACGCTACCAGGTAGAGACCATCGCTGCTTCTCGCAACAGTCGCCACTGCGCCCTTGTTCAAGCTCTTCGCCACCGCCGCATCCACATCGATTTTAACTACACCAACCGTCGGTGGAGACCATCTAGATGTGTTCGCCGTAGCTGCACCCTGATGCGTAGTCTTCTTCTTTACTTCCTCAGCACTCCCCAAATCAGCCAGAAAACTTTGAATAAAACCGAAAGCGGACAAGGGGCTCTGATAAACCTCTTCGTGGATAACCTTTCTCTTAGCATACCAGATCGCCCATAGGGTGATGAAGCATCTAACCTGATCATCCTCAGAAAGAGTATCGATCAAACTGAATATGAAATCTCGGGCGTGGCTGAAAGTGGAGTTGCACATATGCTCGACAATGTTCTCATCCACTAAGGCCCACACACTTCGCGCCATGTTGCACTCAATCAGAGAATGTTTCCATGAGTCTTGAGCACCGCAAACATGACATCTATCATTGTCACTCATGTTTCTATGATGTCGAACATCCGTAGTTGGGAGGGACTGCTTTTTCTCAGCCAGTCAGAGGGTGTTTGGTTAGGCTTTTTTCTTGGTTTTTGGCTTTGGCTGATAGGTGCTTTTGTGGCTTATAAGCAAAAGTCAAAAGATAAGAAAAAAGCCTAACCAAACACCCTCTCAGTCTCTGGAGGGTCACATATGCAAAAGCCCAAAACTCGTGCGGGCAAGCCCATAGTGAACTACTTTTTCTCAGCCCGTCAGTCTCTGTAGGGTCATAGCATCTCCAAGCGGAGCCCCCAAATCCGGCCCTCAAACTGTCCGCGGACGCGTCCGCGGACAGTGACCAGACAGGCCCCAAATTAGGCCTTCTACAACCGTGCCCCCCAAACCTAAACCCCTAAAACCATGCAATCCATGCACGTAGGAAATTTACGTAGATCATTCATAGTCATAGTTCATCAAGTTCGGACATACTACATAGGAGCATCTAGAAACTAGCAAAAATATACATCTAAAACTAGCAAAATAATCTTCTCGTGGCGGCGGAGCGGTCGACGGTGAAGGAGTTTCACTCCGGCGCCTTGCCCTTCCCCTTCTCTTCTGCGCCGGGGCGGCGGACCCGCTCGAAGACGGCGTAGGGGTCGCCGCTGGAGCCGGAGGTGCCGTCGCCGCTCCTGTACCGCGCCGCCATGAGGCGGACATGGCGCGCCTGCTCGAAGGCGAGGCGCGCCGCCGCGCTGTTCGCCTCGGCCTCCCGCATGGACGCGGCGACGGCGGCGTCGAACATTTCCTTGTTCTTGCGGCGGAGGCGCCGCGCGTCCGTCTCCGCCGTAGTCAAGGAGTAGGCGACGACGTCCAGGGGGACGTCCGCCTCTTTGGCAGCCCTCACCACCGTGGCTGCCGCCGCTCGAGGGTCGGCGTTGCGGAGGCGACGGAAGGCCTTGCCTTCCGTTTCCGGTGCCCTCCGTGGAGGGGAAGCCGGAAGAAGACGCCACCCGCCGGCGCCATCGGGGAGCATCCTCCAGCCCGGAGGAGCTCTGACCGGCGGGATGGGAACGCCGCCTTCTTTTTCATGTGCGGCGGGGCCGCGCGCATCGGCGGCGCCGACCACATCGGGGAGCGGGACGGGGAGAAGCTTGGCGGCCGACGGGCGCGGAGCCGCATCCGCTGGCCGCCGGCGCCGCGCTTGCCGCAGATCTACGCGGCGGAGCGCGGCTGCATTGCCCGCTGGCCGCCGGCGCCGCCTCCTTGAGCGACCGCTCAATGGCGAGGCGGAATGCGAGCTCCTCCTCGTCGACGGGAGATTCAGAGCACGCCGGCGCCGCCGCGCGCTGACTCCACCTCCGGCTCGAGGTCCTCCCAGTCGAAGGAGTCGGAGGAAGACATTGCTAGGTGGGGAGCGGAGAGGCGGAGGCGGAAGGGGAGGAGAGGAAATGAGACGCCGGTGAGGACCGGAGAGGCGGAGGCGGCGTTTAATATAGCGGTGAGGAATGGAGGAGGCCGGCTGGGAATGCGCGCCGGTGAGTTCACCTCACGCTGCCGGCGCGCCGGTCAGCCTCCCTCCGCGTGGGGCCGCGCACACCTAGTAGTCCCTAACACGTCCCTCGGTCGGTTCCCCGGCGCCGTCTCGCTGAGATGTCGCCGTACTCGGCCCCTAACCGCGGCCGCCGCCACGGGCGACTCGCCGTCGTCCGCCGCGTTCCACGGCGAGTGCTTCGTCGTGGGGGATAACATCGACACCGACCAGATCATCCCGGCCGAGCACCTGACCCTCGTTCCCTCCAAGCCCGACGAGTACCGCAAGCTCGGCTCTTTCGCCTTCGTGGGCCTCCCGACCGCGGCCTACCCTATCCCGTTTGTAGCCCCCGGCGAGGAGTCGTCCCGCTACGCCGTCATCATCGGCGGCGCCAACTTCGGGTGCGGCTCCTCCCGCGAGCACGCGCCCGTCGCGCTCGGAGCCGTTGGCGCGCGTGCGGTCGTCGCCGAGGGCTACGCCCGCATCTTCTTCCGCAACTCCGTGGCAACCGGCGAGGTGTACCCTCTGGAGCTCGCGGACAGCGGTGCCAGCAAGGAGTGCAAAACCGGGGATATTGTTACGGTGAACCTCGATAACTCGGTCATGATTAACCACACCTCCGGCAAGCAGTACAAGCTGAAGCCGATTGGTGATGCAGGGCCAGTTATTGAGGCCGGCGGGATCTTCGCTTATGCCCGGAAGACTAGAATGATTGCATCCAAATCTGCTTGAATAAAAAGTGAGTCTTTTCTACTGCATATTAAGCTACAGAATTTTCAGCTTTTGCCCGTATGATTTGGTATGAGTATGAGTAACTCATACTCAATAATTTGCTACAATGACCATTGTGCTTGGTTTGAGTATGACACCAACCTAAGATTTTGACTTATTTAGATGAATATGAGTAGCTCCTGTGTGTTCTGTGTTGTGGCGTGTATCTGGACAATGCCTGTGCTTTGCCAATCCGATTAGTTGAACCATTATCTTGTATTGTGCTATATTCAGTTGATCTGTAACCGGGTAATAGATACTTCCTGTTGATAGGTTTGTCCGTGTTTCTAAATAGTAGAATCATGCGCTTGAGCCATGATGGAATCCTTGCTATTGATTGTTACAGTATAATATTTTCACATCTTGTCAAGTATTACTGCTGGATGCATTGTTGCTTCTCGTTATTACGTGATACCAGATATAGATAAGGACATATATCTTAATAGTCAAAAGGAGGACTATAATATGATGCCTATTTAGCACCAAATAGGGTCAATACTCAATAACCACAATGGTCACTGTAGGAAATTATTGAACAATATTTGAGGTCGTAAAGCATATTGATGCTTGTGTATTTACTTCGAAACAGTTGATTTGAGACTACATTTGCGGTTGTTCTCCTAGGCATGTGGTTTGTCAGATGAGCCAATTCTGCACTCCTTGATTTTTATTGCGCTAGGATTGAATAACTAACATGAATAGTAAAACTTATTTATTTTTTTGCGAAACACAGTACAAACGCAGACGCTCACATACACGTGCACACACTCACCCCTATGAACGCGCGTACACACACCCTACCCCTATGAGTAAAACTTAAAAGGTTATTTTTGTGAAGTTGTTCTGAGCTATAGGGGGTTCAGTTTAACCTCGTTATCTCTTTTCCCCAAAACATCCCTAAATAACCCAGCCATGAATTAAACATACTATGTTGACGTGATATTTGTTAACATGATCCTACAGCCAAAAAACTTGGTTTCGACTCCCATAGTGAAACCTGCACCTTCCTCAATCCTGAGGCTGGCGTCTTCCTCAAATTTGACTAGCAATAGACACTAGCCCAGAAGCCTCTAGTGTTACCGACGCTTTTTGAACCTCCCTCCCATTTTGCCTCCCAGTGTTCCCTGTAATTCTTCTTTCCCTACTCGTAATCACAGTACTTAAGCTAAGCTCACCCCATAACATCCTTGATTTGCTGCTCCTACACTCATCTCTCTGTTCAACATGCCCCTTAGAACATTTCTTGCTTGTCCCTCGCTCGTGATTTTGTTCTTTAGGCTCCAGCACTCCTTCCCCCCTCAATTGTTGGTTGTCTCCCGATCTTCTTTTGCTTTCAGCAACAATCGTCACAGCATGCTGCCATGTTTTAGTGTCATGATTCTCCAAGCGCCAAGCCATGAAGTATGGGTTGCAATCCCCTCCATTTCCGTTTTCATACCCTGTTGGTGGTAGGAGCAGCAACAACGCATAGTGAGGTTCTTTAGGTGTTGTATTCTATAAAATTGATTCTTCTTTTTGTGTAAAATGAGTATTTCTCTGATCTTTCTGATAGCGGCTGCTGCTGTAGTGCTGTACTGATAAGCAGAGTTGGAATTGACCCGACTTCAGAAATAACTCACAAAATCTGCTAGAATTCGTGTACATAGCTTGGCAAAATTGTAGATGAAATTGGCGGGATTTGATATCCCTCTCGAGCTACAATGACTCATAAGTCACAATTGTTGCAATAACGCAGTTGGGTAATTATGTTTTCCTTAATATTCACCATTAGGACGACCTCCGATGCTTGGTTATTCATTTTAATTTTGAACTATGAAGTAAACTAGATGGTAGGTGTTGACGAAACTTGGGTGTATATTAGTTGAATTTCATTTAGATATCACTTCAGCTTTCATTGTTAATTATGGAAACATATTTTCTACGTAGAATGATAAGCATAATAGCCTATTGTTGAAAAATAGGCAAGGCTTGAAGTTAAAATAATTGAGTTATCTGTTAATTATGGAACATATTTTCTACGTAGAATGATAAGCATTATAGCCAAAATAGGCAAGGCTTGAAGTTACAACAATTGAGATAGTACGCAACAGTTTAGAAGATAAAGATATGTCTACACAAATTATACTAGCAATCATGCAGATAAAAACTAGTATTGCATGCATCATTGAGGTAAAAACACGTAGAATATGACAGATTGGAGATTGAATTTCTTAGAGTAGTGATGCGGAGGAATAGATGGGTTTGTAGTCGGCCGTACATAGGGAAGAGTTCATGAAGTCTGTAGCGGTGTGGAGCACTTCCCAGAAACTTTATCGCCCGAGTACATGTGTAGGTTGTTGATTAGCAATGAAAAGTTTTGGAGACAAGACTACTGATCTCCTTGCTCTGTTGTACAACAAGAAGACGTGAGGATAGGATCGGTTGTGGCCATGCCAAAAACTGTTCTGTGATGTGTTTAAGGTGGAATTTACTATCGGAGGGACGCTCCCTCTTATAGGTCTTGTATTGATAAACGTGCATTAGGAGATCATGATATCCTAGGGGCTGTTTCTTTGATAGGCAACCGTGCTGCGTGGTGAAAGTGCATGTGTTGCCCCATGCGTGGTTTTGGTAATTAATGACAATTTTTATGGACTAATGTTTGCTTTGAGATATTCTTATAGATCTTGTCCATAGGAAAAATTGGAGTTCATGTGTTGGACTCTAGAAGCTTATAAGATGACCAAGATCTTATTCAAGAGTTTATATGAAGAATGGTCTTATATTGAGTTGAGCATATCGCAAGTATGTCTTGAAGAATAGAATACCGTGGATATTCATGCTCATCTTCAAGACATCATCATTGATCAAGAAAGAAGAAAAGATACAAAGTTGATCAAGGCTAAGTGGAAAGGATGGATTCAAGTGATCAACACACAAAGCTACATGTTGTACCATGTGGGATCTTGTGATCTAATGGTATGGTAAGCAATCGTCTATATAGCTTTGTGAACTAACCCATATATGTGTGTGGAGTATCTATGCGGGGTTAGGTATCTTCCCATGGGCGTGCATCAAAAGGAAGTTCCATATAGCTCATGGCGGATGACGTCAAGCGGTGGTCGTCATCAAGATAATGGCAAAGTGAAGATGTTCCTAAAAGTGGCTCTCCCATATTGTGTATGTGGGAGCATTTCAAGTTCCATATAGCCCATGGCGGATGACGTCAAGCCGTGGTCGTCATCAAGATAATGGCCAAGTGAAGGTGTTCCTAAAAGTGGCTCTCCCATATTGTGTATGGGGGAGCATTTCACAAGCCTTCACCAAGCGGAGCGCAATCAAGAAAGGTGATCCAACTTGAGGTGATCAAGATCGTCATCATCTAGCTCAAGTGGATTGCGCAAGGCAAAGGTATGACCTTGATAGGGTTTCTATTTTACCGGTCTCATGGTGTTAGTAAGAGACCGGATTATAGGATAGATGCCACACTTTCAAGAGGGGCTCTCGAATGAGTAACTTGATCGTATCTTTCGGAGAGAGCTCAAACCTTTGCATACTTGGTATCATCTTTCTTGATTCTTATTTGGCTTTCCTCCATGTTTGATTTTAGAGCTTGTCATGATCTTCACGGCAAGCTCAAGTTCATCAAAAACGGATTTCGTATGGAAAACTTATCGCGTTTTTGGTGTTGGAGGTTTTACCGGTTATTCTATTTTCGAGAGGTCTAACCTTTACTCATTTGGTTTTATGATTCATTGTTGGACAATGATGTTTCTCTGTATAGTCTTGAAGAGCTCGTTGTTGTGATTCCAACGAGCCAAAGATCATCGAAAACGGAGTCCGGATGCAAAAGTTATTGTCGTTTTGGCGTTCGCTATTTTGCTGTTTTTCCTGTGGCGGTAGTACCGCCCTCGGTACCGCCAGAAACGGGTTCTGAAGCCCTTATCCGGTAGTACCGCTGGGTTAAGAGGTAGTACCGCTGCCTGGAAGTTTTTTTCATCCTGTTGTGTCTTCCAGACCTCCCAGGGGGCGGTAGTACCGCCTAAACCAGCGGTAGTACCGCCCCGGCGCGATTCTGCACCCAACGGTTAGATATTTGGGTGACCTATTTAAGGGGCCTTCTTCCCCAATGGTTCCCCAACCTTTCTTGCAAGTTTTGCCCTCCATTGTTGACCTCCAAAAACTTGCTTTCTCTCAATCCCTCCAATGATTCTTGCTCATTCTTGAGGGAAACAAGAGAGGAGATCTAGATCTACATCTCCACCAATTAATCTCTCCTCTAAGTGAGGGGAGCATATTGGATCTAGATCTTGGGATTCATTTGTTGCTTCCTTGCTCTTCCTCTCATCTTCCTCCATAGCATTAGTTGCTTTGGTGGGATTTGAGAGTGAATTGCTTTGAGCACTTCTTGTGTTCTTGCCATTGCATTAAGTGCATCGGTTTGAGTTCTCCACGGTGATACGTGGAGGTGAAGTTTGAGAAGCTCATTACTCTTTGTGGTTCTCGTTGCATCTTGGGTTGCTTGTAACCCTAGGTGCCTTTGTGAGTCTCGGAGGAACTCATTGTGGAGTTCCCCGACCTTTGTGTATCGGTTTGGTCAACGCCTTCAAGTCGACCTCATAGTGGAACGGGCCAATCCCTCACGGGTGAAGCTCACGGAGAATAGGGTGAGCACATCCATGCTATTGGAGCGCCTAGGTGGCTCCACACCCCTCCAACGTAGACGTACTTCCTTTGGGAAGGAACTACGGGAAACATCTCCTCGTGTCCACTTTGCGGTTACTTCTATACCCAAAACTTTACTTATGCATTTACCTTTGTAATAGTCATCGAGCTTGAAGTTATCTCTATTGCTATCACTTAGTTGTTTTCTTGCTTAGCATAAGTTGTTGGTGCACATAGGTGAACTTAGTTCGTTTAGGTTTTGTGCTTGATAAATTAAATGCTAGTTTTATTCCGCATTTATTCAAGCCTAAACCGTAATTATTTTAAAGCGCCTATTCACCCCCCCTCTAGGCGACATCCTCGATCTTTCAATTGGTATCAGAGCCAGGCTCTCTTTTATTAGGCTTCACCGCCTTGAGAGTAAAGATGTCGTTTAGATACTTAGCAAATGATCCCACTTTCATATTCGATGGCACAAATTATGATGTTTGGAAAATTCGCATGCTTAATCTTTTTCGGGTGTATGGCCCAAAAATGGAGAGAATTGTAGATATGGATTTTCCTCCTCCAAAGGATCTCCAAAGCTATCTTTAGAGGATGAGGAAAACTCTTATCTCAATTCTCTAGTATCTCATGCTATTGTTGGTGTTTTGAGCAATGTAGTTCTTGAGTCAATCATGTCTTTTCGGAATGCTCATGATTTATGGACAAAGCTTCAAGACAAATATGATGTGTCCAATATTATTGAGGATGATTGTTCTCCCTCCACTTCCGGGCGTGATGAGTTCTCAACTTCCTCTACTTCACCAACATGTGGTAAGCCACAACCTAATGAGATGGTGAGTAGTGCTAGACTTTGCAACAATGATAATAAACTGACTATTGATGATTCTTTGCCTCAACATTGTTGCAATGATCTACCTTTGGACTTAAACACATCTAGCACCATTCATGCTTTACATGCTTGTGTTGATAGTCCTTGCATATCATGTGGAAATTGTTTGTCTAAATCTCATGATGATATGCTTGCTTTATCTTGTTGCCATACTTCAAATGCGTGTGTTTCCTCTATTCCGTTGGTCACTAACATTGTAGAGGAAACCCAACTTCCTATGGAACAAGATGTGTACTTGAGTGCTGCCTCAAGTAATGTTTCATCTTCATCGACCATCCTTTGCCTTATGGCTAAGGAGTCAAAGGTATCTCCTACTTTGAACCCCATTGAATCTAAAGTTGATAATGTTAACAATGAAGAGAATGATATTGTTGATTCTCTAAATAAGAAAGGTGAAATTGTCTTTCTTGCTTTGAGTAAAAATAAAAATGCTCGCTCTAACTTCATGGAAATCATGGGTAATGCTATTGAGGTCAATAAACTTATTTATGAGCATGAGGACACCATTGTGGAAATGGAAGGTCGTGAGCAAGGCTACACCGATGAGATCGGGGATCTTTCTATTGCTCTTAATGAAGAGCAAGAGCGTAGAAGGATCCTTGAGGAAAAACTTTGTAGTCTTGAGGAATCTTATAGTTTAGACTTTTCTAAATTAAGAGAAGATCATGCTCTTGCTCTTTCTAATGTCCTCAAATCTAAAAATGATGATGCTTGTGCTACTAACTCTACTTATTGTGAAGCATCCATATTAAAGGAGAATGTTGAGCTAAGGGCTCAACTTGAGTTGCTAACAAGCAATTATAGGAAATTGGAAGAAAGTCATGAAAAGCTCTCGAGCTCTCATAATGATCTTCTAGTCTCCCATGATCGGCTAAAGTTAGCTCATGAGGCTACTTCAACTAAGGTAACATCTTGTGAGCCTCATGTGGACAATGGCACAACTTCTACTGTAACACCCGGAAAATTGAACCCAAATTTTAGTGGTGTTTTCCGACACCTGAAAAACTTTTTCCTCTTATTCTAAATATTTCTCCAAAACTTTTGAAGATGAATTGACTTGGAAATTGCTTTCTCGAAATTTCCCATAAGCCCACAAACCACTCCATCACCCCTGATAATTTTTGTGCTCAGGTCTTCTCCGAAAAAACCCTAGCCCTAATTATCGGAACCTTTTAATCCTTTTCTTCCACCTACCAAAGGAAAGCCCATTTCCATAGCTCTAAAAATTCCACCAAAAATACCAGAGGACCCCATGTCCATATAAAGACAACCCATGCAAAAATATTGCATACTCCAATGCAATATTTCCAAGTTAGCCAATAATTTCAAAACTGCCATTTCTAGTCCAGAAATGTTTTAACCAAGCTAGGAACCTCCAATAATTCTGATAAATTCAGGGGATGCATATTTTGGCCTTTCCTCCATTTCATCTTTCGGAGACAAACCCGTTTGAGCAATATTTAGACCACTTCCTTTGTAAGCCCAAATAGATGCCATTTTGAGTTCTTCAAGCAAACCCACACCTAGAAAATTCCTATGGCCATGATACTTGAACATATTGACCACATGGTCCTTAGACACACAAATCCAGGAGATCACCCCAAGGTGAAGCATGGAACACCACTTTTCCTAAATCATGCCATTATGGTCATTTTAGGCCATCTTATGGAAAACCAATTTCCCATCATCCAAATGACCTCAAACTCCATGGACACTCTCCCCTGACCAAAACAACCCGTACCAAATTTTTGGGAATTTTTCTGAGTTGTGCAAAACCAAGGTCATTTCGTCGAACACCTTCTGCATTTTGGTTTTCTAAAAATCCTACTCTGCAAAGTTGGCAATACTTGATGGTTTCTTGTTTGTTTGTGTTTCTCCCATTGTGGTGAACCCAGTAGTAAAGACCATCTTGTTTTTGGAGCATCGAGCTGTCGGGAACGCGCCATGCCGTCCGCGGTGCGCTCCGAACGCCAGGACCGGCATGGCAGCATCCCCATGTCCTCTCCCCTTGTCATCTTCCCTCTGCCCTCTGCCTCCCCTCGCTGTCCTGCGGAGCAATGACGCTGTCGAGCCCCCCCTCCCCCTTGCTTCCCCTTGCCAGGCCCCCCCAGCCCACGAGCTCGCCACCTAGCCCTCCCCGGAGCACCGCCAAGCACTACACGCTGCACTGCCCCGTACAGTCCACCTCCAAGCACTACCCGACGCGCCGCGAGCTCCAGTGCTCCTCGTGCCCCCTCTGTTCCTCCAGCGCGGCGCCCTTATCCTCCCCTCCTCTCTATGGCCGAAGAACCCTGGCGACGCGTCGCCACGGCAAGGCCACGACCTCCACTGCCCCCTTCACCCTCCAGCTATATAAGGAGACCCTGAGCCTCCTCTGGAATACACACCACACCCTCCTCGCTCCCTCCACTCCCCTGCAACGCCCGAAGCCGAGGAGTACTCGAGCTTGAAGATTTTGCGGCAATGGCCAAAGCCACGGCCACGCTCGCAGCCCCGCCGTAGCCTTTCCCCCCTCCTGGCCAAGCCGTCCCTGGGCGCGGCGCACCCGCCTCCGCCGTCTCCAACTCCCCAGCCCCTCCCAGCAGCCCCAGCAGTCACGCCCGTGCTCTCCCGAGCCGGCCGAGCTCGCGGGCATCGCCGCCCGTGGCATTCCCCTGCCACCAAAGCCGTCCCCGACGCCGTATCTGCCCTCCCCGGCCTCGGCGCACCCGCCGCCGACGGTCCCCGGCGTCCAGCCCCCTCCCCGCGGCCGGCCCTGCTCCCCCCCGAGCCGCCCGTGCGCTGCCCGTGCTCCTGCACGAAGAAGACGACGACCGGGTCAGCGATCGATTTGATTTCTGTTAGAAGGAAACGTATTCCATACTTTTCGCTTTCCAGTTCGGAAAGCGTAATCCTCTGGATGACGCAACCAGCCAGCTTCGGCAGCAGATAACTCTCCACCGCACGCGTGCGGCAGATTGTTATTTTTCGCCCAGCCATATCTTCCACCCCACCTTTCCAAATTTGATGATCCAAATTTGTAAATTCTCATCTTCGTGAGATCTGTCCGATGATATGGATCTCACCCCCTTCCGGTGAACCTTCCGGGTCGCGCATTTCATGTGCGATACCACCCTGGCGGCGCGATGTAGGGCTACCGATGCCCGAACCCGCGACGTCTTCACTTCATCGACGAACTCGAGAACAACTACGCGACCCCCGAGGCAAGCTAACCCCTTGCTACGAGCCATCCTGCAATGCTTGTTTGTTTGATTGCTTAATACCATGCCGGGTGTTATGTATGTCTTCTGTTATATTGTTATGTCTGTCTGCTATTATCATTGCATGTCTGTATGATGTCTATGTTTTATATGAGCCTTGTATTGTTGTATGTTTATCATGTTGCATTTTAAGTTATTGCATTACCATATAACTGATTATCTGTGCATCACTCACATTCCCGAGACAATGGCCGGTGGTACCGCCTCAGTCAAAGGAATGGGGGAATTATTACAACTGTGCGTCTCGCGCTTGCGGGGCTTTGTTTGCTTCTTTCTTCTTCGCCGATGTGAGGAGCGGACGAATGTCGTCTTATGATCCTCGGAGTTGGGGGCATTTGCCAAAAGAGTTATTTGCCTTGTCCCTCCGTCAAATATGGTTGGCATAGACCACCCGGACTGCGACGCTTGGGAGCTGACTTTCCATTTGGTTTTTTTTGCCAAGATTGCTGACACCACGTCGAGGTAATCCTCGAGTGGAATGGATGCTCTCTTTCTTATGATTGCTTTTCGGTTCAGTTTGGAGACTATATGCCCAAATCCCCACTTCCTGGTCAATGGTCGGACGGTAACGCCGCCAAAGACTTGCGCGTGGAGGAACGGAAGCGTAACAGACTCCGCAGACCAACTTTGTGATTGATTTACGGTGACACCGGCCGGGTTGCCCGCCACCGTCATCCGTTTGAAATATTAAGCTATTATTCTGTGAACACTAACCCCCGAGTGACACCGGCCGGGTCTCCCGCCACAGTCACCCGGGCATTGTTATTATTGTTACGTTAATATCTATACCTGCAAGTGTTATGGTTATTCAAGTGATGTTGTTGTTATGTGCTTACTGTATGTTGCTAATGCCTTGTTGTTTGATGGTATATGATATTGATATCGTGATTATCATGCTGGACTAATGCTCTGTTTTGTGACTTGTGGTGATGAAACTTGATTAAATAAAACACCCCTCCAAACTTCGATAGGGTCAGTCCATAGTGCCACTAATCTGAACATCGAAAGCACTACCACTGTCGCTCACATGGGCGGGCCTTGACCTACGTAATCCTATTGAGCCTCCTTTGATGCCACCCTTTTGGCAAGTCTAGTCGGTTACCATAGTTGGTCGGGGCTAGTCTTGCGAAGGTTCCGGAGCTAGGCGTCGCTCATGGGTTGGGGACGTGCCGGATTCACTTCTGCATAAGGCATATAGTTATGGCGGTGGCTATACAGGGAGTGTCTTGATGGCGTGAACGGTTGAGTGAGTGTATCAGACCGTCTTATGGATGTGATCCTAAAGTACCGGTTGTTAATGATCCACTTAGATGAGTGAAGTATTGCAACCTCTCGAGAGTGTAAATCTGGATATCTAGCCTCGTTCCAAGGTTATGGAACAATAGTTCAGTGTCGGTCACACTATTGTCTTTGTCGAGTCAGGAGGTTAAACATAAGTTTGTTTGAAATAATTAATGAACGACCTGATTACACTAAATGAACAAATAAGATGATGCAGGGAATTTTGTCGTGAGCTGTTGATGGTTACCATGATTTAGGGATGGCGGTGTGATGCGTTGGGAAGCCTATAGTTAGGCCAGAGCCCACATCAACCGTGCGTGCCCAGAGTGAAATGATGAGGCCAGTGGGCCTAGCAGTGAACACAGGTGATGTGGTGTATTATTTGGTACCCACTTGGTACACCCGTCTTCTCGTCACAGGTAAGCTCGTTGTATGATTGCCGGTGCACGATCCAACCCCACCTGGCTTGGACTCTGTACTGGTGATACCCCGTTGCTTGCTTATGACATGTTTGATTGTCAATGCCATGCTACTTTTATGTCATGTATCTAGTATACACCTTGCCATGTTGTAGGATTTTACTTCCAGTATATACCTTGTTGCATGATTGTTGGATTGTTTGTAGTGAGGGGCGATACTTGCTGAGTGCATAATAATGTACTCACGGGCCTTGTGATTGTGGCCAGGTTTTGTCGAGGATTCATCTTCCACCTTAGTAAGGATTTGAAGCAAGAGCGTGCTAGGATCAGTAGCCCAGCCAGAACCTGTGGAGTGGAGCCGCTCCAAGCCGTAGCCTCTCATATGTCTTCCGCTGCCAGTTAAAACTCTGTGTCGTGCCATGCTGGGATTGATATTTCGTCATTCCTTGATGGCCTTGTAAACCATTTGTAGCACTGATGTGCCTGATTGTGTAATGATTTCCATTATGTTACACTGTTGTGACGTGCGGCCAGTTATCTTGGGATGGCGCACGGGACGACTGCCTCTCTGGTGATATGTGCCAGGGAGGGGTGTCACAGACATGGTATCAGAGCACCAGCTGGCTGTAGACTACCCTAGCATGGAAAGCCCAGCCTTACTTTAGCCCGACAGCGAGCCCGATGGATTTAACCCGTCTCCGCCTAACCGGCATGGCTGGTGTCGGTCCACAGTAAGGTGCAGTAGGACGTGTCCCATTCCCTGAGTGAGGCTCGCCGGTTTCTTCCAAGAGGAGGAGCCGACACAACCCAGTATATGAGACCCAGTCCTAGCTGCCGTTTATCCCCACCCTCGCCTGCTATCCTTAGCCAACCTAGCTCTCTTAAAGCAGGATCCCGCAAAGGACTCCCGCATCCTCATCTCCTCCTACACCCAGATCCAGGAATAACCCGATGGCGAACCCCAAGGTCGTCCTGGAAACCACTGCCGAGGATCATGGCGGATTTCCACTGATGCTGTGGAAGGCCGTCTGTGATCTTCTTGGTAGGCCTGCTCGCCCTCGATACGTGGTGTTCGAGAACTCGCTCTCGCCTGCCGGGAGTGACTTCCGAGCAGACGTACATGTCGGCTCGGGTCCGTTGGGCACCAGTCCGTCTTACCTGATCCAAGGTAGGAGCATGGCCACTCTTGCTCAAGCCATCCAGGTAGCAGCCTGGGAAGGTCTCGTCCGCCTGCGGTACTCGGAACCAGCAATGGCGAAAAGTCGAGCTTTCCACCTTCTCCCAGCCAGACCCCAGCATGGTGCGGATGCTATCCAAACTCCCATTGGGAAGAAGTCGACCCTGCCGTGATCACCCTGGCCACCTACGGAGGTGCAATGACAAGGCTCAGCCATTCTCTGATGGAGGAACTCATGTCCACAAGGCGCAACCTTGGTATTGCTCGCATGCAACTGTGTCGAGCAAGGAACCTACCTACCCCCGCCCATGGGCAAGCTCGAGGTACCGGAGCCCCAGTCCCCGATGAACTGCTGGAACGCAGTCTGAATGTGTCTGTGGCACAAGCCCTAGCCCGAGCTCCGCCGCAACCCCAAGAGCAAGGTGTAATCCTCGAAGGCGTGCCTGTAATTCCTCACCCCACGGAAGATGGAGATGTGGACACCACTCTTCGTCTCGGCCGCGCTCCGCCGACTCCCAGAGGCCGTCAAGCTGAGTAGAACCCTGTTTAGTTGGCCTGAGTGGCGCTTGTGTGTTGGTAGGTGAGAAGCAGTAAGGTTGTTTGGTTGTTTTGTTGTTTGTTTCTCGTGTTGGTTGTAATGCGAGTTGTTGTCTGTTTCGGGTTGATGTCAAATCAGCCGAAATAAAACTTGATGTTCTTATCCCCTGGTTGACCACTTGGTTGACACATGAAGGAATATCATGCCTTTCTTTTAGTTAAAGGTTTCGAAGAAACAACAGATCACCTAAAACAGGGACAGTATATGTGAACCCAGACGCATATACCCCCCTGTGAATTAATGCAAACTTTGAATGGGATTATTTTCTAGTAGGTGAATTCTTTTGTGGGTGTTGCACAAGTTTAACTATTAAGTGGAAGTATTTGATGAGACACTGTAACCACGGTGTCCCGCTCACTTAATGTTGGCTCGCGCATAGGTTTGAAAAACTCCTACATGTAGTACCCCAAGGTTCCTCACCCAATATGAACCTTGTCTGGACGCATGTTAGAGAAAGGGGCCCGAGCCCTCCACGAGCAACTCCCTCCCAAGCCTTAAAATGCTTGTTGACTGTTCTTCCTCGCTGGAACACAGAAGGATTTTTGTAGAGTGTTTTCTGTCTATGTTTGCTTGTGCTTGCCTATACGGTATGGTTGAAATGATTATGCCATACTGCTGCAGCCGTTTTGTTTTGGGCCATAAATGCAGAAATATTTGATGAAAGATGTTTTGCTACAAGTAGAAATTCTCCTACCCATGCTTGTATCCCTGCCATTTAATCTTGCTGCAAGACACGAACTGTACACGGATGGACAATTTCCGAAATTGATGATGCAAGTTCTACTCCAACTAGGACACTGCGACTGCTTCAACGTGAAGAGGTACCCCGAGACGTGTTATTTTCCTCGTATCCCGGAGTTCTATAGGGAAAATTTCTTTGCAAAAACAAACTTTGGGAATGGCTCTATCCCACAAAATTTTGGTGTTTGTGATCCCACTCTTGTGGCGCGAACATCGTTGTTTGAAGACAAACCTTGTTTCTTTTTTCCAAACCTGTATATACATGAAAGGGGCACCTGCCATGTATGTATAGCTTTGCAAAAATAAAACCTTTTGTTGTACGCACATGAAAGGGGCACCTATCGTGTGTGTATAACTTTTCAAAAATAAAACCTTAGGAGAAGGTTATGATTAGCATATCCCTGCCTTTTGTTTATAAAGGTTTTTGAGTTCTTACTCACCCCAGTTGATTTGTTAGATTATTTGATAATTTGGTTGTAGATCTTGTTTGATCTTGCCCTGTTTGTGCAAAACCTTAGATTTTAAATTCATAAGCATGTGAGTAGATCCTATGTTGATTGATTGACTGAATCCCTGCCGTGCCATCTGTTAAATGCCGTGAGTAGGATAGAAGTAGCAAGCTTTGAAAGTGTATGTTTTAGGAAAAGTCTTGTTGACCCCTTTGGTGAACCAAAATTCTATTATTTTAGAAAAAGTTTTAAACTGGGGTATAAATGGATCGTTCAAGATTCTCTTGTATAACCTCCTTAATCTCGAGGACGAGATTCCTTTTAAGGGGGGAAGGTCTGTAACACCCCGAAAATTGAACCCAAATTTTAGTGGTGTTTTCCGACACCTGAAAAACTTTTTCCTCTTATTCTAAATATTTCTCCAAAACTTTTGAAGATGAATTGACTTGGAAATTGCTTTCTCGAAATTTCCCATAAGCCCACAAACCACTCCATCACCCCTGATAATTTTTGTGCTCAGGTCTTCTCCGAAAAACCCTAGCCCTAATTATCGGAACCTTTTAATCCTTTTCTTCCACCTACCAAAGGAAAGCCCATTTCCATAGCTCTAAAAATTCCACCAAAAATACCAGAGGACCCCATGTCCATATAAAGACAACCCATGCAAAAATATTGCATACTCCAATGCAATATTTCCAAGTTAGCCAATAATTTCAAAACTGCCATTTCTAGTCCAGAAATGTTTTAACCAAGCTAGGAACCTCCAATAATTCTGATAAATTCAGGGATGCATATTTTGGCATTTCCTCCATTTCATCTTTCGGAGACAAACCCATTTGAGCAATATTTAGACCACTTCCTTTGTAAGCCCAAATAGATGCCATTTTGAGTTCTTCAAGCAAACCCACACCTAGAAAATTCCTATGGCCATGATACTTGAACATATTGACCACATGGTCCTTAGACACACAAATCCAGGAGATCACCCCAAGGTGAAGCATGGAACACCACTTTTCCTAAATCATGCCATTATGGTCATTTTAGGCCATCTTATGGAAAACCAATTTCCCATCATCCAAATGACCTCAAACTCCATGGACACTCTCCCCTGACCAAAACAACCCGTACCAAATTTTTGGGAATTTTTCTGAGTTGTGCAAAACCAAGGTCATTTCGTCGAACACCTTCTGCATTTTGGTTTTCCAAAAATCCTACTCTGCAAAGTTGGCAATACTTGATGGTTTCTTGTTTGTTTGTGTTTCTCCCATTGTGGTGAACCCAGTAGTGAAGACCATCTTGTTTTTGGAGCATCGAGCTGTCGGGAACGCGCCATGCCGTCCGCGGCGCGCTCCGAACGCCAGGACCGGCATGGCAGCATCCCCATGTCCTCTCCCCTTGTCATCTTCCCTCTGCCCTCTGCCTCCCCTCGCTGTCCTGCGGAGCAATGACGCTGCCGAGCCCCCCCTCCCCCTTGCTTCCCCTTGCCAGGCCCCCCCAGCCCACGAGCTCGCCACCTAGCCCTCCCCGGAGCACCGCCAAGCACTACACGCTGCACCGCCCCGTACAGTCCACCTCCAAGCACTACCCGACGCGCCGCGAGCTCCAGTGCTCCTCGTGCCCCCTCTGTTCCTCCAGCGCGGCGCCCTTATCCTCCCCTCCTCTCTGTGGCGAAGAACCCCGGCGACGCGTCGCCACGGCAAGGCCACGACCTCCACTGCCCCCTTCCCCTCCAGCTATATAAGGAGACCCTGAGCCTCCTCTGGAATACACACCACACCCTCCTCGCTCCCTCCACTCCCCTGCAACGCCCGAAGCCGAGGAGTACTCGAGCTTGAAGATTTTGCGGCAATGGCCAAAGCCACGGCCACGCTCGCAGCCCCGCCGTAGCCTTTCCCCCCTCCTGGCCAAGCCGTCCCTGGGCGCGGCGCACCCGCCTCCGCCGTCTCCAACTCCCCAGCCCCTCCCAGCAGCCCCAGCAGTCGCGCCCGTGCTCTCCCGAGCCGGCCGAGCTCGCGGGCATCGCCGCCCGTGGCATTCCCCTGCCACCAAAGCCGTCCCCGACGCCGTATCTGCCCTCCCCGGCCTCGGCGCACCCCCCGCCGACGGTCCCCGGCGTCCAGCCCCCTCCCCGCGGCCGGCCCCCCCCCCCCCCCCCGTGCCGCCCGTGCGCTGCCCGTGCTCCTGCACGAAGAAGACGACGACCGGGTCAGCGATCGATTTGATTTCTGTTAGAAGGAAACGTATTCCATACTTTTCGCTTTCCAGTTCGGAAAGCGTAATCCTCTGGATGACGCAACCAGCCAGCTTCGGCAGCAGATAACTCTCCACCGCACGCGTGCGGTAGATTGTTATTTTTCGCCCAGCCATATCTTCCACCCCACCTTTCCAAATTTGATGATCCAAATTTGTAAATTCTCATCTTCGCGAGATCTGTCCGATGATATGGATCTCACCCCCTTCCGGTGAACCTTCCGGGTCGCGCATTTCATGTGCGATACCACCCCGGCGGCGCGATGTAGGGCTACCGATGCCCGAACCCGCGACGTCTTCACTTCATCGACGAACCCGAGAACAACTACGCGACCCCCGAGGCAAGCTAACCCTTGCTACGAGCCATCCTGCAATGCTTGTTTGTTTGATTGCTTAATACCATGCCGGGTGTTATGTATGTCTTCTGTTATATTGTTATGTCTGTCTGCTATTATCATTGCATGTCTGTATGCTGTCTATGTTTTATATGAGCCTTGTATTGTTGTATGTTTATCATGTTGCATTTTAAGTTATTGCATTACCATATAACTGATTATCTGTGCATCACTCACATTCCCGAGACAATGGCCGATGGTACCGCCTCAGTCAAAGGAATGGGGGAATTATTACAACTGTGCGTCTCGCGCTTGCGGGGCTTTGTTTGCTTCTTTCTTCTTCGCCGAGGTGAGGAGCGGACGAATGTCGTCTTATGATCCTCGGAGTTGGGGGCATTTGCCAAAAGAGTTATTTGCCTTGTCCCTCCGTCAAATATGGTTGGCATAGACCACCCGGACTGCGACGCTTGGGAGCTGACTTTCCATTTGGTTCTTTTTGCCAAGATTGCTGACACCACGTCGAGGTAATCCTCGAGTGGAATGGATGCTCTCTTTCTTATGATTGCTTTTCGGTTCAGTTTGGAGACTATATGCCCAAATCCCCACTTCCTGGTCAACGGTCGGACGGTAAACGCCGCCAAAGACTTGCGCGTGGAGGAACGGAAGCGTAACAGACTCCACAAACCAACTTTGTGATTGATTTACGGTGACACCGGCCGGGTTGCCCGCCATCGTCATCCGTTTGAAATATTAAGCTATTATTCTGTGAACACTAACCCCCGAGTGACACCGGCCGGGTCTCCCGCCACAGTCACCCGGGCATTGTTATTATTGTTACGTTAATATCTATACCTGCAAGTGTTATGGTTATTCAAGTGATGTTGTTGTTATGTGCTTACTGTATGTTGCTAATGCCTTGTTGTTTGATGGTATATGATATTGATATCGTGATTATCATGCTGGACTAATCCTCTGTTTTGTGACTTGTGGTGATGAAACTTGATTAAATAAAACACCCCTCCAAACTTCGATAGGGTCAGTCCATAGTACCACTAATCTGAACATCGAAAGCACTACCACTGTCGCTCACATGGCGGGCCTTGACCTACGTAATCCTATTGAGCCTCCTTTGATGCCACCCTTTTGGCAAGTCTAGTCGGTTACCATAGTTGGTCGGGGCTAGTCTTGCGAAGGTTCCGGAGCTAGGCGTTGCTCATGGGTTGGGGACGTGCCGGATTCACTTCTGCATAAGGCATATAGTTATGGCGGTGGCTATACAGGGAGTGTCTTGATGGCGTGAACGGTTGAGTGAGTGTATCAGACCGTCTTATGGATGTGATCCTAAAGTACCGGTTGTTAATGATTCCTTAGATGAGTGAAGTATTGCAACCTCTCGAGAGTGTAAATCTGGATATCTAGCCTCGTTCCAAGGTTATGGAACAATAGTTCAGTGTCGGTCACACTATTGTCTTTGTCGAGTCAGGAGGTTAAACATAAGTTTTGTTTGAAATAATTAATGAACGACCTGATTACACTAAATGAACAAATAAGATGATGCAGGGAATTTGTCGTGAGCTGTTGATGGTTACCATGATTTAGGGATGGCGGTGTGATGCGTTGGGAAGCCTATAGTTAGGCCAGAGCCCACATCAACCGTGCGTGCCCAGAGTGAAATGATGAGGCCAGTGGGCCTAGCAGTGAACACAGGTGATGTGGTGTATTATTTGGTACCCACTTGGTACACCCGTCTTCTCGTCACAGGTAAGCTCGTTGTATGATTGCCGGTGCACGATCCAACCCCACCTGGCTTGGACTCTGTACTGGTGATACCCCCGTTGCTTGCTTATGACATGTTTGATTGTCAATGCCATGCTACTTTTATGTCATGTATCTAGTATACACCTTGCCATGTTGTAGGATTTTACTTCCAGTATATACCTTGTTGCATGATTGTTGGATTGTTTGTGGTGAGGGGCGATGCTTGCTGAGTGCATAATAATGTACTCACGGGCCTTGTGATTGTGGCCAGGTTTTGTCGAGGATTCATCTTCCACCTTAGTAAGGATTTGAAGCAAGAGCGTGCTAGGATCAGTAGCCTAGCCAGAACCTGTGGAGTGGAGCCGCTCCAAGCCGTAGCCTCTCATATGTCTTCCGCTGCCAGTTAAAACTCTGTGTCGTGCCATGCTGGGATTGATATTTCGTCATTCCTTGATGGCCTTGTAAACCATTTGTAGCACTGATGTGCCTGATTGTGTAATGATTTCCATTATGTTACACTGTTGTGACGTGCGGCCAGTTATCTTGGGATGGTGCACGGGACGACTGCCTCTCTGGTGATATGTGCCAGGGAGGGGTGTCACATCTACTCAAAATGATATATTGTCTTGTGCTAGTCCTAGTAGTTCATCCACTCATGATATTGTTACACCTTGTGATGAATTGCTTTCCATGCCTTGTTGCTCTAACAATGAAGCTTCTACTTCCTCTAGTACTTGTGTTGTTACTAACCATGTAGAGGAGATAAAAGAGCTCAAGGCCAAGTCACTTCTTTGAAGAAAGACTTGGAAAAGCGTCATGTTGGGAAGTCGGCACTTGACAATATGTTGAGTGTGCAAAAATCTCCCAATGACAAGAGTGGACTTGGATTCAACTCCGATGTTAAGAAGAAGTCCAACTTAAGAAGAAGCACAAGACCATCAAGAAGAAGGGCCTAGAACAAGTAAAAGATTCGGCCAAGATTGTTTGCTTCAAGTGCAAGATTGAAGGGCATCATGTGAGATCTTGCCCAATGAAGAAGAAGCATTTAAGTGAGAAGCAACAAGGGAAGCGGCCTCAAGTTCATACTCAAGTATCCAACGTTGAAGAAAGGCCACTTCCCAAGGAGAATCAAGCTAAAGCTTCTCAAGTTGAGAAATCAACTAAGAAGAAAGGTGGAAGTAGATGTTGCTATCTATGTCGCGAGAAGGGACATCTTGCTTCTTCATGCACTAACGGTACCTTATCCAACCCAATCATAATTGATGATGTTTACTCTCTTGAGAAGGATAAGGTTGGCAATGTGTTTGCCAAATTTGTTGGTACTCAAAGTGGTGTCAAGAAAAGAACCATTTGGGTGGCCAAGCCTATTGTGACTAACCTCTTAGGACCCAACTTGGTTGGGGACCAACAAGCTAAAACTTGATCAATAGGTGTTGTGGAGGGCTTTGGAGACTTGGCTACATTATGAAGAATTAAGGGATCTTCATCAATCATATTTCCCAAGCCAAGTCATTTGGATTTTCATATCTCTATCTTATATCCAACGTGCCTCCTTGCGGTAACGTGTATTTAAATTATATATACATTGAAAGTTGCTTGCCCCTTGCATGTGTTTGGTTTTGTACCTTGCATGTGTTTGACTATGATGTGCCTACCACTTACCTATCTTGAGTAATCTAGTGTGTGTATGTTGGTTTGCACATCATGGTTGTGTGTGTTTGTGTTGAGCCTCTATTGCTTCTTGTTTTTATCTTAATTGGCTCTTGTGATAGTTTAATGGACTTTCCCATTTTGGGGAGTGATATGCTTTCGGCACGTCACAATCCTAAAAATGTGTATACATGAGGAATACCACTTAGTGTTGATATATCAATATTATCTAGTCTCTATGTGGTATGTCATGCTCATGAGAAATTCGAATTCTAAATGTCCATTAACTATCTCTATTTGGTTTTTGTTTGCCTCTTGTTGAAAACAAATGGATTATCACATTATGGGGGAGTAATAAGCATTGTGCATATTACGAACCTAGAAAATGTGAACAAGTGAGGTTTTGCCACTTAGAATTGATATTGTAAATTATCTTGTTCCTATGTGGCATGTTTCTCAAACAAGTTCCATATTTGCCTATTCGCTCTTGTTTGAGAATATGATCTGAATATCTTTGTCATTTACCACCGAGAATTATCTCCATACATTACTTGTCTTTACAAGTGATAATCTTATTTGTGGTAAAGTATATTGATCATATTTACTTTGGTCTTTGCTCTTAATTGCCTTATTTATTGCCAAGGATTAGTTTTGATCAAACTTTCTTTTGTCTTCCTTGACCTTTGGATCCTCTTGCTCTACTCATGTTGTTTTGTTTTCCTTAAAATAGGAAAAGCCGTGATCCCATTCTTGTGCATTTACATTCAAAGTCATACTTCTAAGATAATGCACTATTCTTGGGGGAGCTATCCTATTTTGAGTAGAACACCATCTTTAAATTGGTATTGGATCTTATTGCTTTCTTGAACATGACTAGTGTTTGAATAATATATTTGGAGTGTGATGATCCCATTTGTGTGCATTTTGTATTCCAATGCAAGATCATAAATAATGCACAAATCTTGGGGGAGCTCCTATATGCTTTAGAACATTATTTGTCTTCAATTGCTACTTGATCTATTTTAAATTGGTGTTTGAGCCCGATGACATGTCTCGTGGAAAGACAAACCTTTTTGTCTTGGTACTTTGTGCCATCATAGAAAGTGTAGAGGGTTTGGTCTATTTGTTGAATCTTTCTCTCTTTGGGAGTTAGTTATCTCATTCCTTGATATATCTTTCATTTGGTATCTCTTCATTTGGTATCTTTCTCAATCATGTGTTGATTTGGGTTTTGATATAATTTGGACAATTCTCTTGCATGTCACACTTTGGTGTGCCTTCTTGGTATTCTTTGTATTTTGTCCAAATTGTGTCTTCTTTTGGTTCTTGAAGGTCTTGACATGCATATTTACTTCATGTATATATTATGGCATGTTTACTTTCTTTGATCCAATATATCGGGTAAACTCCACCGAATCCTAAATCGGCTAAGATGTGCATGAAATTCAATTTCATATCCATATGCACATATTCATGTGGAGTTTGTCCAATGTATTGTAGTTTCCTAACTACTTCGGACCCAATATGTTTGGGGACCATTTTGTACTTGAATTGTGTTTTAGGTACTTCGGAGATGCATTGGATGCCTTGTCTCATTCATAAGGAAGGTGCTCTCACCATGTGCTTATTGAAGCCAAGCTATGATGATCGTGATTGCTAAATCTTCTACATCACCAATGCCATCTCGGTAACAAGTATCTACCTCATGCATACATTTCTTGCATTCAACCTTGTGTAGGTTGCATCTTGGCATGATTTCTTTTGTTCCTTGTGATACTTGTTTCCTCTCAAAGCATCCCAACTATCACTTTTCCCTTGTGGATATTTGTGATGCCTTTGATGCGTTTGTGTTGGAAGTCTATTTATATCCTTTAAGATAAATTTGAGCTATGTGCTATGCTTTTAAGCAAAGATCTTAATGGTGTATATATGACTTCCTCTTGGGTATCATGTTCTTCTCTTTAGTAACTATTTTGTGTGTACATGTTTCTTTGTGATATATATCATATGATTGTTATCTACTTAGAATCTATACACATGAGAAATGTTACATCGCAAATTGATATCCTATTTCCTTGGTGTCCACCTCTTTTATGTTTTATGGATCTTTTGGTGGCTCCGGAAAATATTTGCCTTATGAGTGCTTGCCTATTTTATTGGATCTTGTGCACTCATTTTTGTCGGTTGTGTGTGTTGAAATGACATGCTTTGCTCCTTGCTTATCATTCCTTTGAGACTATGGTGATGCTCAATGCTCACCTATGATGTACTCTTATAAAAGGGCTTTGCTATGTCACACACATCATTTGGTTGAGTAAATCTTTTAAATGTTCTCGCATTTGGATATTTGTCGGTCTTCTATTTGATGCTCAACCATATGATTGTTGCAAGTGTTATGCCTTGTTTTATATACATTCTCTCTTGCACATGTTTTGTGTTTCAAAGGATTATGGGGGAGTGAGGATTCCATGTTGTGCACACTATATTGCAATACAAATCCTTATTGTGCACGTACCTTGGGGAGTTCCCTCTTGATTTTAGAACACTTGGTTGATCTTATCATAATATTTCTTATGTTCAATTGGTTTTTCGGATCCTTTGATTGGATACTTCTTTTGTCGAAGTATCTTTCAATTTGATTTCCTTTTGCAATCTTTGGATCCTCAATATAGTTTGATCTCCACCCAACTATTCGTCATTGGATATGTGCATTTGATTTCACTCATTTATGAGAAATGCACACATTATGGGGGAGCTCTTACTATATTGGCCTTCTAAATTTTTCCTCCCATTTCGGCAATCGATGCCAATGGGGGAGAAGTTTAGAGGGTTTAAGGGAATTTGGTTTTATGCTTTAGTTTGTTCTTAAGCATTTGCTTTCATGCTCTTGCATCCTTGCTCTTTGTTGTGCATGGTTGCTTAATTCATTATATAAACCCTCGTAAAAGGGATTGTCATCAATTACCAAAATGGGGGAGATTGAAAGTGCATGTGTTGCCCCATGCGTGGTTTTGGTAATTAATGACAATCCTTATGGACTAATGTTTGCTTGAGATATTCTTATAGATCTTGTCCATAGGAAAGATTGGAGTTCATGTGTTGGACTCTAGAAGCTTATAAGATGACCAAGATCTTATTCAAGGGTTTATATGAAGAATGGTCTTATATTGAGTTGAGCATATTGCAAGTATGTCTTGAAGAATAGAATACCGTGGATATTCATGCTCATCTTCAAGACATCATCATTGATCAAGAAAGAAGAAAAGATACAAAGTTGATCAAGGCTAAGTGGAAAGGATGGATTCAAGTGATCAACACACAAAGCTACATGTTGTACCATGTGGGATCTTGTGATCTAATGGTATGGTAAGCAATCGTCTATATAGCTTTGTGAACTAACCCATATATGTGTGTGGAGTATCTATGCGGGGTTAGGTATCTTCCCATGGGCGTGCATCAAAAGGAAGTTCCATATAGCCATGGCGGATGACGTCAAGCGGTGGTCGTCATCAAGATAATGGCCAAGTGAAGATGTTCCTAAAAGTGGCTCTCCCATATTGTGTATGTGGGAGCATTTCAAGTTCCATATAGCCCATGGCGGATGACATCAAGCGTGGTCGTCATCAAGATAATGGCCAAGTGAAGTGTTCCTAAAAGTGGCTCTCCCATATTGTGTATGGGGGAGCATTTCACAAGCCTTCACCAAGCGGAGCGCAATCAAGAAAGGTGATCCAACTTGAGGTGATCAAGATCGTCATCATCTAGCTCAAGTGGATTGCGCAAGGCAAAGGTATGACCTTGATAGGGTTTCTATTTTACCGGTCTCATGGTGTTAGTAAGAGACCGGATTATAGGATAGATGCCACACTTTCAAGAGGGGCTCTCGAATGAGTAACTTGATCGTATCTTTCGGAGAGAGCTCAAACCTTTGCATACTTGGCATCATCTTTCTTGGTTCTTATTTGGCTTTCCTCCATGTTTGATTTTAGAGCTTGTCATGATCTTCACGGCAAGCTCAAGTTCATCAAAAATGAATTTCGTATGGAAAACTTATCGCGTTTTTGGTGTTGGAGGTTTTACCGGTTGTTCTATTTTCGAGAGGTCTAACCTTTACTCATTTGGTTTTATGATTCATTGTTGGACAATGATGTTTCTCTGTATAATCTTGAAGAGCTCGTTGTTGTGATTCCAACGAGCCAAAGATCATCGAAAACGGAGTCCGGATGCAAAAGTTATTGTCGTTTTGGTGTTCGCTATTTTGCTGTTTTTCCTGTGGCGGTAGTACCGCCGTCAGTACCGCCAGAAACGGGTTCTGAAGCCCTTATCCGGTAGTACCGCTGGTTTAAGAGGTAGTACCGCTGCCTGGAAGTTTTTTTCATCCTGTTGTGTCTTCCAGACCTCCCAGGGGGCGGTAGTACCGCCTAAACCAGCGGTAGTAGCGCCCCGGCGCGATTCTGCACCCAACGGTTAGATATTCGGGTGACCTATTTAAGGGGCCTTCTTCCCCAATGGTTCCCCAACCTTTCTTGCAAGTTTTGCCCTCCATTGTTGACCTCCAAAAGCTTGCTTTCTCTCAATCCCTCCAATGATTCTTGCTCATTCTTGAGGGAAACAAGAGAGGAGATCTAGATCTACATCTCCACCAATCAATCTCTCCTCTAAGTGAGGGGAGCATATTGGATCTAGATCTTGGGATTCATTTGTTGCTTCCTTGCTCTTCCTCTCATCTTACTCCATAGCATTAGTTGCTTTGGTGGGATTTAAGAGTGAATTGCTTTGAGCACTTCTTGTGTTCTTGCCATTGCATTAGGTGCATCGGTTTGAGTTCTCCACGGTGATACGTGGAGGTGAAGTTTGAGAAGCTCATTACTCTTTGTGGTTCTCGTTGCATCTTGGGTTGCTTGTAACCATAGGTGCCTTTGTGAGTCTCGGAGGAAGTCCGAGGCATTGTTGGGAGGCTCCAACTCATTGTGGAGTTCCCCGACCTTTGTGTATCGGTTTGGTCAACGCCTTCAAGTCGACCTCATAGTGGAACGAGCCAATCCCTCACGGGTGAAGCTCACGGAAAGGGTGAGCACATCCGTGCTATTGGAGCGCCTAGGTGGCTCCACACCCCTCCAACGTAGACGTACTTCCTTTGGGAAGGAACTACGGGACACATCTCCTCGTGTCCACTTTACGGTTACTTCTATACCCAAACCTTTACTTATGCATTTACCTTTGTGATAGCCATCGAGCTTGAAGTTATCTCTATTGCTATCACTTAGTTGTTTTCTTGCTTAGCATAAGTTGTTGGTGCACATAGGTGAACCTAGTTCGTTTAGGTTTGTGCTTGATAAATTAAACGCTAGTTTTATTCCGCATTTATTCAAGCATAAACCGTAATTATTTTAAAACGCCTATTCACCCCCCCCCCCCCCCCCCCCCCTCTAGGCGACATCCTCGATCTTTCACGTGGGAGTTATCAATACAAGGTCTATAAGAGGAGACATCCCTCTCGGTTGAACATTCCATAGAAAACACATCCCAAAACAGTGCTCAACGATTGCCACCAGCATCCCTCTCCCTGCTTTGCAATAGGGCGAAAGCAGTAGTCTTCGGACTTTCTCCAGTGATGTATGGTTGTTAGTATATTTGTGGTAGATGTATCTCTGTCATCTGAATTGTTGTGTACTATCGGAACTATTTTAACATTAGGCCTTGCCTATTCTACAACACCTGTGTTATATCGTCATATGATGATGATAATAGCACTAGATGCTTCACTATTAACTCATGATTTGTGTCGCAGTTCTTTTCTAATGGCGTTTATCATATGTGCGATGCTAACAGTGTGACATTGATTTTCAGGTAAGCTTTATCTGCTGTCAGATTAGTAGAGGCCTCTGCAGGTGGCAAGTAAGAATGGTTTATGAATAAGAGTCGTTGTACTTCGATGTATTAACTGTCCAGAAGTTGCACTGCTACTTTTGCATAGGCGTGTACCAGCAGTTGTGCGCAAAAACAATTTCCAGAGTACCGAACTTTGCTGTATTGGATGTTAGATTCATGTTGCGGATGTGTTTCAGTAACGTGTTTGTGAATCTGTGTTTACAATTTTAGCTTATGTTTATGACTTACAGTGGCGGATACTTTTGATGTTTCTATTGACTATTGAGTGAGGTAAAGGTAATTCACTTGGTTTTGTAGTAAGCCCCAGCGCGCATGCGGACTACTAACGAAGGGGATGCAATGTAATGTCTGCCAAAGCTAACTCGGCCACCTCCGGGTAAGACTTACTATCGCCAGTGAAGATCTGCCGGTTTCTTTCTTTCAGTTAGGTTGCCACTTTTTCCGTGAGTAGCTTCCGTGAGTAGCGAGAGGCGGCGCTCACCTGCTTCACCGGCGAGTATCGACTGTCGGAGAACAATGTTGCCGAACGGACCTTGGCCGCAACGTCCGGGGCATCCTCGAGGCCGTCTGGGCAGAAGCGGCTCGTCATGACGCTACAGAGTCCTGCTTCCGACCCCGAATCCGACGAGGCGCCGTGTAGGGTTAGGAGGCGGATGGTTTAGTGTAGGTTTGAATTTCGTTGGAACAATTGTAAAATATCAACAACAAAAAATGAATGAAATGTTAACCTTTTGCGTTATATGGAATCTCAATTTTGTTTTGATTTGGAGGCGCCGCTATGGCAGCATCCATTCTACCGGTTATGTGTCCGGCACCCTAGATCGGACAGATTTTTATTTTAGAGATGAGTGATAAAATTCCGGGTGTGACTGGAGATGCTCTAGCAATCTATTGGCGGGCTCGGAGACGCTCTAAAATGAGATCAGCTTGGACGCATGTGCAGACGATTCCCTTCTCACGTGTAATGGGATCGTGTGACAGTAACGTGCTGACTTTCCTGCTATCCTACTACTGTCTCGTCACTCATTGCAATTAGCAAGGGCCTGGCATTTGGAAGAGACGAGCAATCCACGAGGTGGCAATGTCAATGCCAGCCACGGACACGGTCACCGGGGCAATAGCCAGCGGCGGCGTTCTACTAGTACTCCTCGTCGCCGGTTTCATTGCCATTTTTGTTCAGCAGAGGCGACGATGGGGGGACGGGAGCAGCAGCGCGCCGAGCCCGCCGTCGCTCCCGCTGCTCGGCCTCCTCCACCTGCTCAAGATGCCCCTGCACCGCTCGCTCGCCGCGCTCGCCGGGGCCCCAGCGGCCGTCGGGCCGCTCCTGTCGCTGCAGCTGGGCGCGCGCCGGGCGCTGCTCGTGTCGACGCACGCGGCGGCCGAGGAGTGCTTCACGGCGCATGACGCTGCGCTCGCGGGCCGGCCGCGTATGCTCGTCAGGGATCTCCTCGGTTACGGGAGCACCACCGTCGCGTCGGCCTCCCACGGAGACCACTGGCGCGGCCTACGCCGGTTCCTCGCCGTCGAGATCTTCTCGGCGTCCCGCCTCGCAGCGCTCGCCGCCGACCGCGACGCTGAGGTCGCGTCTCTCGTCGAGAACCTGCTCCACGACGGCGCCACCGGCGGTAGGATAACCCTCCGGCCCAGGCTCTTCGAGCTGGTGCTCAACGTGATGATGCGCGCGCTCACCTCACGACGGCACGCCGGCGACGTGCTCAGGTTCCAAGAGATCGTCGAGGAGGCATTCGTAGTGAGCGGCGCAATAAGCATGGGGGATTTCTTCCCGGCGCTGCGGTGGGTTGACCACCTCCGTGGCGTCGGGGCGGCACTGGCGAGGCGGCAGACTAGGCGTGACGCGTTCGTCGGTAACCTCATCGACGACCACCGGAAATGCGCGACGCCGGTGGCCGAGACGTGGAGAAAAAGGGTGTAATTGACGTGCTCTTGGAACATCAACAGACCGATCCGGAGTACTACACTGACACCGTCGTCAAAGGCATCGTCTTGGTGAGTACCCTCTTCTGCAAACTGTATCCGTGAGTCGCCACCATTTGTGCCAATTTTAGCCTGGGTCAACATAGTTACATGGCTGCAATGTTCATGCTGACATTCAGACACTGCTCACCGCCGGCACCCACACGTCGGCGCTGACCACCGAGTGGGCGATGGCGCAGCTGCTGATGCATCCGGAGACGATGCAGAAGGCGAGGGCTGAGATAGATGCCATTGTCGGCACAGGCCGGCTAGTGGAGGAGTCAGACATCACCAACCTCCCTTATTTGCAATGCGTTCTGAAGGAGACCCTTCGGCTCTGCCCCGTTGGCCCGATCATCCCGGCGCACGAAGCAATGGAGGACTGCACAGTCGGCGGCTTCCACGTCCGGCGCGGCACGATGATCCTTGTGAACGCGTGGGCAATCCACCGGGACGCCAATGTCTGGGATGCGCCAGAGGAGTTCAGGCCGGAGCGGTTCTTGGACAGAGACGCGGTCACCACGGCCATGATGCCGTTCGGGCTTGGCCGGAGACGGTGCCCCGGGGAGGGGCTGGCGATGCGCCTAGTCCCACTAACACTGGCAGCACTATTGCAGTGCTTCGAGTGGGATGTTGGTGAAGGCGGTACCATCGACATGGCGGAAGGCGCCGGGCTGACGATGCCAATGGCGACGCCGTTGGCAGCCGTCTGCCGGCCCCGGGACTTTGTCAAGAGTGTGCTCTCTGCTTCACCCACTTGATGGAGCGAACACAAGTTTCTGAAGAAAAGAATAAATTGGGATAAAATTGTTTAGCAGTGGTAGTGGGCTAGTGGTGCACTCATGCTAGTGCTAGTTGAGAAGAATTCTTGCAGCAAGATTTCATTAGATGCTACTACGTCTGTTCCTAAATTTAAGACGTTTTGGTAGCTCAATCCCTACTATATATAAAAGTAGGAGAGATTCAGCTCCTCTCAGGCCATCCACGTCACCCCAATTACGCAGACCGTCCGATCAACGCGTCCGACGGCCCACATGGCTCCAAAATTCGCGCAAGCTACAGTAAAATTGTAGCAAGGGAATTTCTACCAACCAGATCGCGCCACGTCGCCTCCAGCGTGACATTTTGCAAATAGACGCCCGCAAAGGACTCAAACGTGATTTTCGGACCCGCCAGGGGTCTCCGTGCAAAATCGCCAGCACAGCACGCTCCTCCTCTCCTTCTCTCCCCCGCACGACGGAAAGTCGCCGCCGGCCGCCGCCGTGCCGCCCGCTGCTCCGCCGCTCCCCGGACAGATCGAACGTCACAGGACGCTCCGCCGTGTCTTCCTCCACCTTCTCGCCGGAAACAGGCCGCCGGGACGCCGCGCGGGCGCCACAATCGATGCCGCCACGCCCGATGGCCGCCGCCGCGTGCGCGACTCGCCGGCGCCGCTCCGGCGCCCCAAAACGGGCGGCGCCGCCGCTCCCGGTTAGAGCGCCACGAGGCGCGCCGGACGCGGCCAGCGGCGCCTCCCGCCTCGCCGTCGCGCGCCGTCCCCGTGCTTCTTGCCGCCGTGACAGGCTCGGCCATTGCTGGCGTCACGCTGACGCCAGCGTGGACCTGCCCTACCAGTTTTTTTTTTTTTTTGCTTTTCCTAAAAAAAAAACGGGAAACAAAATTTCTAAATATGCAATATACAGGGAAAAATTGAATTTTCGAATTGGTCAATATGTAGACAGATTTGTAAGTACGGGAAAAAAACAGACAGATTTATGTACCGAAAAAAAACTAACCACATTGCCATTTAAATCCAATTTTTAGATTTAGCTCTTCTACAATTCTAAAATTCGTCCAAACCTAATTAATTTCTAAACGGGAAAAAAAACTAATCTTAACAACTTTCCAATTTGTGAAAATTAAGAAATATATCGAATATCTTAAAATAAACATATTTCAACAATTCAAATTGGCCAATATTTGGACGATTTTATGGGAAAAAACATACTTCACCATTCCAGCTAAAAAATCAAATTTGCATATTTCTACAAACAATTTTCTCCTTTTTAATATGTCGCGGATAAAAAAACATGTAAAAAATGTCACAAAAAAATAACAGTTGGAACTATAAACAATTTTTAACTGCAAACTTTATTTGCATACTTTATTTGCATACCAATAATTTAAAGTCCACACAATTTTCCCCTTTTAAAATTTCAATTATGTATAATAAAATTGCAAATGCATTGTAACTTCTGTTTAATCAGCACAATGTTTGCTTCCCCTACAAAAAAAATGTTGAAAGCTTTGAATTATTCAAACATTCAACAAATCATTTACCTCACATGTATTCCTCTAGGGTAAATATGCTGCACGGTAATTATGATGTCGAAGTCCCGACATCCTTCATGGATACAATACTGTTTTCCAACCATCTTCCCCTAATTTCCAGCCATATTTTCCCAATTGTATTTCTCAAATTTCAATAACTTTTTTTTCCAAAGCTCAACAAAATCGTGCCATATTTTCCCAATTGTATTTCTCAAATTTCAATAAAAAAATTTCAAGCTCAACAAAATCGTCGTCACCACAGTCAACAAAATATAAGAAAACAAACGTAAAAATGCTCTCAACAAAAAAGCTCCAGAAAACAAAATTCTACTTACTTATGTCCAACAAACCAAATATATTTGAATATCTTCAAACAGTGAACATTTCAAGAAATTCCTAATGCACTTTCTCCTTACAATAATTTCTGCAGCATGAAAATATTTCTATAAATACCCTTAAAAAAACAAATGCTAATTATTTGTGCCACATAATCAGAAATGAAATTTACATATTTCAAAATCTCAAAAATCTTCAGAATCTTCTCATTTTACAAACATACAAATAACTCGAATCTGGAAAACACTCACAACCTACACAACAACCATATTTGAGCTTCCCAACTGAAATTTCAAATTTGAATAAATTCCAAATTGTACAATTCTTAAAAACTTGAATAAGTTCATAACTGTACAATTTTAAAAACCTATTTGATCATTTCAGCTCAAATTGCAGTTTCCAATACATTCCAATCCGGACAATTTCCCAAGACTCAGCCTTCCTTCAAAAGCAACTTTTCCCAATTCAAATACCAACAATTTTCCAAAAAAAAAAAATCTTCGAAAATCATCAAACGGGGCGCGGCATTGCCGCGCTAATATCCCTAGTAGTACTGAACATTGTAAAATCACACACAAGGTTCAGTGAATCGGTCATGGGCAGAAAGCCAAATGCACTAGAGCAACAAATCTGTTGCTTGATGTATTCCTTCCTCTACATACTCTGCATGTCTCCGCGCATTGGAAACTATAGACAAGCAGTTCTGTAGAGTGTTTCTTCTATACGCGGGATCTCTCTCCCCCGTCCGCTCCGGCGGCGGGTGGGTGGGGGATCCCCGGATCCCTTCGTGTACATAGGGTAGGGGTGTGGGGGTTCCCGCCGGTGGCGCTGTGGAGGCGGTGGTGCGGTTGGTGGGTTTTTGGAGTCGGCGTCCTTCCTCTCTGGCGGTGGAGCTCCGGCGGGGCTTCGTCGCGCGGTCGTCGACCTCTCCGTGCTCGTGGATCCGCGGATCTGCCGTGCGCGGTCTTCTTCTCCAGCGGCTGCGGTGCGGCGGCGCTGGAGTCGTGTTGCTTGTCCAGGGCTGGACGGGAGCTCCAGCCTCCTCCTGCGACGGATCCATTGGCGGCCGAGGCTTTGCGGGGAAGCGGTGCCAGGGGGGCGTCTGCCCTGCGCGTTCATCGACAAGTGCTCCGTCACGGCGCGGCGGGCAGGCTAGGCGGCGTCTCTCAAGGGTTTGAATGTGCCCAGGCAGTGGTAAGGTGGTTGCTGGCCTTCGTCTTCGTCGCCGGCGGAGCTGCGGCTCTCTGTGTTGGCTCTGGATCCTCCTCGTATGTTTGTTCTTTCTCTGTTTTCAATCTATGTACTTTGTATGTGGTTGATCGATGAATATACGGAATGTTGGATGTGTCAAAAAAAAAAGAAGAGTGTTTCTTCTATACTATTATTAAAAGAGCAAACATGTGTTGATACATTAAATTTAATCCGTTCAATATTTGATCAACGTTCGAGATTGCTTCAATGTTTGACAACTTAACACACATTTTCAGTATCCGTTAATTACAACCAATGCCACCGTAAAACGCAAAACGGTTCTTTTTGTTTATTCGCGAGCGTCGGACACCCTCTCCACGCTGCAGCCTACACGGCCAGGATATCCTTAGCATCCCACCATCCTCGGCGTTGTCTTCCCCTATCCCCACACCTCATCGTCCCCCCCCCCCCCCCCCCCCCCCCCTCCCCTCCCGGTCGAGTCGACCTTGTGCCGGTCCGCCAATCAATCCCCACCCCGCAGCCCACAGTCTTGTTGCCACACCGCCGCAAGGTATATAGAATGAAGATCATAATGCGAAGGTAGTGTACTTGTGTGATTCGTGATCTTGTTAGTATCCTTAATTAAGTTGATGGACTGAAAAGCAAGCAACACTAAGGTGTCTGTCCATTCACTAGCCCTCCACTTCTTGCATTGAATCAAATGCCGTTGCTGTTAATTTCATTGACATTAGAAACCTGTGTCTATATTGCTAGAGATCATGAACATGAGAAATCTTGATTGTATGATGGATTGCTGGCAAGAGAGGCGGAAGTGAAGAAAAAGGTTATATAAAAAGCCATTTATGAGGATTCTACAGTTCGATTTTACTCGACAGATAGTAACTGCTCTATACCTAAATAGTTACAGCTACAGTACTTCTTTCCGTGCTTCATGTTACCATTACAGGAATCTGCATCCTACATGTGCAGAATACTAATTATCAGCCTGCTAATTAGGGTAATCAGATCTTGAATTCGTCGATGGGCCATCATTTTGCTCTGAACTTTGTATGACTATAACTCCTTGTAAGTGCTCGAATCTGCCCCACTTACTACTGAAGAGATGTTTTATTAATATGAACAATGAAATATTTATTAAAATAAGTAGTCAAACAAGTATTTACAAGTTTTCAATAGTTCTATTCTTAGAAGAATTTTAAATAAAAATACTTTCAATTTTTATATGTCTAAATTTTTTGAACTTACAAGCCCGTGCAGGAGCACGAATCCTCGACGCCGGGGGGAAGGCAGTGGAAGGGTGTGTGTATAGGGGGGGGGGGGGGGGGTCGGGAGTGGGTCGTGTGCTGTGTGCGAGAGAGAAGCTTCAGAGTTGGGAGTAGAGAGTGAGCGTTGTCTGAATGTTTTTTAGACATCCGATCGTTTGTACAGCTAGACGACTAGAGCCTCTGAGGCGTGCCACAAGATTTTTTTTAAAATACTATTATTTGATGATTTTGAAGGTTTATGTAAAATAGCATTAATATATTTATAATTTTATTTATGGAATTGAATATACTTCAGTAGAGATATTTTTTTCTCACAGGAGAATTCTTAGTGACATGTGCGTGAATGGTGTGTGGCACGTACTCTTACATAGTTGTACCATGAAACCTATTGTACACGCTTGGTCAAAAAGCTCAATGAATGAAAAAATATATAATTCAAAAGACGTGTTTATATTATAACAAATTATGATACGTGTGTTTGCACGTGCACGTAAACTAGTACTAGTACTAGGAAAGGCCGGCAGGCTCAACAATCAATTTTTCCAAGAGAGTTAAGTTCTGTACAAGACCCGTGCAAGCTGAAGTATCTTCCACTGCTCGATATTATCCAAGACTTTCGTTCCCAACAACGGCAAAACCTTCTGATTATGAGAATGTTGATGTTCTTTACTATCCCCTCGTTCCAGAGAACTTGCCACCCCAGAAAATAGGATTCTCTCCGTCACCAAGCTTGTTTTAAAAACCAGAAACTCCTTTTGTCTAAAAAAAACAGAAACTCGGACTACTACTACTTCTCAGAAGGAGCTGGACAGATGTCTTCAGCTTGTTTTAACAGCGAGGACACAGTCGCGGCAGTACTGTTTTACAGGAATCAATCACCCTGTGAACTACAGGACCAGGAACTGCATGGATCGAACATCTTATGTGCATCGGAACAGCATGCGAGACAAGCAGTCGAGAGAGGAGCAATACGAGACAAATAATTCTCAGAATGGGCTGGGCCTCGTTTATCTCACTCCCAGCAACCAAATGGGCCAAAGACCCACGAGTCCTCCTGTGCTCAACACCGAGGGGAACACACTGCAACGCTCGCTGGGTGCCCGAATTTCACCAGCTTATAAGGCGGAGAGGGAGTGCTTGTAGCACGACCTTACTTGAACAGGATCTGTTCTATAGGATCGTACCGCTGCATCCTTGACTAATAAGGAGGCAAGCGCTTAAGTCTGGTTGATGCATTCTGACCTCTGGGCCAGAGCGTGATTAACGGCCTGGGTTCTCCTGATGGGAGACATCCGACGGCTGTAGAGGATCGTTCCTGCCTGGCTCACGCCGGTGCAGGGTGGCTCAGAGGTTGTCTGACAGACTACAAATATTTTTTGCTGCTTATTTCAGCATATATTTCCCATGGAACTATGAACAAATTTCTCCACATGACATCCGACAAAAATGAATGGATACAAGCAAAGCACGAATGAATGAATACCATAGAAATGGTGTTCCCGTTTCAGACCAACGAACCTAAACTCTGGTCGGTGAAGAAATCTCATCGACATCCAGTGTAGGCACACACTGACTAAACGATCCATCATGGTTTTTTATTCGATTTTTTTTTCTGGTTTTTAGTATTTGAAAAACGTTCATTTTTTAAAATTGTTCGGATTTGAAAATGTTCAAGCTCGAAAAACATTCAAATTTAAAATATGTTTAGATTTGAAAAAGTTCATCATGAACCATTTCAATTCATGAAACATTTTTTCGTGAATAATTTTTAACTTCACGAACCATTTAACTGAGATACGCTTATGTACGCGCGTGCGAAGTGTCACACGACGCGCACGTCTTCTCCTCCTTCCTCGCGCACGGCTAGCCGCGGCGGAGGCGGCGACGGCGAGGAGAAACTTAACTTGGGGAGGTGCAGGGGTCGCTGGTGTCGGAGGGTTTAGAGGTGATTGGCGAGGCAGCCGTGGGCGGGGTGGATGGTGGTTCGGCCGACGGTGGCTGCGGCGGCAGTTGTCTTCCTCTCTGGCGGTTGAATCACGGCAGGAGAACCGTGTATCGCCCCATATAACTAGTCATAGAAGTACTTCAACACACATGATAAATTATGTCACCGTTAGGTTTAAACATGTTTGGTTTGATGAGCTACCGTTAGGTTTAAACATGTCTGTAATCTTTGGTTCTACTTGAATAAAGGTGTGTGAACCCTTGAAAAAATAGCATAAGCATAAATGTTTTTAACAAAACAATATCCCATATAACTAGTCATAGAACTACTTCAACACGCATAATAAATTATGTCTGTACATGCTTGCAGATTGTTTAAGTGCTCATAATCAGAATCTCGAAAACAATTATCTATGAGGATCCTAAGAGTAAAGAAATCATGCAGCCCAGCACGAAACAAACACACACACACCTTTTGGACATTTTCTCTGAAGTTATGCAACCCAGCACGAAATGAACACATCTTTTAAAAACCTTTTTCTGTGATATCAGAAGTATCCTCTGTCGGTCTTCTGTCCGCAATCAGTTGCGCGGTCCACCAGCTTATCAAAACTCCAGAGTTCAAGTTAGCCAAGAAATCTGCACGTGAAAAAGCATCATCATTCCATCTCGCAGCACAAAATCAGACAGCAAGACTTCTCAGTTGCCTTTAACAGATGCAAGTAACTACTGAAAGTTACTGTCCAACTTTGTGAAGGAGATGTCAGTGTCATGCCAAAAGATACGGGCCATGCGAGAAAGATACCGGCTAATATGGACACAAGATCGAGTTAGCATCAACGTATTAATATCATGGAGGCAGGCCTGATAATTCCATTTTTTGCTGGCACTTCATGCCAACCACTCTTCTGTACTTTGGCTGTTTGGCTGGCAGCACCAAACATGCACACCGCCACCTGATGCCTCTTTTCTCGCCTTCTTTCCCATACTTCTAGATCTATGTGAGGTATCATTCAGGACGCCATAGGTGCTGTTGTGGACAAACATGATCAAAAGTAGGAACGCTTTTTTCCATGGCTGAATGCATCTCTACTATCAGTCTATCACCATCATCATCATCATCGGTGCGATGCATGATGAGTCACAAATCCAGTATATGAAATGGAAGACAACAGTGATCAACCATCACAAGGAACTGCAAGGAAAAGTCATCTACTTGGCTTTTAGGGCTAGGACACATGGCTAATCCTCTTCATCTGCTCCCTGTTACGGAAATTTTATGCTAATTTACCGCATGGGAATGGGGGCTGGTTTCCAGTATGGATGTCTAATCAGTTTGGGGAGCTTGGGCAGCCAGCATGTAGTTCCCTTCACCCTGAAGAAAGGAATATCTGAATAAATAGGATTGCTCACCGTCACATTCAGATTGCGTACTATTGGATACCTTGAATGAGATCAGCATAGCACTTGCAGTTCCTGGAAACAAGTGATGTGTTCCTGTTTTAGGCCAGAGAAAAAGCAGTGATCAGGAACAAAGGCTAGGACCTCTCTAGTAATGACCAAATAGAACAGGAGGAGAGTGGACAAAGGAAGGAACGAGATACCAATGGGGCCCTGATAAATTATGCTTGGAAAAATGCACATAGATCTGCATATCTGACCGAAAACGACGCATGAAGGTACTGCCCCCTGCAGATATGGTTAACTATGTGGAAGGGAGCTAGGTGCCTCTCCTTTTCTATCTTCAAGTTGACTCACTATCAAATTGCAAGCTCTATCCATCCCAATAAAAGCATCCCAATGCTAACATCATCATCACCACACTTGCACAAACAGAGGAAAGCAAGATGGCAAGAACTCAGCTTCCATCTGCCAAAAAAGACTACCTAAAAAGTACGGCCGGACCTCTTCCAGTGCACTTGTGACAGCAACAGTCTCCCACTAAAGCAGACCATTGTGATGATGCCTAACAAGTTAGCAGCATATGGCCACAGCAATTTCTACAAGTAATATGTATATAAGTCAATTATTGGCTCTTTGGAAGGGATAACACGATGCATAAAACAATACTATTGGCCTCACCGTTCTGACTCAACTTGTTATGATAGCTCTCACTTTTCAGATCAGATAGTTATAATATTGATAACAGAGATGCAAAAAGGATGTATGTTTTTACCAGCACTATATTTAATAATACTCTTCAGAACAGTGACGAGATCAGTTGTTGGCGCCTACTGATATTGCTTCTTGTGAGTTCTGACCTAACCATCATGCTTCTAGTGCAAGTAGTTAATTTGCGAAAAAGGGTAGCTATAGTACAGATATGGGGTGAATGAAAAGATTGTACACAACTAGTACAACAGTATCTGTCAAACAGTGTTCAGAAGTCAATAATATAGGATTGCCTCTTATGGCCTAACCTAATCAACATTCTAGACCCTGAAAGTATGGGCTTTCCTGAATAGACTCAACCAGTCCTAACAAGATTCATGACTTTGTTATTAATGTAGAATCGCTTTCATCGCCCCACCTGCCAAATAGTCAAATGGCACCTGTGCCAGGCATGCTTGCAAATGGAAGAAAGCTTGTCATGGAAACTTCATGCCTTCTACTGTGATTCTTGTTCTCTTTTAGAAAAAGAGTAGGAGTACACACAGCAGCAACATATATGGTGTGAAACTAGATATCAAATCACTAAGGCAAGTACAGGAAAAGATTTTTTTTTTAGATAAAAGGGGCTATCCCCTGCTTCATTAACGAAACATCCCGGGCTACAAGATCCAGTTTTTCCAGCATCTGCTGGTTACATCAAACCACCGCCTGATGCACAGCAGAAGCATGCATTGCCTTGCATTGTCCCCTGGGATATGTAGCATCTCTATTCTATACGAATGGGCCAGGTAGGAAAGAAAGAAGAGATAATAATCAAATAAAGATAGATATCCACTAACTCCAGACAAAGTTCTTTACCTCCTGATTCCTCACAAAGACCTCCCCACAAGCCTCAATTATTAGCCCAAAATATTCCTTGCACCTCCCAACCTCGTCCCCCTTTATAAGGCAAACTGCGAACTGGAAGGGATGCACCAAACATGAGCTGCAAGCAAACCTAGAGAGAGAGCCAAGAGACAAATTCATGGTAGGAGATGGAGCAAGCAGACGAAGCATCATCAGTGAACAAGGAGAGCCCAGAGCGGCTTACCATCGACCAGGATGATGGCGCGACATGGCTGAGCCTCACGCTAGGCGCGAATGGATCGCCAGAGGAGGTAGCAAACTGCTCGGAGCCTGAACCTGAGCCCAAGCCTTCTGCTCCACACAAGGTCTTCTCATGTAACTTTTGCATGAGAAAGTTCTTCAGCTCACAGGCGCTGGGTGGCCACCAGAACGCCCACAAGCGGGAGCGCAGCGCCGCCAAGCGCTCCTACCATGCACAGAGGATGGTGATGGGGCTGCCTCTTGAGGCACACGCCGTCTTTGTGCAATCCCTGAGAGTTAACCAGAGTTCACTGATTCAGAAGTCGAGCCAGCAAGCACAGATCAGGACAGCACCAAGGTTTCATGAAGGAGGGATAACCTGGGCAACAATCCCCTGCGAGGAGGTTCCGAATTCAACATGGCCAGGAAGCTTCAGATCAAGAACACAACCTTCAGACCAACCATCAGAACAAAGTAAGATAGACTTGAACCTCAGACTTTGATAGGTTGATGTATCAACTTTGACCAGTACAAAAGTCCTCAACAAATTTGTCCTTTTGAATAAATTGGTACGAAGAAGTGGCCAATTAATCAGAATCAATGGAAAGCATTGATGATCTCTGAAGATACTATTGTTCTTTTTTAATTCATGGTGACATTGCTGCAATATTTTTGTAGCAAGATAATGTGATCATATTTAGCCTAGTTGACACCGCTGTGAAGGATTCCATGGATTTTTGTACTTACTAGAAGCAGCATATATATTGTCTCGTATTACATGCTCTGTAAATTTTTTCATTAACCTAGCACATACCTTGGAAGTATATTATAGATTTTTCTATAAAGTGGAGTATATAATAGATGGGTAGAGATAATATTAGTTCTAGTACAGATTAAAACAAATAGCTAAGCAAATCTCAGGAAAATGTGCAAACTAACACATAGCTAAATGAATTTATGATAAAAGATGGTTTCAAATTTAACGTTAAACCTGAAGCTGCAAAGTGCAGTTGACAACAGTAAGTTCATCTAGCTTAAGTTATTTTATATACAGCATCTAAATTACTCCTTCCATTGAATACAGGGCATATTTTCCCTGCACTTAGACAAAGTAAACATTGAAATGGACTAAGCTACCCCTAAGTATTGTTATTCTCTGAAGTACTACATCAATGCATGCGTGTAGGGAACACCAAGTAAAGCTAGATGTTAGTGGTACAGATGGAATAAGACAGTTTTTTTGCATTAAATATGAAATACACCTTGCACAAGTCCAAACAGAAGTAGTCCAGACACTACAGTATTGCACACAATATTAGGTGTCCCCATTGACATTAGCAAGAAAAGCACATGTAACCATGTATGACAAAGAAAAACAATACCAGGAAGTTTCCGCTGCATCAGTTACCATCACAAAAGAATTAAGGTGTCCTGTATTGCACTGTGGATACTGATAGTCCAGATCCAGATGCATGTGGTACATGGGAAGCATGTTCAGAGTTTCTTCTACAGCTATAGGCTGAACTAAGTGACAAACTTATCGTAAATATATCTTTCACAGCACATATGCTGATACAAAGGTCCATAGAAATCTATACCAGTTTTATTTAGTCTACAGTAAAATCTTATTTTTCAGGCATCCAATCACAGATTATACTGTTGAAATCCATCTGTTAATTTGGACAAATCAATTGAAATTTACACTAAGCAGATAACTTTACGCACCAGGCTGAAGAAAACAAAAAACTTCCATCTAGAATCATATGGTTTTTCATACTACTCAGTATGTGTTTTGAGTACCTCAAAGTTATTTGGTGTGGTATCTGATTTCTAAGATCAACACAGTGCTTCAGAAGTCAAACACCGTATAGGCAAGAAATGGGTGATCATTCACTGGCAATTGCTCAGACCTCTAGGGTTTTGATTCAACAAAGAATCGTCACACTAATAGTATGATCATTTATGCTGTCATGCAAGCTTTGGTATTTAGGCCTATCTCAACATACATACACTTAAGAGAAAGGTAGATACTGTAAGCACACTGCTTGGTGACAGATCAAAACCAAAAAGAATCAGCGAAGGCAATGGATCAGCCATCAGAATATAGCAAACATTACAAATATGGGGCCAAAAATATCAAGGCACGATGTTCTAAGGATATACAGAGGTACAATTCTACAAAACAAGAAAATGCCTAGTCTCCTACTTGTGATTGACTAGCTCCTAAATGAACACAAAAGGCTCCTGGTTAGGCTTTAAAACCTCCAGCATCCTAACTTGACTGAGAATCTGCTCTGAAACTGTAAATTCTCCATTATCGCCAGGAGCTCGAGGTGAGCTCAGAGTTAGCTTTACAGTGGAGCAGTCCAAGAACGACTACTCTGTTACGTCTTGGAAGTATGATGCAGGAATCTCGATGGGAGGAAGCAATGTCGATACGCATTTGAACTGTTCCAAACGATTGCAGAATTAGACAAAAACTACCATCATAACAACATCAGAGGAAGACTACATAACTTATAGGAGTTGAGCATACCCTGTGTTGCTTATACTTGTCTCGAATTGCCGTTAAGTATGGACCCTTTCTATTGAGCTGCAACTCATGTATGGCGATAACGCAATCCTTTAGTTCTGACGGCTTGTACCCTGTCAATTTCTGCATTTCCTTGCTCTGCAGCCACATAATCACATGATAGCCTTGAGAATTTGAAATATCAAAAACAACATTCTAAGCTTTGAGAATATATTTCTCCGTTCTTACCCAAGGATTAGTGTCCGGTCCAATGGTCAACCTAGCAAGAAAAATTGATGAAGCAGCAATCACTGATGGCAAGAACCGGAGGCAGCTGTAGTCCAGAAGACTCAGCTCAGCAAGGTAGCTACCAAGGAACTCCAGTAACAGACTGGAGCGCTGCACGCATGCAAGAATAATGTCAGGCGTCGATACATATAGGAAACAACGGAGAAAAAATTAAGTCAAATGGGAGCAATATGACGAATTTGAAGGATTGGTAGTGACCTTTTTGTCTTCCGGGCCAGATCTTGTGAAGCGCCTGAAATTAGTGGAAAATGCACAAAGGTTCAGTTAGGGACAGGTTCAGAGTAGGCAGAGATTGTGGACTTTAATTGGGTGAGTATGCCACCTACCTGAGGAAGGTCTTGATGGTCGGGCTTCCTATCTCGAAGTCGAGGAGCTTGAGTATGTCGCTCTCCATGGTGACAAGCTCCAGCCTGGTGTAGGTGTTGTCGGTGATGTAGCAGAAGTCCTCCACATGCGGCGGGCTGATCTCCTCGTACTTCCTGCGAGGCGAGTCCTCAATATTATCTGCTAGAAAAAATGCTTTCGAGAAGAACAATGGGACGACAGGGGTGCGGGTTGCGCTTACGCAGCTATGAGCATAGCTGCAACGCCGAGGAGCTGCAGCCTGTTGCGTCCGAGCGGGTTGGCGGATAGGAATCGGTCGACGTAGGAGACGGTGAGGTAGAGCGTGTCGGCGAGGAGCTTGTACTCCTCGGCGACCTCGACGAGCCAGTCGATGAGGATGGCGCGCATGTTGGCCGTCACGTCCGTCTGCACCGCCTCGATGTAGTCCGCTGCCGGCCGCCGCGCCGCCTCCACCTGCACCCAGACCCCATTCCATCAGATCGGTCGTCCGCACCCAGGCACAGCGGCACAGCACCAAACGAATCGAAACACGTCTCTACCGACTGCGGGAAATGGGGATCGGGTTTGGGGGTGGGGTCCGTGGGACTGTACCTCCATGGTGCGGAGGTAGGTGTAGATGTCGGAGGCGTAGGACCCGCAGAGCTGGGAGTCGGTGCTGGCTTCGTCGGCGGAGGCGGGCGGCGATGTGAAGGCGCACCTGCTCCCCCCGTCCGCGCGCTCCTCCTCCGCCGCCGCATCTGGCTTGACGGGGTGGTGGTGCGGCGGCGAGGGGCGGGGGGCGTTGGTGGGGAGCTCGCCGAGCGCCACCCGCTTCCGCTTGGCGGGTCCCGCGGGGCAGCAGGAGGCGGCGGCGCGCTTGGCGGCCGCGCGGGTGAGCCGGGCCCCGACGCCGCGACAGGGGCCGCGTTCTCCTTGTCGGCCATTGCTGTCGGTCGGTCCCCGGCGCGGTGGGTGGGTAGGGTTTGGGATTCGGAGGCGGCGAGGGAGGAGCGCGGCGGCGGTTGGCGTTATGTAGTAGAGAGGATTGGGATTGGATTGGAAATGGAGGAATGGGAGGGAAGCTTGGCCGCCAAAACCGACGCGAATTCGAACGCGGGGGAGGGAGAAGAGAAGAATGCCGCGCTGCAGCTCGAATGCTCGAGGCGAGGGAGTTTTGCTTGGCCAGATTGAGGAATTTTGGATCGATTTGAGTGGAGCGCACGTGGGAAAAGGCGGGCGCTAAAAAGTTTTAAAATAATCCGGAAATTCCGCGGCGCCAGCCCACTGCGGAGTTCCCGCCCTCGAAAGATCGTGTCAGGACGAAAATATGCGTTCATTGGAGTACTAGACGAAGGCCTTTCTACTCCGCAAAAATATGTTGCGTGTAATATTTAGTCAGAATGAATTTTTTTAGAAGTTTGACCAAGGTTATAGAGAAAATAGAATCATATACGATACCAACAATGCCGTTTTGGCTCCCGGGAGCATATGCTCCCGGTATTTTAAAAAAATTCAAAATTTGAAAACTTATCAAAAAAATCTGAAAAAAATCATGCATGTACAAGAAATTCAAATTTTGGGATCTCATTTCCTGTCAGAAATTTGTCATTTTTGCCCAAGGCGCATACGGTGACATTTCGGTGCGAAATTATTCACGGCGGTGCGTACCATGCTCAGGTACGTGCATGATTTTTTTCAGATTTTTTGATAAGTTTTCAAATTTTGATTTTTTTTTTGAAAATACCGAGAGAATATGCTCCCGGGTGCCAATGCGAATTTTCCGGATACCAAAGACATATAGTGTGAATATATTGTATCATGATTCTAACTAGAAGGAAAACATATCGGAAATTCGTTTTGATGCCCGAGCACATCTGCTCCCTGTATCCTGTCCCTACAAGCACGGCAAGATTCGTGTCGCTTTGTTCGCTTCAAAGTTTTCTACCGCAGTAATTCTAAACAGTGGCTCACAGCTGGCCCACAATTAAATGATGTCAGAGCCGTCCTACGTCCCGGAACAGATGCAGAGGAAACGGAGTGAACCGGTTCCTGGAAATTCTCCGTTTAAATCTCACATAGGGCAGCGAGATACCACAACCAGGAGGGGATTCGTGCTCGTTCTCGACTCTGCCGGCCGGAGCAATTGATCTGACGCCTCCCTGAAATCCAAGGACCAGCGTATGTGGATTTGGCGTCTCCTTCGCCTTCGGCGACCGGAGCTCGGTGGCCCAGCGTCTCCCTCGAATTCGCTGACCGGGGCATTTGCTCCGGCGTCTCCGTCGAATCCGGCGACCGGAGCTAGTTGATCCGGCGTCTTCCTCTGTGACGACCCACGAGTTAAGGATGATCGCCACACAGGGATTTCAGAGAATTAGGTGAGGAACAGAGAAGCAGAGGTGAGAGATACAGACAGCAAGGGTGAGGAATCACAGAGTTCATTCCTTTCATACATGCTTGTGTCGATACATGGTTCAGGTACTTATACACACGTACCCCACTTACAGGTGGGCCTCCAAGTATGCCAGCTACTCCACTACGGCGTCATACGAGATCATACGGGCCAATGCCGATCGCCAACTCAGCTTGGCGATCTCTCTGTCCACCGTCATCCAGGTACAGGTGTGACAGTGAGATCGCCAAGCTGAGTTGGCGATCGGGCATTGGAGATGCTCCAAATGCTTTGCCCAAGAAGCACTGTACACCAATATATCATCCAGAAAGACAATCACAAATTTCCGCAGATATGGGGCAAAAATCGAGTTCATGATGCATTGGAATGTAGCAGGTGCATTGGTCAGGCCAAATGGCATTACTTTGAACTGAAAATGGCCATGATGTGTCTTGAAGGCTGTTTTGTACTCATCTTCAGGCTTCATACGTATCTGGTGATAACCAGCACGCAAATCTAGCTTGGAAAAATACTTTGTACCTGCCAATTCGTCCAACAGTTCATCGACCACAGGTAATGGAAATTTGTTCTTGATTGTTGCTTCATTGATTTTGCGGTAATCAATACAGAACCTCCAAGTGTTATCCTTCTTCTTGACTAATAACACGGGAGATGCAAAAGGGCTCATGCTTTCAGTTATCACTCCAGAGGCTAACATTTCCTGCACTTGACGCTCAATCTCGTCCTTTTGCAGTGGTGAATAACGATAAGGCCTGGAGTTAATGGGACGAGTATTTGGCTCGAGTGATATTGCATGATCAAAAGTTCTCTGCGGGGGTAACTCTTGTGGATCATGGAACACATCCGGATATTTATCAAGCATTTCTTGTAGATCTGGTGGAAGCTGGGAGTGAGATTCACCAGATGGTGTGACAGAGTCCAATACTGCAATGGCCCATACTTCATTGCCAGCAAGCCATTTATGCAACTGTTTAACAGGTACCTCGGTTACTGTTGTTTGAGGCTTGTTATTCACACCCTGGAGTGTAATTTCTTGCCCTTGATACTTGAATGCCAAGGTTTTTGCTTCCCAGTCCACTGTCATCTTTCCAAACTACTTCAACCAATTGATACCAAGAATCGCATCATACGCCCCTAACTCCAGTATGCGCATATCAGTAGTGAAAGTGGAACCTTGTGTCCACCATTGCAGCCCTTTTACTTGTTCATCATAAGCTAGAATCTGGCCATTTGCTACTTTCACAGATAATGATGGTGCTGAAGAAATGGTGCAGCCAACCTTTTCAGCAAAGGACCGAGTAACAAAAGTGTGTGTGCTTCTGGAGTCAATGAGCAACAACATCACTTTATTACCTACTATTGCACGAAGCCGAATTGTTTCACCTCCTTCGGTTCCTGCTAGGGCATCCACTGATAACTGACAACAAGTAGCTGGTGCTTCAGTCTCCTCCAATAATTCCAAAGCTTTTACTGCATCATCAGAAATTACTTCACCTAATTCACCTACTTCGATTGTTAAGAGTTGGCCTGAGTGTTTGCATTGGTGTTCCTTAGAGTATTTATCCCCACATCTGAAACAGAGGTGGTTTGCCTTCCGAAAATCTCTAAGTTGTCTCTCACGATTGAAATCATCATTGCCCTGTTTTCTCGGCCAATCATTCCGAGTTGGCGTTGTTGCTGTTGTGTTGGCTAGAGGAGGATGCTTAGTTGGAGCTAGTGGCCGACCTCTCGGTCGATGTTGTTCAGTTTCTTCTTCCTGAATTCGTGCCAGAGAAGCTGCACGGGTAATGCTAGCTGGGCCTTGCAACCTTACTGCACATCGGATGTCATCCCTCAACCCAAACACAAACTGTGTGACAAACCATCTGTGACTCAGAGAATCATCTACAGCAATGAGGTGATACATACAAGCTTCAAAGGCCAATCTATACTCAGCCACCGTGCCTGACTGTTTAAGCTGAAGCAATTTGGTCATCTGACCATCATACTCATCCTGACCAAATTCCTCTACCACAGCTTGCATAAAACAATCCCACGCAATGGTGCGATTCTGGCATTTGAACGACTGAAACCACAGTGCCGCATGACCATCGAGATGCAGTGTAGCAGTACTGACCCAATGGTGCTCTGGAACCTTATACATCTCGAAATAAGTAAGGCACAGATCAACCCAGAGTAGTGGAGTTTCACCTGCAAACCGAGGGAAATCGTGGCGGCGTGGGCGGACGATGTAGTCGCCGGTAGGTGCGTCAGCCTGCCTCTCCGTAGGCGAGGACGGTGCCATGTGGAATCCAGGAGCCGCCACGGGTGTGTCCATCAACGGCGCCCCGTTGTTTGTCAGCCGCGGCTGAGCCACCCCCTTGTCCGCCAGTGGAATCTCGACCCGTGGAACGGGTGGGCGCTGGGCATCGGCGATGCGGCGCTTGACGCCGTCCAAATCCTCGCCAAAATCCTCGAGTTGTTGACGAAGACCGCGGACCTCATCGGAAACCCCCTTGATCTCCGAGGTCACCGTGTTGAAACGCGAGAGCATGTCCTCCAGAGATTTTTGAATCCCTTCCATCTTCTCGAGAACAAAATTCGTCTGCGCCGAAGGAACGGCGGGCCGCGCGGGCGCCGTCGTGACTCCTCTGAATCAGACCGAACCCCGATAAGGATTTCGCGCGGCGTCGCGGAGCAACACCACACCTTTCTCGGTGGGATTTTACCAGTCCGATCTCGAGTTTACGAGCACGAGCGGCAGCGATTGAGGCTCTTGATACCAGATTGTGATGACCCGAGTTAAGGATGATCGCCACACAGGGATTTCAGAGAATTAGGTGAGGAACAGAGAAGCAGAGGTGAGAGATACAGACAGCAAGGGGTGAGGAATCACAGAGTTCATTCCTTTCATACATGCTTGTGTCGATACATGGTTCAGGTACTTATACACACGTACCCCACTTACAGGTGGGCCTCCAAGTATGCCAGCTACTCCACTATGGCGTCATACGAGATCATACGGGCCAATGCCCGATCGCCAACTCAGCTTGGCGATCTCTCTGTCCACCGTCATCCAGGTACATGTGTGACATCCTCGAATCCAAGGACAGAGGCGTGTGGATCCGCGGTCTCTCTGGACTTCGGCGACCTGAGCGCATGGATCGGGAGTCTCGCTATGCTCTTCATCAGCGACAGGCGAGACCTTGCAGGTCGATGCTCGATGGTGCACACAGGACCGGCAACCATGCCAGCAACGACGGCGTGTAGTTCATCACCTGTTCATGCAAGTATGTTGCAGATTCTCCCCTCTCAGTCAATCTTGCTGATTTTTCTGTGAGTCAAGCAACGAGTGTCCTCCAAAATCTCCAAAATTCCATCAATCTACATGTGCTAGTTGATCTGGACTGGCGCATTTTGTTTTCCATGCAAGCTGGCACGCGCTATTTCTTTGAGTGGCAGACAGGCGGCAAAGTATGCTGCTCTGCTTGAGGGGCGGCATGTCGAGCGCAACCCCAAGCTCCAGCGCTTCCCCACATCGTCAATGCTTGCTGCTTCTGCGGTCGTCGCACTTCCCCACGCTGCCGCTGGTCCTGCAGTCTTCGGGCCACTACAAGATCCAGCCCTCGCCGTCGCTGGCCTCCAAGAGGCTGATAAGCATCAGAACAACGCCGCAGCCACACCGGGACGCGATTACACGCCTTCGCCTACAACTCCAAGGTGCGCGGCCACCACACGCGCAGCTGACATCGCAGGGATTAGCCTCATAATCGCCTTCATCAGTGTGTTGATTTATGTATTCATCTTCGATTGCCGCGGTGTCCGGGTCAAAGAACTAGAACTGGGCGTCAACATTAGAGTGACCCAGTGATCAGTTCGCTTTCGTGTTAGTGATGTACTGGTCAGCCTGTTAGTTTTTTGTTTGGCGTGTGGTCAGCCTGTTAGTTTTTTTTTGCGGAGAAACAGATGATATATTAAACCACAGCTCTTACAAAAAGGCCCAGGAAAAAGATAAAAATACAACGAAGCCCTCTATCTTCTTCTTCCAGGTCTTGCCGACGCCGACGCACAGAGGCCGTCGGTGGCGCACCGCTGCCGCTGCTCCTTAACGCATCTTGGATCGGAGCCAGCCTCGTGGCCAGCGGGAAGTCGCCGAGCAAATCCACCGGAGACGTCGCCGACGACGAAGAGCAACACAAGAACACCTCCTTCTTCATTTTCTGGGATTTCTCACACCGGATCCGCCGCCACCAAAGCAGCCACGAACCCCCACCCCCATCACGGCACCTCGCGAGCACACCACCGCCCCTGGGGAAGAGGACGGCGCGGGGACGACCAGCTCGCAGGACGGGAACTCCACCGCAGGCAGCCGGCGTCGTCGCCTTGCCAGCCCCCAGCACGGAGTACATCAACTCCCCTTCCTCCCCGACGAACACGCCACCGGACCGAAGAAAGGAAGGGGAACCTTTATTCTTCACCAACGCCGGCGTCGCCTCCGGACCGAGACCGACGAGGAAGCAGCACAATAAACTTCAAAATAGACCTAAACTACTTCCGCATGACAGATCCATAGGCTCCCCCACCTCACGACGCCACGGCGGCGCCGGAGATGGAGGGAGCCATCGAACCCGCCGGCGGCAACTCGCTCGCTTTTCGCCTCTTTTCTCCGCTCTGAACTGTAGCAAGGGGATAGGAACTGAGCTAGCCCGAGATGGCTTGTTTGGTCAGCCTGTTAGTTGACACAATGAGTAGTTAGTTTCTGTGTTAGTCATGTCATTAATTAGTGCACTGCTGCTTAGGCTGTTCCACGGACCATGAATATTTGGCTATTACTTTAGGGTGCCAGCGGGAAGGAAAAGTGGCGTTACGCACCGTCCAACCGAGCCGGACAAACGAAGAAGTGGGCGTCACATGCGGGCTCTGCCACTTTGGTCGTTGTTATAAAATTACTGCCCATTCAAGTTTTTACCTTGTCTGCCCACTTGCCGACAACAGGCAGAGTCACAATCGCAGCGAAACATTGACGGACTAGATATCGTGTATTTGTGCTCGGGAGCCAAAACGCCCCCCTCGAAAACATATAGTAGTAGGACGAAAATATGTGTTCATTGGACGAAGGGCCTTTCTACTCCGCAAAAAATATGTTGCCTAAAATATTGAATTCGTCAAAGTGAATTTTTTTAAAAGTTTGACCAAGTATATATAGAAAATATGTAATAATCTACAATACCAAATGCCCCTCTCCACTAAAAAGTATAAATTTACCTCAATTTTCACATTTTTAAAAAAAAATGGGAGCAAAGCCCTGGCCTCTGCATCAATTGATGCACACGGTCCTATATTGCAAAGTTTAAGAATTTAGAGTTACATCTCAGCGGTCATGAAAGGTAAGCAAATAGATGAACCATCGAAAAGAACGAGCACACCGTCTAAGCAGTTTGAATACTAGCAATGCTAATTTCACATGTATGAATGATAGGCACAGATTTTGAATCTACCCCGCAAAACCTAGAACTAGGGGATATGACACCATGCCATAATGTCGCAGCATCTCCGACGGACATCGCTGTTACACTCTTCGACATGCAACATCACCGATATAAGTCTAGATTGGGCCCGCCCTTACGTCGCCGACCCAAATACGCCTTCTTAGCTTGAGGCGAGAATGGCGGGTCGAAGCCCTGGTCGAGGCCCACAACACCAATGTCAACCACCCATCTTCAGTACCATCAAGATGTCCTCCCACGACGCAAAAAAACAATGTTGGCTCGACCACATCCGCACCGCCGCGCCAAGCAGAAAGCTTCGTCGTCGTTGGCTTTGCACATGCTTTGCCCGACAACACCCTACGGCGACAGCGAGGAAAGAGGGGTGGCTTGGATGTCACCAAAGGTGGTGGAACCACTTCTTGAAAGAGACATGTCATGGGTCTAGACTTCTGAAAGGATAAGGATGTCGCCTAGAGGGGGTGAATAGGCGATTTAAAACTTTTCCGGTTTAGGCTTGATATTTGCGGAATAAAACTAGGTGTTTAAATTAACAAACCAACAACCTAAAAATACTAGGCTCACCTATGTGCACCAGAAACTTATGCTAAGCAAGACAAGTAACAAAGTGATAGCAAGATATAATACTTCAAGCACGAAGGCTATCACAATGTAAAATTGCATAAGTAAAGAGATCGGGTATAGGAATAACAAGGCACGCGGAGACGATGATGTATTCCCGAGTTCCTCCTTTTTAGGGGAGTACGTCTCGTTGGAGGGGTGTGAGTTTCAAACTCAAGCGGCACAAATGGCCTCACCCTATTCTCCAATGAACCTCGCACAAAAGCTCGGTTCACCTTCCACTATAAGAATCTTTCAAGGCGGAATCCGGAGCCTTTACAACAACAACCTTGGGCACAACCCACAACTGGATTGGGGCTCCCGGATGGCTACAAGTGACCACAAAAGGTCTCAACCACCACAATGACGTCTAGAGTCCAAAGACCCAAGAGTAACAAACTCATAAACTTTCACTTTCACGAATCCTCGTGGAGAGCACAAACCGATGCACAAAGATATGGCAAGAACACAAGAAGTGCTCAAGTCCTTCACTCTCAAATTCCAACACAGCAACAAATGCTAATGAAAAAATAAGAGAGGAATAACAAAGTAGGAGAAACACCAAGAACTCCAAGATCAAGATCTACTAGGTTCCCCTCACTTAGAGGAGAGATGGATTGGTGGAATTGCAGATCTAGATCTCCTCTCACTCTTCCCTCAAAGATATGCAAAAATCATACGAGGAATTGAGAGGGGGTAAGGTTTTACAAGGTCAACAATGGAGGAGAGAGAGGGGAAAAACAATCTGCAAGAGGTAGGGGTCGTTGGGGAAGAAGATCCCCTTAAATAGGATCCCAAAATCCAACCGGTATGCCCAAAAAAAATGAGGCCGGCCTAGGCTGGCTGACCACAGAGGCACCAGGCCTGAGGCCGGCCTGGCCACCTTATACAAACTGCAGAAATGCCCAACACAAAAACAAACATATCTTGATCATCCGGACTCCGTTTTCGATGTTCTTGGGCTTGTTGGAATCGCAACGAAGAGCTTTACAAGATCATGCAGAGAAACATCATAGTCCAACATGAGAGGATAAAACCAAAAATAGAAAGGTAAACCTTCTCTATAAAAGAACAACCGATAAATCCTTCAACATCTAAACTCAACAAGATATTCATATGAAATCCATTTTTGATGAACTAGAGCTTGGTATGGAGATGAACATAAGCTCTAGATCCTCACATGGATAAAAGACAAATAAGAACCAAGAAAGATGATATGTCAAGTATGCAAAGGTTTGAGCTCTCCACAAAGATGTGACCAAGTTACTCACTTGAGAGCCCCTCTTGATAGTACGCCGTCTATTCTATAACCCGGTCTCCCACTACACCATGAGACCGGTAAAATAGAAAACATATCAAGATCATACCTTTACCTTGAGCATTCCACTTGAGCTAGATGATGATGATCTTGACTCCCTCAAGTTGGAACACCTTTCTTGATTGTGCTTGCTAGCACATGCTTGATGAAGACTTCTCCAAGTACTCCTCCATACTCCATTATGGAAGAGCCTCGCTAAGCTCCGTCTTCATGTATCCATTGCAAGCTTCATTCAAATGATATCTTCCGAGATGGATCATATTGAACTTGCACTTCATAATCTTCTAAATATGTTGATCAATCCTGACTTCAATTTACACATTAACTTGATCAACCTTGCACTTCATAGACTTCTCTTGATATATATGATGGCGTGGAGATAAACATGAATGTTCACTCAATCTCCTTTTCCAAGCCACACTTGCAATATGCTCAACTCTACACGTGATCATTCTTCATATAAACCCTAGAAGAGAGCATTGATCAACATGTAGACTTCTGGAGTTCAACACATGAACTCAATCTTTTTCCATGGGCAAGATCTATAAGAATATCTCAATGCAAACATTAGTCCATAAGGATTGTCATTAATTACCAAAACCACGCATGGGGGCACCATGCACTTTTAACTTCACAACCTCGTTGGGAACACCCGATGCTTGATCTCAACATGTTCCTTCAACTTTTTCTCATTTCCTTCTCTCTTGGTTTTCTTTCTTCTCTAGTGGAAGCTAACCTAAGATTTTCATTAATCCACCTAGTGGTGGATGGATGGGAGGCTTAACATCCCCTTCTCTCACGTACATAGTTCAAAATGACGTTGAGTTATAACCTTAGTGGTAGAGGGATTATGCACCTATTTGGATCGTCTGAAAAGATTTGAATGGTCATCTCCTCACAACCCACATGAGGAGGATACCCAAAAAATATCCCCCTCCAGCTCACGAGGGGAGCGTCGTCATGCCTAGTACCTTGCAACATGCATGTAGCGTCTCACTTGGCAATGCCATGGAAATCATATTTGAACCATTCATGCCGGTCTGGATCTTCTCAAGTTGTACCAACTTGGAATTCACAACATCTCTAATCCAATTATACCTCACATGTTCTTGGTTCGAGACTGTACCCTTAATTTTTTGTCAAGATAGATAGCACTATGACTGTCACAAAACATATTGTATTTCTCTTGCTTTATGCCCAACTATTGCAAGAAGTTTTTCATCCACAACACTTCCATGCAAGTATCAATCGTTGATATGTACTCAACAATTGTGGTTGACAATGAAACACATTTATTGTCAGTGCTTCATAACCGGCTAATGAATTTAGATAAGACTTGTGACCACGATCAAATGGGCTAATAGCCTAAGGCACGCAAGGATGTATAGATGTTCAGGCTCCAAAATCGTCTCCTGTAACCACCCTACTCTTGTCTAGATCGATGAATTCGTGTGAGGCGCTCAAAATGCAAGGGGGTGACCAGCTACACCGCATGAGTAGTTCCTCTCGATAGAAAGAATGAGTAGTAGTATGTGCAAATCGTGCCACGACGATCCGTTATTGTGTGCCGCTTTCGCCGCCCACGATCGTCGATGTGGCAGTGCTGCTGAAAGGATCGGTATGGCCACCTAGAGGGGGGGTGAATAGGTGCTACTCAATTTTTAGCTCTTTTTCGAAATTAGGCTTGGCACAAAGGTAAATTCTCTAGATATGCAACTACGGTGAATTTACCTATATGACAAGTTAACACTAGACTAAGCATGATACAAGTAAGAGCTAGCGAGTAAGGAGTAACCGAACGGGAAGCACGTGGAGACAAGGATGCATTCCCGAGTTCCTCCTTTTTAGGGGAGTACGTCACGTTGGAGGGGTGTGAGTTTCAAACTCAAACGCCACAAATGGCCTCACCCTATTCTCCGATGAACCTTGCCCAAAAGCTCGGTTCACCTTCCATTATCGGAATCCTTCAAGGCGGAATCTGGAGCCCTTACAACAAACTTGAGGCTCAACCCACAAAAGGATTGGGGCTCCCAAGCACCACAACACCTGCTACACAAAAGTAACAAGCAAGTAAGTATAACAAGATGCCTAGGTTTTCCTAGTGGAAACCCTAGGCTCGAATCCCTCAAGTGAATGAGAGGGAAATGAAGAACGCTTTGGTGACGATGTAGATCGGGGGCTTCTCCTTTAGATCTCCGAGTATGAGCTCGATTGGTTGGTGGAGTAGGGAGATCTAGGAGAAGGAAGCTTGCATTAATGGAGAGAGAGAGTGGACTTGAAGCTTAGATTGGCTGGAGGTAGGTGGAGGGGTATTTATACCCCTCCAGGATATCTGTCCGTTGCAGTCTTTAGGGGGCCGGATATCTCCGGGCTAAGTTCCGAAAATTTCCGGTCGGGCGGATATTTCCGGCCCACGCCCTGAATATCTCCGGGCTGGCCGGAAATCTCCGGCTATATTTCCGGCCGGCTGCTGAGGGACTCCAGTACCAAAACTTGCTAAAGACTTAGCCGTTTTCTTGCGCCCCGGATATTTCATGCCACCACACCGGAAATTCCGGCCCCCCGGAATTCCGGCCTTTGCTCCGGATATCTCCGGTCTACTCAGAAATAAAGCAAACTCTCTTCCTTCTTATTGATGAAACCGGACAAGCTAAACCTGACAACATATAACAGCTTGTTAGGACTCTATTCATGTTATCTTTATTCACCAAAAGTAAGATGAAAGATATGCTCTTTCAATCTCCCCTTTTTGACGAATAATGACAACATGACTAGAGGGATTTGCAAAATATAAACGGGCTCCCCCTAAGTGTGAGCATTATTTCAAATATGTTCTTCAATACAAAATGCACACGACTTATTGGAAAAGCTTCCCCTAGATTTTACAAACCAAGCAAGTTCATGACAAGATAAACACTTACAAGAAAGGAACTTTCCAACCAAAATAATACACATAAAAGATAGTTCAAAAAGGACATAGTACAATAAGGAGTTCTCATATGTCTTACCACACATGCAAATAGAGGTTCACTTAAACAAAAAAAAACAAGTTGGGAGCAACAAGCATAAGATACAATTAGAAGAAAAACGCAGCTTGTACTACCACCCATGCAAATCCCCGTAGGCCTAATAGAGATACTTCTCCCCCTTTGGCATAGACGCCAAAAATGGAGAGAGACCGATGGTAGCGCCCCAAGCATCACGCGTCCGGGTCAATGGGTTTCCATTCTCGTCAAGATCAACATCACTCTCTGTCGTGGGTTTGTCACGTCAGGTGTCATAGATGACTTCGTAGGTGTGGGATTACGCGAGTCAAGCATCTCCGAGCTTGGGATCGCAGGAACAAAGATCAACACAGATTTACCCAGGTTCGGCCCCCTCAATGTGAGGTAAAAGACCTACTTCCTGCCTACCCTAGATTGGTATTGATATGATAATCGAGGTGTTACAATGGAGGCGATCCGATCTGGTACTCGCCGTATGAGCTAGGGTTTGGGGCTTGATAGCTTGACCCGCTCTAAGTCCTGCGAGTCCTCTTTATATACACAGAGGCTCGCTAGGTTACAAAAGGAAACTTCCCCATAAGGAATACATCCACAGAGGCCTACTCGGAGACTACTTGGTCTTCACGTCCTCCGGGATTGTCTTCTAGATCTTTCCCTTATGGCGGTTCAATATTGGGCTTGTTCCCAAGTGGGCCTTCATCCGTGCGAGTAAGTTAAGTCGCACTGGGCCGCGGGTTAATCCAGAAAGTATTCCCCCGACATTAGCCCCCAAGCATGGCCTGAACTTCATAGTATTCTTGATCTTGAATGCTTAGGCCGTGCTTTTCCTTGTTTCGCGGCTTATAATTGCACAGTTTGGCCTTGACTCGCACCTGGAAGATCATCTGACTTCGTGAGCTTTAGAGTATCCTGATAGCTTCAGAACTTGATGACGATCTATCTTCAAATTTTTGATGATAATATGATATAGCCCCCAAGGATTGAGAGGATGTTATGTGGTAATCATCTCAATTCTTCTCAGAGAACTCTGAAGGTCATCACCTGTAACTTGATATCATGAATAAAACAATTGTTAAGTTACAAGTAATTGTAATTGGTGTTGCCGTACTATAAGCAGTACATCGACCTCTAGTTAGGCCATCTGAATCCTTAAGTGGGCACTCGCGCGACTCAGTATTTCCTAGGAATATGTGTGTTCAGGGTCGAGAGCGGCCATGATAGGCAATCAAGCTCGATTGACGCCACACCCCAGTACTTTGGCCACATAATGCGAGTAGCAATCCAACTTAAGGTAAATTTGATAATTGCCAATAAATGGCTGTTTCAGGGTAACAAAGACCCCAAGAAACATAATGATATTGCCATGATAGGCTAAGCTATGATAAGCTTTGATTATGATGACACATAAGGTCGCGCCTAGGTGGCAACCGAGTGTTATACATAGGGTTGGATCGCGCGTAGGTGGCGATCCATGGTGATACATGGGGTCGGTCGCGCCTAGGTGGCGACCAGAGATGATACAAAGTTTACGGCCGCGCCTAGGTGGCAGCCGGTTTCTGATACAAGGGTCGATCGCGCCTGGGTGGCGATCAGATGTTGCATAGGTCGCGCCTAGGTGGCGACCAAAGTTGAAGTTCTAGCCCTGAGTGGCTGTGATGATACTCAGCTATAAAGCTGGAAAGGATGATGCTTGGCTCTGATTAGCCTTTTCTTATGTATAGTACGGTCGCAGGTGTGCGACGTTCCAAGGGCGAGGTGCCTCGAGACGATCCTCGAAATCATGGCGTTCGCTGCTTTCTTCCCTTACATCCAGCAGGTAGTACGACCCATTGTTTAGCTTCTTGCTGATGATGTAGGGTCCTTCCCATGGAGAGGACAGCTTATGCATTCCCTTGTGATCTTGTTTAAGTCGCAGCACTAGGTCGCCTTCTTGAAAGGTGCGGTTTTGATGCGTCTGGCATGATAGCGTCGCAAGTCTTGTTGATATACTGCTGACCTTGATGCTGCCAAGTCTCTAACCTCTTCTAATGTGTCCACCGAGTCTTGCCGAGCTATCTCATTATCTGTCTCGATGTAAGCCGCAACTCTTGGTGAATCATGTATGATATCGCTGGGCATGACTGCTTCTGCTCCATAGACCATGAAATATGGTGTAAATCCTGTGGATCTGTTAGGGGTTGTTCTCAAGCTCCACAGTACTGCTGGCAGTTCTTCCACCCAACATCCTGGAGATGCTTCGACCTTTTCAATAAGGCGCGGCTTAATTCCATGGAGAATTTCCTGGTTAGCTCGCTCAGCTTGTCCATTGCTCTGCGGGTGTGCTACTGACGTGAGGTCCAATCTTATCCCATTGTCTGCGCAAAATATCTGTGTAGCCCCTTCAGAGGTGTTGCTCCCATTGTCTGTAATGATACTATGGGGGTAACCAAAGCGGAATATGACCTTCTTCAAGAACTTGACTGCTGTTTCAGCCTCGCAATCTCCCACAGGTTCTGCTTCTATCCACTTTGTGAATTTGTCCACCATGACTAAGAGGTGAGTTTTTCCGTTTGAAGACCGTCTGAAAGGCCCTACCATGTCAAAACCCCATACGGCAAAAGGCCATGTGATGGGTATTGTGCGAAGTGCTTGGGCTGGCATATGATCTTGCCTAGCGTATCTTTGACATCCATCGCACACTCTGACAATTTGCTCTGCATCTGCTAATGCTGTTAACCAGAAGAATCCATGTCGGAACGCCTTTGCCACCAAAGATCTTGACGAAGCATGATGGCCACAATCGCCTGAATGAATTTCGTGCAAGATTTTTCGTCCCTCTTCTGGTGAGACACATCTTTGAATGCTCCTGATACGCTGCGCTTGTATAATTCATTGTTGATGATTGTATAGGCCTTTGATCGTCGTATGATTTTGCGCGCCTCAATTTCATCGTCCGGCAGCACTCCGCGACTTAAATATGCCATGTATGGCTCTGTCCATCCTGGCTGTTCATGCAGGGCTGCGACTAAAGTTGAATCATCCTCTGGCTCTGCAATGTCAATTTCTGCTGGAGGCTTGACTGATGGATTGTGCAGTTCATCCAGGAAAACATTGGGTGGGACTGACTGTCTATTGGATCCAAGCCGAGACAGGGCATCCGCAGCTTCATTTTGTCTCCGATCAATATGTTCAACTTGGTATCCAGTGAAATGTCCAGCAATTCTGTCCACCTCTCTCCTATATGCAGCCATGTTCGCATCCTTGCTGTCCCACGTTCCGGAGACCTGCTGTGCCACCAAGTCTGAATCGCCAAAACAGCGTATGCGACTGATGTTCATCTCCTTTGCTATACGTAGACCATGAAGCAGTGCCTCGTACTCCGCCACGTTATTTGTGCAGTTGAAGTGTATCTGTAACACATACCGCAGCTTGTCTCCCTTGGGAGATGTCAGAACAACTCCAGCCCCCGAGCCTTGCAACTGTCTTGACCCATCAAAATGCATGGTCCAGTATTTGGTTTCTGCCATGCTAGGGCAACTTGGATTTCTGTCCAATCGTTAATAAAATCTGCAAGGGCTTGCGACTTAATTGATGTGCGCGGCTCGTAGCTGATGTGATGTGGTCCCAACTCGATCGCCCACTTAGCGACTCTTCCAGTAGCTTCTCGATTACGAATGATATCTGCCAATGGTGCTGAACTCACCACAGTTATTGGATGCTCTTGGAAGTAGTGCTTCAGCTTGCGACTCGCCATGAACACTCCAAACACCAACTTCTGCCACTGTGGGTAACGCTGTTTGGAAGCTGTGAGGACTTCGCTCACGTAGTATACTGGCCTCTGGACAGGGTATTCCTTTCCTGTTTCTTGTCTCTCCACAACCATGACAGCACTCACAGCGCGGGAATTTGCCGCTATGTATAGTAGCATTGGCTCTTTATCTTTTGGAGCCGCCAGAACTGGAGCATTTGTCAATTGATGTTTCAAGGCTGTCAGAGCTTCGTCGGCCTCTGCGTCCCAAACGAAGGTGTCTGATTTTTTCAACAGTCTGTACAAAGGTAGTGCTTTCTCTCCCAATCTTGATATAAAGCGACTCAAAGCTGCTACGCAACCAGTAAGCCGCTGTACATCTTTTATCTTTTCTGGCTTTTGGAGATCCATCACGGCCTTTATCTTGTCAGGATTGGCCTCAATGCCTCTTTCTGATACTATGAATCCCAATAGCTTTCCTGCTGGTACTCCGAAGACGCACTTTGTGGGGTTGAGCTTCATGTTGTATTTTCTGAGATTTGTGAATGTCTCTGCCAGATCACCAATAAGATCCTGGCTAACTTGCGATTTAATCACAATATCATCCACGTAGGCATGAACGTTGCGACCTATTTGCTCATGTAGCAATTCTGAATGCATCTTTGGTAAGTCGCACCTGCGTTCTTCAACCCAAAGGGCATGCTGACGTAACAAAAAGCTCCGAAGGGTGTGATGAAGGACGTCTTTTCTTGGTCTTCCCTCTTCATCTTGATTTGATGGTAGCCTGAATAGGCGTCCAAAAAGCATAACAGCTCGCACCCAGCAGTTGAATCAATTACTTGGTCGATTCTTGGCAAAGCAAATGGATCCTTTGGACAAGCTTTGTTAAGACTGGTGTAATCAACGCACATTCGCCACGTACCGTTCTTTTTCATAACCAATACTGGATTTGCCACCCACTCCGGATGGTATACCTCTGTGATGAATCCTGCAGCCAGCAAGCGAGCTATTTCCTCTCCTATTGCCTTTCTCCTGTCATCATGAAAACGCCGTAGTGGCTGCTTCACTGGTTTAGCCGCAGGGTTCACTTTGAGGCTATGTTCTGCTAATTCTCTTGGTACCCCGGCATATCTGACGGCTTCCATGCGAAGATGTCTTTATTTTCCTGGAGAAAAGCAACGAGGGCCTTCTCCTGCTCTTCTTCCATGTGTGCTCCAATGCTAGTTTGCTTGGATGAGTCGCCAGGAACAAGATTTATCTGCTTAGTGTCCTGGGCCGCTTTGAATTTCATTGGTGGCTCGGCAGATGGCGTGGTAACCACACTCATATCGTTTGGGTCCACCTGCGACTTATAACCTTTTAGTTCTTCCGCGGCACAGGCGGATTCTGCGAAAGCCGCATCTCCTTTCTCACATTCTATTGCTTTTTCTCTATCTCCGTACACTGTGATGACCCCTTTTGGTCCTGGTATCTTCAACTGTAGGTACACGTAGCATGGCCTGGCCATAAACTTAGCAAAGGCCGTTCTTCCAAACAAGGCGTGTATGGGCTTGGAATTTTACTACTTCGAAGCTTAGGAATTCACTTCTAAAGTTCTCTTCTGTTCCAAAAGTTACCCCTAGGGTTATTTTCCCCACTGGCCGTGCGGACCTTCCTGGGACAATGCCGTGAAATACTGTTGACGTGGGCTGCAGCTGGAATCCTTGAGTCCTAGACGCTGGAAAGTATCGTAGTACAAGATATTAATGCTGCTTCCTCCATCCATAAGCACTTTGGTCAGCTTGTATCCTGCAACGTATGGTGCCACAACCAGTGCCAACTTGCCAGGTTCCCGTACCTGTGGCGGGTGGTCGTCGCGACTCCAGGTTACCGCGTATTCTGACCACCTTAACCAAGCGGGTGTTGTTGGTATCACGGCGTTCACCTGCTGACTTCTCCGGCTCAATTTCTCTTCTCTTTTGGAGGTATCGATAACTATTGTGTGATACTGCCCCGTCTCTGGGGTTACTCGCGCCGTGCTGCCCAATGTTTGTGTTATGAGCCGCACTAGGGTTTCCTTCATGGGAATTCCCCCCGTTGTGTTGGCTCTCTTCTTCCACTTTTTGTAATAATGGCATTGCGCCTTGGTATGGTCCGCTGGCCGTCCATCACCTGTCGCATGAAGGTCGCATGGCCGGTTGAAAACTTCTTGCATATTGATTGGACGGGAGCCGTATCCTCGACCCCTTCCACGCTGGCCTCTGAATCCTCCACGCGCATTGGCTACGAGCCCTGAGTGACCATCTTCGCTTTTGCGTTTGTTTTGACTCGTGTTGTTGTGGCTCGTTTGCTGCTGCTGGGCTTGTTGGAGTTTTTCTTTCCTTTTGCAGCAACCTCCTCTTCTTCTCCGTCTGACGCGTCTCTGGTTTTGTCTGAGCTGGCATATTTGTTAGCCGCAGCCATCACCTCGCTGAGGCTCTTGACTTTATCCTTCATGCGACCCAGCTTATGAATCAGCGGCTCAAACTTGCAGTTTTTCTCCATCACCAGGACGGCTGAGCTTGGTGGTATATTATCTGAGGAGTGTATTATTTCTGCCACCCTTTTCATCCAATGGCGACTTGACTCGCCTTCCTTCTGGACACACGCTCTAAATCTTCTATATTGCAGAGTCGCTTGCAAGTTCCTTGGAAGTTCTTAATGAAGGCATCCTTCAGTTCCTCCCAAGTATTTATAGAGTTGGGAGGCAAATTTTGCAGCCATATGTGCGCTGCTCCTTCTAGCATCATGTTTAGGTAGCGTGCGCAGATCTCTTCAGATGCGTTTAGGATGCTCATGCCCATCTCGTAATTGTTGAGCCAAGTGGTTGGATCCATGCTGGCGTTATAGTTTGCCACCTTGCGTGGCCCTTTGAAATCTTCAGGAAAAGGTTCCGATCTGATCTTTCAGTGAAACACTGGTCCCTTGAGTCGCGAGGACAGGGCTGTGGGTGCGCCTGCGGGGTTATCTGCGGGCCGCTTTTGCATCAATGGGCATTCGCCTGCGCTTCTGCGACTCGCTCCTGTTGCCTCTGTGCGACTCCTGACACGTCCTCTGGTGGCCTACTCTGGACGCTTCTTTCTGCCGTAATCCTGTGATTGGCTGGTACGAGGGGCAGCTGTGCTTCGGCTTCCGCCCTATTGGCTTGTTGCAGGACTGCCGTACTTAACATCTGAATCGCGCGCCGCGCCTCAGCATTGACCGGGTCATCGCCTGTTGGTACCATCTGTGTCAAGATATTAGCCGCAGCATACATATTATCGACAGGGTTCTGGTAATGGCCCTGTGGGGTGTGAAACCTCCTTGGTTGTTGCTGGGTCTCTTGATTTGTTGGTACCCTTCCTTCCGCAGTCGTCTGGATTCCGTCCCTGCGGCTGGAGTGAGCGGGATTTCCACTGTTGGTTGAGTCGCGCGCAGCTGTGTTTGCGGGTCAACCTGTTGTTGAGTCGCAGCCAGCGCGGCTACTCTCTGCCGCTCCTGTTGGATTCCTTGGTTTATCTGATCGAGCCTGCGGCGCTCTTCTTCCATCCTTCGAACCTCATACAGGAGCTCGGCCCTGGCGGCCTCAATTTCTGTTGCACGGAGGGCGGCGTTCGTGGCTGACACAGGGACAAGAAGTGGGTTGCTTGGGGGTGCCGATGCCTCGGTTTCTCCAGCAGTTCCTGACGCACCTGCTCCTCCGGCCATGTAAACCGCGACTTGTGCCATCTCTTGATCTGGTGATGATGTGATTTCTGGTGGGTAACCCCAGCAACTTTCTTCAAAGGCAGGTATGATGGACCCAAACTCTTGCGAGTCCATGCTTTCCACGGATTCTTCCCCGTCATCGGCGACTTCTTCTATTGAATCGCCTTCCTGGACCGATCTAACGGACCTGCCACCGATGAAGCCGACGAAGACGTTGATGGATCCGAACGGGATGACGTGGCCGGTCTCCAAATAATCTGCCTCCGGCCCCCAGCTTGAATCGTCGATGAGGGGTGTGCCATTGACCGTGATGATACGGCCAACAACAAGATCTTCAGCTCCCTTCATGGATCCTGCGCGGAACGTGACGCTTTGACCGCAGGCCCCACGGTGGGCGCCAACTGTCGTGGGTTTGTCACGTCAGGTGTCATAGATGACTTCGTAGGTGTGGGATTACGAGTCAAGCATCTCCGAGCTTGGGATCGCAGGAACAAAGATCAACACAGATTTACCCAGGTTCGGCCCCCTCAATGTGAGGTAAAAGACCTACTTCCTGCCTACCCTAGATTGGTATTGATATGATAATCGAGGTGTTACAATGGAGGCGATCCGATCTGGTACTCGCCGTATGAGCTAGGGTTTGGGGCTTGATAGCTTGACCCGCTCTAAGTCCTGCGAGTCCTCTTTATATACACAGAGGCTCGCTAGGTTACAAAAGGAAACTTCCCCATAAGGAATACATCCACAGAGGCCTACTCGGAGACTACTTGGTCTTCACGTCCTCCGGGATTTGTCTTCTAGATCTTTCTCCTTATGGCGGTTCAATATTGGGCTTGTTCCCAAGTGGGCCTTCATCCGTGCGAGTAAGTTAAGTCGCACTGGGCCGCGGGTTAATCCAGAAAGTATTCCCCCGACACTCTCGACCTCAAAGTTCAAGTTGACCTCTTCAACGTTCCATTGCTCATAAGGAATCAACTTCTTAGGTGGCTTGGGAGCATTGAGAATCTTGAGATGTTCCATGATCTTGGACTGATTGGTCAGAATGGCATGCCTCTCTTCATAAGCGTCATAGTTTTCCTTGTGGAGTTCAGAGCCCATGCAAAGCATCTTCTCAAGGGCGCGGACAACCCATGGGCGGTTCTTAGGAGGATCAACTTTCTTCACCTTGGGGTTACTAGGAGCTTGAGACCGAGAGCCACACACAATATTGATGCATGTAAAATGCATACATGAACTTTGCACTTTAATTGCTTATATTCCAATCATATTTGCATCATATAAGGGTTATATCAATGTTTTATAATGATTTTGGGAATACTTCATAGTTTTCCCATTTATTTGGAATTAACCCTGTTTTTCCAGAAAACGTCTTTTTTAGTGTTTCAGACTTTCCGGGAGCTTCGGGACTCCAAAAAGGGCAAGGTCAAAGAGCACGGTTCAGAATTTTCGAGACGAACACAATGGGCTTAAATTGAAGACCAGAAGACCAACAGGCTGGAAATGGGAGGGTCCCACGCGGCCTAAAGTACATGGCCGCGTGGGCCCAGCTCGTTTCCACCTCGGAGCTCCGTGGCCGTCGATTTTTGCTCTACCGACATAGTCTTGACCTAAAAACGCCTATAAAAAAGGTCCCCTGGCATTTCGCGAAAGGAGGCGGCGGAGAAACACAAAACCACGAAACAGGAGACAGAAGGCTGTCGCCGGAGAAGATCGGAGGGGGGAAACGCCGCCGAAATCGCCTCCGGAGGGCTCCACCCCCCTCCGGCGTGTTCATCATCAACATCTTCATCGCCGTTGCTGCCTGCCATGATGAGGAGGGAGTAGTTCTTCATCGGGGCTGAGGGCTCTACCGGTAGCTATGTGGTTCATCTCTCTCTCCCATGATGTGATCTTTTGTGATCATGAGCTTTGTAATCTAATTGAATTCATGGATGTTTCTCCTTCATTGTTTGTGCTACTCAAGTGGTTTATTAATGTAATTTCCGGAGTCACCTTTGTCCCATGGTGTGAAGTTGACAGTGTGCGCACCGTATGTGACTCTTAGGCTAAAGGTTACAGAAATGCATACCATGAGTTATTCTTTGTGTTGGATGTCACTATAAAATTGTGGTGTTTGTTTAGTACTATTTTGGGGCACTCATAGTGACCTTGGGGTTCCCTAGATGTGGAAGACAGACTTTAAGGTGTGCTTTTGTAGCCCTACACGATGGTCTTGGTGTTCTATGATATTGTGGTGTTTGTTCACTCAGACTTTAAGGTGTGCTCTTGTAGCCCTACGCAGTAGATTGGTATTTCTATCCAACGGGAAAATAGTTCAGAGTAGCAAAGTGAAGAGGAAATATCTATGTATTCAATTGTTGGGAGTGTCCACTAGTGAAAGTATGATCCCTAGGCTTTATTTCCAAGCATCCTAGAAAACCTTTGTCTTGTCCTCTTGCATTGAAGAGGATTGGGACACTTCCACATTCTTGCCTTGTTACATCAAACTTCCACCCATTAAATCAACCACCTTGTTCCTTAAACTTGTTTAGTGCATAATCAACTAAAACTTGTGACACTTTAGTTGTAGGGAATAGATAACTTTTCCTTCTTGCTCCCGCGGATCGATACCTTACTTCCACATTGAGAGGTGCTACAGTGATCCCTTGCTCTTGGGGTTATCAAGTACTTTTCTGGCGCCGTTGCCGGGAGCGTAGCGCTTAAGTTTCTATTCTTGTGTGCACTAGACTAAGCTTGGGGAGGTCTCTTTAACTTATATCTTGCAATCATCTAAGCTTGGGGAGGTTCTTTGACTTGTTTGATGATACTATGTCTCCCATTTATGATGATGAATATGATATTTTTAGTCCACCCACTATTGAGGATATAGTTTATGTTGATTATGATATGCCTCCTATATATGATGTTTACAATGATGAATATGATATTTTCAGTCAATCTACTATTGAGGATAAAAATCATTTTGATTATTTTCTTACAAGATCCCAATGCATAGGAAGTGGGTTAGACTTAAATGTCTTTGATATTTGCTTCTTGATGCTCTTTTATATTCAACTCTTATTTATATGGGAGCATCATTAAAACTATCAAGCCTAGCTATATGGCTATAAAGAAAGCGCTTTGCGGGAGGCAACCCGGTTATTTGTGTGTGTGATTTTTCTTTGTGTCCTCTTGCTGTAACAAGAGATTTGCATCTAGTTAGGTTCTGGAGTCTTTAGTAAAGTGCCAAGTTTTACCCATTTTGGTCTTGAAAAGTTGCTTATAGCGTTCGGAGATTTTATTCCTGCACGAATCAGTGCACGGTATGATTTTTAATTCTTATTCCGTAACTCCGAATGAGCTCATATTTGAACTGTAGTTGCAACTTTTCATCCTCTGTATGCATGCATATTTTCGGATTTTTTCGAGAAAGTTTGGTAGGGTAGAAAAAATACGTTTTGCTGCTGCTGTTTTTCTGGACAGATTCTGTCCCATTTTGTTTGATGCATGCTTTGAGCTTTTAAGTTGAATCTTTTTTATCCAATTGAGTTTATGAGTAGGCATACAACATTATACACTTTCTGGACATGTCATATGAATTTTTGTTCAAGGATTATATGCAGCAAGGAACCTATTTGTTTATCACTATTAATGCACCCCACAGAAAAGAGATGGGAGAAACGGTGTTTTGAAGTTTTTTCACAGTGATTGGAGGAGATGCACCAAGAGCTATCCAAGGATTGTGAAGACCATAAGCTTGGGGATGTGAAGACAACCCCGCTGGACCTACACACTCTCGGTTTGCACACGTCCAACTTCTGTTTTTCGATCGAAACACTGTATCGCATACACTTGGAGCGTCGTTTTTGTTTTTTGTTTGAGTCTTGAGAGACCACCACACTATCAATTATATATGAGAGAGCTACTGGAAATATGGGTTGAAATATGTTGGATGCTTTTATAAGATTGGGAAAAGGGATGTTTGAGTTGATGTTTAATGATACATATAGTTGCATGATTCATGAGCTTGTTTATGAGTAATAGTTTGCAAATCCTTTTTGAAGAGCTATAACTTATTCATGTTTTGGTGCTGATTGTTATTTTACTTGGTTTAACATGGATTAGTTAGTTCTATGGACACTCATGCATGCATCTAGATGGTTAACTTTATCCCTTTTGCTAGCCCAAAAACTCCAACAAGCAAAAACTTGTTTCCAACACCTTCAACCAAAGTTATTCCAGTGAGTCCACCATATCTACCTATTGACTTTATGCTATTCCGAGTATGTTTAACATGTTGTTTGTGTTATCTTACCTCTGAATGAAAATGTTTATGTTATTGATTGCAATGGAATTTTTTGGTTATATAGCTCTCACAAACTTGATGCACAATGTTCTTTTATTTGCATAATAAAACTTGACCCATTGTGATTAAGATTATGATGTTTGTGGCTTGATGAATGTTTTGGGTTGGAAGTTAGCCCATATGTGCTGTCACATGGCAAGCTTTCAACATGCTCTTCATCTCATTTAGTTGATATCATGTGCTTTTGTCTATGGATGCTTATCATGTTGAAATAAATGTGGAAATAGAGTGAGTTTAAATGAGTTTGTGTAAATGGTTAGAGAGACGCCTGGGCCGCTAATCTAAGCCATGCATCATTCATGGTGGAAATTTACTTACATACTATGGTGAACCTTCTGTGATACACCTTGCAATAAAAAACTATTCCAAATGGTAAATAAAAAGGTTGTTGAGATTGTTCATTTTGTTTGTTTGTCTTGTCATTTTGATATGGGCTTGTTCCATATCTTGGGACAAGAGGTACCCCAGTTGACGCTCTTGATGATACTATTATGCTTACAATGATATTTAATTGAACTTGCTTTGTTTCCCAAGTTGAGTAACACATGGTGTAAGTACTTGTATTCAAGGGGCATGAGACATTCAACCCATTCTTTATCAAGCACACTACTCATATTTTCTTTCACTTTAATCTTAATCATTCAAGATGTTATGATAGGGGCAATGAGAGCTTGACACCAATGAATACCTTATTGCAATCATTAACTTAAGTAGAAGAGTTTGGAAGTTGGATGAAACTTATGCATGCTTTACCTCTACTCACTTATTCATCTTTCCAAAGTGTCCACCAAACATATTCAGATTTTCATCATCACTCTATGACCAATGTAGGATGTCCATACTTATCATTATGCATACATGTGGTCCATACTACTATCTGTTATGTTACACTTTGTGAACTATCATTGAACATCCTTGCATTGAATACTTGATATCACTTCATAAACTATTTGTATATTGCTACTCCTTTGAAGAATGAATCATTTGACTATATGTAGCAATAGTAATCATATTTGTATTCATTGCTAAGTATTAAATTGCAAAGTCCATATTAGTTTTATCATCTTCATACTCGAGGACGAGCATGGATTAAGCTTGGGGATGTTGATGCATGTAAAATGCATACATGAACTTTGCACTTTAATTGCTTATATTCCAATCATATTTGCATCATATAAGGGTTATATCAATGTTTTATAATGATTTTGGGAATACTTCATAGTTTTCCCATTTATTTGGAATTAACCCTGTTTTTCCAGAAAACGTCTTTTTTAGTGTTTCAGACTTTCCGGGAGCTTCGGGACTCCAAAAAGGGCAAGGTCAAAGAGCACGGTTCAGAATTTTCGAGACGAACGCAATGGGTTTAAATTGAAGACCAGAAGCCCAACAGACTGGAAATGGGAGGGTCCCACACGGCCTAAAGTACATGGCCGCATGGGCCCAGCTCGTTTCCACGTCGGAGCTCCGTGGCCGTCGATTTTTGCTCCACCGACATAGTCTTGACCTAAAAACGCATATAAAAAAGGTCCCCTGGCGTTTCGCGAAAGGAGGCAGCGGAGAAACACAAAACCATGAAACAGGAGACAGAAGGCTGCCGCCGGAGAAGATCGGAGGGGGGAAACGCCGCCGGAATCGCCTCCGGAGGGCTCCACCCCCCTCCGGCGTGTTCATCATCAACATCTTCATCGCCGTTGCTGCCTCCCATGATGAGGAGGGAGTAGTTCTTCATCAGGGCTGAGGGCTCTACCGGTAGCTATGTGGTTCATCTCTCTCTCCCATGATGTGATCTTTATGTGATCATGAGCTTTGTAATCTAATTGAATTCATGGATGTTTCTCCTTCATTGTTTGTACTACTCAAGTGGTTTTATTAATGTAATTTCCGGAGTCACCTTTGTCCCATGGTGTGAAGTTGACAGTGTGCACACCGTTTGTGACTCTTAGGCTAAAGGTTACAGAAATACTTACCATGAGTTATTCTTTGTGTTGGATGTCACTATAAAATTGTGGTGTTTGTTTAGTACTATTTTGGGGCACTCATAGTGACCTTGGGGTTCCCTAGATGTGGAAGACAGACTTTAAGGTGTGCTTTTGTAGCCCTACACGATGGTCTTGGTGTTCTATGATATTGTGGTGTTTGTTCACTCAGACTTTAAGGTGTGCTCTTGTAGCCCTACGCAGTAGATTGATATTTCTATCCAACGGGAGAATAGTTCAGAGTAGCAAAGTGAAGAGGAAATATCTATGTATTCAATTGTTGGGAGTGTCCACTAGTGAAAGTATGATCCCTAGGCCTTATTTCCAAGCATCCTAGAAAACCTTTGTCTTGTCCTCTTGCATTAAAGAGGATTGGGACACTTCCACATTCTTGCCTTGTTACATCAAACTTCCACCCATTAAATCAACCACCTTGTTCCTTAAACTTGTTTAGTGCATAATCAACTAAAACTTGTGACACTTTAGTTGTAGGGAATAGATAACTTTTCCTTCTTGCTCCCGCGGATCGATACCTTACTTCCACATTGAGAGGTGCTACAGTGATCCCTTGCTCTTGGGGGTTATCAAATATCCTCATCAATGTCTTGCATGGTAGCTTGCTTTTGAATCACATGAGCAGATTTCTGGACCAAACGGACATAAGAGTGAGATTCACAATCAAGGGCAAGATCCACATCCTTCGCTTCTTCCTCACTTAGAGGATAGAAATGCTTGATAAGCTTCATAATATAAGGAGCATATGGAGGAACTTTCCTCTCCATGACAGCTTGATGCATCTCATGAAAAATGAAATCCATCACATCAATACGGCAAGAGTCAGGAGCGGGATCACCAAGCAAATAAGTCTCATGCATGAAGGCCATAAGAGGGACAAGACCTCCTCGAATATCATCCTTGTTGCCGGTGCTATGAGCAATGGTGTGACGGAACATGCGAAGCAGAATATCATACACCGGCAAGAGCCCTGAAGTAGTACCAATAGAGCCTCCAGTAACATAGAGATCAACCAAGGTGTTCTTGTTGGGGGTAACGCCTTCCACATGCAAACGCTCACCTTGAGGGTTAAGGTTGCCCTCAAAAGGATAGCCAAGAAGGTCCGCAAAGTCATGAAAGGTAGCATGAAGCTTGTGAGGCCTAGACATCCAAATCATACCACGGTCTGGCGATGAATCAAACACAATTGTGGAGTAAAACTGATGAATCAAGGGAATGTTGTAGTTGCAAGAGGATTTCATCAAGTCTTTCAAACCAATAGCATCAACTACACTGACTGCCCCACCAAAATAATCTGCTTTGGTCTCTAGTTGCTGAAAGTTGATGACTTTGTGAGGACAAACCTTGTTCTTGTCAGACAGCTTGAGATAAAGCTCTCGGTGCAGCAGCTCCATCTGAGAAGTCCAGAAACAGGTATCAATGTCTTCCTCTTGCGGTTCCTCATAAGTGAAAGCTGAACGCCAAGTGCGAAACTCAGACAAAGATAGATCTTCTAGAGACCGATGTACAGACTTGTTCTTGTGGCGCCGACGCTTCTTTGCAGTGGCACCTTGGGTGCTTTCGGACTCTGGACTGTCAACAACAATCTGAGGACGAGAACCTCGAGAGGCAAGAAGCTTCGTTCGACCTCGGCGTGAGCTACCACCTGCAGAGAGAGATAGAGCAGTAGGAAGCAAGGGGTAAGCACTCATGTCCAAGGAACAAACAAACGTAGCACGAGAAGATTCATTGCTGGAAACAGAGTGAGCCTGACCGGAAATCCGGGTCCGCTAGCCGGAAATATCCGGCCTCGGAAATTCAGGGCCAGGAGTCGAAAATATCCGGTGCGAACTACAGCGGCCGGAACTGGCTTCTTGCTAAAAAATCCAACAAAAATCAAATCGGTGCTAACACACAGAAGAGCAGGCCTAGATGATCATTTCTACCAAAGGAATCATGCTACAAATCTCTAGAATCACTAGGTTAAACGAAAATCACTTCGTCCTAGATCTGAAAAAAGAGATGATTACCGGACTCCATGGAGAAAATGAGATGGATGAGAAGGATCCCCTAGGCGTGGGGATGCAGATCCGGCACGGAACCGGAAGAATCCGAGGTCGGATGACCCCGGTGAGACCGCCAGCGTCGTGCGTGCTCCGGGCAGGAGAGAGAAAGAGGGAGGTGCGAGGGTGGACCAACTGTTCGAAGAAGAAGCAGTTGACCCCGCGCCTCCTTGTATATGCCCAGATTCACTTAGGCCGGATTAATCCGGTCCAAAGACCGGATATATCCGGTGCCCCGGAAATTTCCGGAACTATTTCCAGGCAAATTTCCACCAACTCCAGAACTGAAGTTGGTTAGGTCCTTAGCCGCAAAATAGCAACGAAAAAATGGGCACCGGAAATATCCGGGGATGGACTCGGAAATATACGGTCTACCGATGCCAAAAGTCTCCTCCAAGATAAAACACAAGGGCACAAGTGATAGAAAAGCATGGTCTTTGAGATAAGAAGGCTTAGAAAGAGATCAAGTAACTGGAAATGGTACTTCACACTCAAACATGTTTAAAAGCAAATGAAAAACCATAAAAACCAACATTTGAGTGTGTTTTCCATTAAAAACAACGGATAGGCAATAAAATCCAAATAAGCTCCAATAAGATCAACTCTTCACAAAGAAGAGGGCGGTGGCCTAGGCCACCATGTATGAGTGTATGTGGTGTGACACCGCGAAGATATATCTTGGGTTCACCGCCACTACTCGTCATTTAAGCTCACAATTCATGAAATGAGAATATAGAGACAAAATGAGTTCTTACTATTGGCATAATGGGGGGAAGGATAGTCCAATGGATTAGGACCACACTCCCCCTATGTCCATGCCTACACCTAAGCCCAATAGATAGTTAAGACATAGGTGTGTATGCAAAATAGTCAAGCCAAGCTCCTTGAATCCACGATATTTAGCTCATTCCTCAAATAGGTGAATCTTGCTTCATCAAGAGGCTTCGTGAAAATATCGGCAAGTTGATCTCTTGTGGGAACATGGCCTAGCTCAATATCACCTCGGGCAACATGATCTCGAATGAAATGATGACGAATCTCAATATGCTTGGTTCTTGAATGTTGCACCGGGTTGTGGGCGATCTCGATAGCACTTGTATTGTCACATAAAAGAGGCACTTTGTCACAATTGACACCGTATTCCTTTAATGTTTGCCTCATCCATAACAATTGGGTGCATGCACTTGCGGCCGCCACATACTCGGCTTCGGCGGTGGAGAGAGATATACAATTTTGCTTCTTGGAAGACCAACTCACCAAGGAACCACCAAGAAATTGGCAAGCCCTGGAAGTTGACTTCCTATCATCTTGATCACCGGCCTAATCCGAGTCTGTGTACCCATAAAGAGAGAAAACCTTGTACTTAGGGTACCACAACCCAAACTTTGGGGTATGAATCAAATATCGAAGGATTCTTTTGACCGCCACCATGTGGCTTTCTTTAGGAGCGGCTTGGTACCTTGCACACACCCCTACACTCAACATAATATCGGGTCTAGATGCACAAAGATAGAGCAAAGAACCAATCATGGAACGGTATACCTTTTGATCGACATCTCTACCCTTTGGGTTAAGTTGTAGATGAACCTTTGTGTCCATTGGTGTGCGCTTCTCCTTGACACCAATCATATCAAATTCTTGAGCATGTCTTGGATATATTTAGTTTGAGAGATGAAAGTGCCTCCCCTCAATTGCTTGATCTCAAAACCAAGGAAGAACTTCAACTCTCCCATCATGGACATCTCAAACCTATCGGTCATAAGCTTTGAAAATTCATCATTGAAAGTTTGTTAGTTGAGCCAAAGATAATATCGTCCACATAGACTTGGCATATGAAAAGCTCCCCTTTTATCTCTTGGTAAAGAGAGTGGGATCGATTTGCCCAACTTCAAATCCACGGTCTACTAGAAGCTCTCTAAGGTGCTCATACCATGCACGTGGAGCTTGTTTAAGTCCATAGAGCGCCTTATCGAGCTTGTAGACATGGTTAGGGAGTTTGGGATCCTCAAAACCGGTGGTTGCTTAACATATACTAATTCTTTAAGTGGACCATTTAGAAAAGCACTTTTCACATCCATTTGTTGCAAGATAAAATTATGATGAGATGCATATGCAAGGAGGATACGATGGACTCAAGGCGAGCCACGGGAGCATAGGTCTCTCCAAAATCAATGCCTTCAACTTGAGAGTACCCTTGAGCCACCAATCTTGCCTTGTTCCTCACCACCATGCCATGTTCATCTTGCTTGTTCTTGAATATCCACTTAGTGCCTATAACATTGCGGCACTCCTTTGGCTTCTCAACTAGCTTCCACACCTTGTTGCGCTTGAAGTTATTGAGCTCTTCATGCATTGCATTCAACCAATCCGGATCTTCAATAGCTTCAAAGACTTTCTTTGGTTCCACCATGGATATGTGCGCTTGATGTTCACTAAAGTTTGCACATTGTCTTCTAGTCACAACCTTGCCCTTCAAATCACCAATAATATTCTCGAAGTGTTGTCTTCTTTCCATGGTCTTGACATTTCTTGCATGACGACGGGTGTCTATATCCTCACGAGAGCTAGGAGGTATCTCTTGATCATCTTGATCATTTGTGTCCCCGTCTTGACCGGAATGTTGACCTTGATCATTAATATGCACATCTTCAACAATAGAAGGAGAAGGTTGATCCTTGGTCTTGACCTTGGCTAGCATCAACAAATGGAGAACTTGGTTCTTGCATAGCAACTTGGTCAACATGAGGAGGGTCTTGAACTTGTTCTTGGTAGGTGCATCATTTGCTTCCAAAGTGGGTGCGGTTCAACTTGTGATGGTGATGAAGTTTCCACATGAGTGGAGCTAGGTCCTTCTTGAGGTGCCTCATGGTGGATCTCGATTGGGCGAAAGAATCCCACGCCCATTCGCCTTATTGCATCTTGAGGTTCCTCATCATCTACATCACGAACATGAAATTGCGCCACTTGGGAGCCGTCATTCTCATCGAACTCCACACTACAAGATTCTACAATGGTCCCGAAGGACTTGTCGTAGATTCTATAAGTGTGGGATTCGGCACCGTAACCAACAAAATTACCCTCTAAAGCCTTAGACTCAAATTTAGATAAACGATAACCTTTGATCTTATAGAAACACTTACAACCGAACACCCGGTAGTAGGAAATATTGGGCTTGTTGCCGGTAAGCATTTCATATGGAGTGAACTTCTTTCCCGTGCGGAAGTAGAGCCGGTTAGATGAGTGACATGCCGTGGAGATGGCCTCGGCCCACAAGAAAAGTGGGTCTTGAACTCCGCCAACATGGACCTTGCCATATCCATAAGGGTCCGGTTCTTCCTCTCGGCTACACCATTTTGTTGAGGGGTATACAGCGGAATATTGATGACGAATTCCCTCTTCACTAAGAAACTCATTTAGGGTGTAGTTCTTGAACTCGGAGCCATTGTCACTTCTAATGGCCAATATAGGGACATTGTATTGACGTTGAACTTCATTGGAGAAGTCGATGACGGCTTGTTGGGTCTCACTCTTCGACTTGAAGAAATAAACCCAAGTGAATCTTGAATAGTCATCAACAATCACCAAACAATACTTCTTCCCACCAAGACTTGGTTGAGGCACGACACCAAATAGATCAACATGAAGAAGTTCCAATATCCTTGTTGATGAGATGATGGTCTTGCTTGGGTGGGGAGAATCATGCATCTTTCCTTCAACACAAGCCCTACAAAGACGATCTCTAGAAAAGAAACATTCTCTTTTAGTCCAAGAATGTGGCCACCCTTGTGAAGACTTTGCAAAGTTCTCATATTGACATGGGACAAGCGGCGATGCCACAACCACCCCACGTCGGCCTTTCCGAAAAGGCACATTGCTTGAGTGTTGGTAGACTCCGAAAAGTCCACCACAAACAACTCATGTTCAACATACCCAACGAAAGCGACCTTTAGAGTCTTGCTCCACATGAGTACCACAATATCAAGATCAAAATGGACGGCAAAGCCCATCTTGTTAAGTGCACGAACGGACATAAATTGTAACCAAGGGACTCGACAAGCATGACGTTCACAAGGGTGATATCCCTTGCTACTACCACCTTGCCGAGGCCCGATACCTTAGCTTTAGACTTGTCTCCATATGTGACGGTTGCATGATTATCATTTGGTCTCATCTCCGTCATAAGCTCCTTGCTTCCGGTCATATGACTTGTACATCCACTATCAATCACCCATTTCGACCCACCGGAAGCATAGTCCTACAAGAAATCATTGCTTGGTTTTAGGTACCCATCTTGCAATGGGTCCTCTTTTGTTAGCAACAAGGGTCTTAGGAACCCAAATAGAGTAAGCAATGAAACCATCATAAGGACCAACATATTTAGCATATACATCCCCATAATAATCAACATAAAGAATATAGTTGGGGTTAGCATGTCCCGCAAAGTCACTACGAGGAGTGTTGCCCCTTGTGGCATCACCACTCGCAATGGTAGTCTTCTTTGCTTGTGCGGGCTTGGCCTTCTTCTTGTTCTTCTTCTTCTTCTTGGCAACATAACCAAGACCCTCTTTCCCAATGTGTGGCTTTTGCATTTGCAAAAGATCATCAAGAGGCTTGCTTTGGGAAATAGAGGCCTTGGCAAGTTAACCTTCAACCTAGCATTTTCCTCAATGACATTTGCATGATCACAAGAAGAAGTAAGGAACTAGGAACATTAGTTTTAGATGATTGAATTTGAAGTTGTTCAAAAGACTTGGTGAGAATAGAGTGTTCACTCTCCAAGGCCTTGTGAGCCTTGGTGACCTCCTCTAGTTCCTCGGTTAGTCTATCATGACCAACACCAAATTCAACCTTTTCTTTCTTGTAAAGCTTATATTTTGCAATTGCATGGTCACGTTCTTTAATGATTTGAGAAAAGATTGTATTTTGTGACTCATCAAGATTTTCAAGTTTCTCTTCAAGAGAAACACGAAGCTCATGCTCTTCCTCAAGAGCCACGGTGAGAGCGGCAATATCATTAGCATACTCTCTTTCAAGTCTCCTTCTCATCAAGCTCCTCTTGAATCCGCCCATAATCGCTCATAAGAGCTTCAAAGCGTTTCTTGGCTTCACCTTGCAAGTTAGTCATGAAACGATCCAAAGCAACATTTTCTTCCTTTACTCTAAGACTCATAAGATCATCCATTTCATTTTAGTCTTGGAGGAGGAAGGAGATGATACCTCGGTGGCCTTGGCCATGAGACACTTGGCGGATTGGATGGGGATGTTCTCATTGGGGGATTCAAAGAGAGAAGGTGATGTTGATGAAGTAATAGCAATAGCGGCAACTTCACTTGTGGTTTCCTCTTCATCGCTCTCACCCCCGGACATGTACTCTCTCTTGTCACCAATACCATTCTTGAAGGAGGCTTCTTGTTGGGAAGGTTCTTCTTGAAGAAAGGTTTCTTGCTAGGGGACTTTGAGGCATTCTTGAGAACAAGCCTTCCTCCATGTTCTTCACGGTTCTCATAGGGACACTCGGCAACATAGTGATATCTATCTTGGCAATTGAAGCAAGTCTTCATTTTTGGTTGCCCTCCTTGTAACCACTAGATTTGAACTTTTGCTCCACTTGAGCTTTAGCTTTGGATGGGTTCTTCCAAAAGGTCCTTGCCGCAAGAGCCACATAGTCCCTATGAGCAATCTTGAGTTCTTCGGGGTCCATGGAGGACACATCTTCACAATCTTGATCATCATTGTGTTCAACCACCTTGGCCTTCAAAGCAAGTGAAGCTCCTTGTTGCATTCCAATAGCACGGGCACGAGAGTCTTGTGCAATTTTGGCTTGGACTTTGAAAGATTGCATCTCTTGCATGACTTCATTGGAGGTCAATTGTGGATAGTTGTGCCTTCCTTGGAGACTCTTCAAGTCGGCCGATTCAAAGGGCAAGAGAGCATTCATACTTCTCTTGATCCAAGCATCATTCACATGAGTCCCACCAAGAGCTTTATAGGCATTGGCAAGGGACTTGAGTCTTCGATACATTTGCTCATGGTCTTCTCCATCTTCCATGAAGAACCCTTCGGCCTTGTTGCTCATTTCCTCAAACCGGTTTCTCTTCATGCTTTCATTTCCAACGAACACCTCAACAAGACAAGCCCAAGCTTCTTTGGCGGTGGTGCAATGCTCGATGTGAGACATATCATCCTCTCCTACGGCATCTCGGATTAAGTCAAGAGCGGTGGCATTTAGTTGACAATCAACTATTTCTCTTCTTGTCTTGTTGGACTCATCTACGGCTTGATATCCTTGCTCAATGATCCTCCAAAGCTCGATAGATGCACTGTTCACATAAGATCTCATAGAAGATTCCATTTAGTAAACAAAGATGCATTTAGCTTAGGTGGGTTTCCCCTTAGATGTATAGGAGGATGATGGATAGGTAGGTCGGGAGAGTATGGAAAAGGAACGGCACCATATACTCCTGAACCATTAGGTTGTTTAGTTGGGGTGTCAATTTTATCTTGGTCAACCCCCTTCTTCTTCCCATCAACCTCTTCCTCCTCGGGTTTCTTAGGAGGCCCCGAAGGAAGAAGGGTGGGTGGAGGTGAGATATCCTTAGCTTCCATGAGTTTCAAGATCATCTCTTGCAACTTGTCCATTTTATTTCCATAGAGGACTTCAATAAGTCCTCCATGGAAACCGAAGTGGACTCGGAGGGAAGCTCGGGAATCTCAACTCCAAACTCATCGATGGTCATACTTCTCTTGGGCGGTTAAGCCCAAATAAAGAGCGAGGCTCTGATACCAATTGAAAGTATCGGTATGGCCACCTAGAGGGGGTGAATAGGTGCTACTCAATTTTTAGCTCTTTTTCGAAATTAGGCTTGGCACAAAGGTAAATTCTCTAGATATGCAACTACGGTGATTTATCTATATGACAAGTTAACACTAGACTAAGCACGATACAAGTAAGAGCTAGCGAGTAAGGAGTAACCGAACGGGAAGCATGCGGAGACAAGGATGTATTCCCGAGTTCCTCCTTTTTAGGGGAGTACGTCTGTTGGAGGGGTGTGAGTTTCAAACTCAAACGCCACAAATGGCCTCACCCTATTCTCCGATGAAGCTTGCCCAAAAGCTCGGTTCACCTTTCAGTATCGAATCCTTCAAGGCGGAATCTGGAGCCCTTACAACAAACTTGAGGCTCAACCCACAAAAGGATTGGGGCTCCCAAGCACCACAACACCTGCTACATAATAGTAACAAGCAAGTAAGTACAACAAGATGCCTAGGTTTTCCTAGTGGAAACCCTAGGCTCGAATCCTCAAGTGAATGAGGGGGAAATGAAGAACGCTTTGGTGACGATGTAGATCAGGGGCTTCTCCTTTAGATTTCCGAGTATGAGCTCGATTGGTTGGTGGAGTAGGGAGATCTAGGAGAAGGAAGCTTGCATTAATGGAGAGAGAGTGGACTTGAAGCTTAGATTGGCTGGAGGTAGGTGGAGGGATATTTATACCCCTCCAGGATATCTATCCGTTGCAGTCTTCAGGGGGGCAGATATCTCCGGGCTAAGTTCCGGAAATTTCCGGTCGGGCGGATATTTCTGGCCCGCGCCCCGGATATCTCCGGGCTGGCCGGAAATCTCCGACTATATTTTCGGCCTGCTGCTGAGGGACTCCAGTACCAAAACTTGCTAAAGACTTAGCCGTTTTCTTGCGCGCCGGATATTTCCGGCCACCACACCGGAAATTCCGGCCCCCCGGAATTTCCGGCCTTTGCTCCGGATATCTCCGGTCTACTCAGAAATAAAGCAAACTCTCTTCCTTCTTATTGATGAAATCGGACAAGCTAAACCTGACAACATATAACAGCTTGTTAGGACTCTATTCATGTTATCTTTATTCACCAAAAGTAAGATGAAAGATATGCTCTTTCAGCTGCTCACCTTTCTAGTGCTCTGTTATCTGTTGCATGGAAGTTTGTTGGAGTTTTTTTAAAGTTCGTTGAAGTTGAACCTTTGATCATTCTGAAGTACTACTTAACTGTTATTTTTTATGTGATGAATTGTGATCAATACGCCTAGCGAAAAAATTGTGATCTATGGTATCAACACACTTGTATATGAAATAGTGGATTAATTTGCTAACTAGGCATCAACTTAAAAACTTATGATACCTCAATATATATAGATGAGGACAAGAACAAAGATAAATTTCTTCAGCTTATTGATTGAAGCTCTAACATTGTCGGTGCTTAAATTATTAACGTTCGACAAGTGTCATGGTTCGAAAGCTAAATATAAATAATTGTCCCTGCAAAATAAGTTAGAATACAACGAACATAGTTTTATTTTGTACCGGCAACATATGTAGCCCTTTTTTATATGTTGAAAAATTTCATGTCACTGTATTATATTCGGCTCACCCCTCTCATGTCCAAATTCTAGCTCCGCTCTTCGCTGACACCAACATTTCTTCGTGACAAAGGGGTGACATTGTATAAACTTTAGAACATTGGTGGAAACTATGTTACTTAGTGAATGAAAATTGAAACAACTAAATCACAAGGCCAAAATACATCGAACAGTTTTTTCTTTACTTCTAAACAAACAATAGTTTCTTTCCAGGTCCCTAAAACAAATAGTTTCTTTGCAGAGCAGGGTTTTATAAAACGCGACGCTATGGGTCCTCGTCTCACGGAACCCTCGAGGCCTTAGCCTCCGTCAGATCGTCGATCAGACGGTGCAAATCGTGCCACGACGACCCGTTCTCGCTGACCGCGGCGCGCGCGCTCTCCGCCAGCTCCTGCGCCCTGGCCCTCATCTCCTCCCGCCGCTCTCCGCGCTCCATGAACTCGGCCACCGCCCGCCCGATGGCCTCGGCCGGCACGATGTCCGCGTCTTCGGCCCTCACGCTGCGCCTGCCGCCGTCCCACACGCGCGCGCCGAACGCCGCCACCTCGGTGACCAGCCGCTCGTTGATGAACTGCTCGAACACTAGCGGCCATGTCAGCACCGGCACGCCGGCCGACGCGGCCTCCAGCACCGAGTTCCACCCGCAGTGCGTCACGAACGCGCCCACCGACGGGTGCGCCAGCACCGCCAGCTGCGGCGCCCACCCGCGCACGAGCATGCCGCGGCCGGCGACGCGCTGTTTCCACCCCTCCGGTGCGTCGGTGTCGCCGGAGCGCACCACCCACAGGAACGTATGGTTCGATGCCTCCAGCCCCAACGCGAGCTCGCGGACCTGGCGGGGCGAGAAGTTGGCCCAGCTTCCGAAGCAGACGAACACCACCGACCGGCTCGGCTTGGTGGACAGCCACCGCAGGCAGTCCACGTCGCCGTCACCGCCGCGGTGCACGGCTGAGTGGGACGGCTCACCAACGGGGCCGACGAAGTAGGCGCGGCGCGCGTCGACGCGGCTGAACTCGTCGCAGTAGGGCCTCTCCAGGTCGACGAAGGTGTTGACGATGACTCCGAAGCCGGCGAGCTGGCCGGCCTTGATCCGGTCCCACGACATTGCGAGGTGGTCTTCCTGGACGAGGAACTCCGGGAGCTCCGACGCCGGGATGGCGAACTCCTTTCCCCCGGGCATTCCCGGCACGGACACCGCCGGACCCGCGGCGCCGCCGGCACGGACGATGTCAGGGCGGAGGGGGGCGAGTTTGTTCATGGCGAGCTGCGGGAAGACGCCGACGGGGTGGAAGGTGAGGCGCGGGACGCCGATCTCGGCAGCGACGTCCGTGGTCCGCCAGAAGGGCGCGTCGGCGACGATGGCGTCGGGGCGGTGCTCCCGGAGCAGCTGCTCGTGGATCGGCTGCGCCAGGTCGACGGCATGGTGTACCCGCCAGGCGTCGTGCGGGGGTGCGTCGCCGAGGCACTCCACGCTGGTCGCCAACCCGATGCCCGGGAACGGGTAGAGGAGCACGCGCACCCCGGCGCGCGTGGCCGATGTGGCAATCAGCGCCGCGTTGGCCGGCGTGACCACCATGGTGGCGTCCACCTCCCCCGGCCGCGCGGCCACCATGCGGCACGCCAGGTCGGTCATCGGGATGAGGTGCCCCCGCGCGAAGAAGGGCAGGAAGAACACCCGCAGCGGCGGCGGCCCGTCGCCGGCGCCCACGCCCGCCATGGATGTTAGAGTAGACTCGGCAACTGCTCTGTGCGGACGAGCTTTCATCACTGGGGCTGGGCCGTTGCTGCTTTACCCGGAAAACTGGATGCATGCAGCCATGCAGGCGTATCTCCCGCCGCGGCATGGACGCATCGTTGGATACTTGGATGGTTGAAATGTGGGTGAACCTGCACATTCGGATGCCATGCGAGTTGTTCTGTTCCTCTTCGCTTCTGCCAACAATTGGCCAGAATTTTTGATTTGAACTAGTTTATCCAAATTAATTATCGCACCACTGCTATACAAATAAGCATAGGCGCTTGAGAAAAAACCAGTGTATGTTCCTAAACACCTCTCTCACTCTAATCACCTTGCATTGTGGATGGCCAACCGTTCTAGAGATGCTACCAACGGAAGTGTTTGTTGTAGCACTGAACCTTCCTCAGAACGCCCTTCAAGTGAAAATTTGACTTGTAATAAAACCTAAAAGTACACTTACTTATTTGTGGACGGAGGGAGTACAGAATGCAGATAACCAATGCGATTCAACTATATACAATAGGATACAACCGCAGAATTATAGATAACCAAACTTTACAGATGACAAAAGAGTGGCAGAGGTTGATTGCTAGACAAACTACCAGAACATATGCACAGCACGAGGAAACAGAAAGAAAACACCACCCGGTAACTTCACAGGTAGTACCCGCCACTCCACAGACAACTCGAGCTTTTGTGGCGTCAGAGAACAGGAGCTCACATATCCCGGTCCGCAGACCTTCTCTTTCCTGCGTACGCGGCCTCAGGCGATACGGAACAGCCAGAACGTTGCCGTGCCCGCAGGGAGACAACCGACCGGCAAAAGTTCATGATGCCAAGCATGGCAATTGTCACCACAGAAATCACGACCTCGCGTCAATAGACAGTGCCAGGAGCTGCGAAAGCTCTAACCGGCGCTCGATGCCTCGGATGTAGTGGCCCAGCAGCATACACCTGAACAACCATTGAAGGCACAGATGATCAGAGTTCAGACTCCGACGCATCAATAGGCAACACAGAAAAACAAAGCTATCGATCCATTTCCTATTACCAGAATAGGAGACGCGCAAGATGATCCCGAGGAATAGATATGAGGGGCTGAAATGGGAGCGACACATCCTCCACGAGTTCAGCACGGTCATCATCCCCCTTTCCATAATTTAGGTTTCCACCAGCCATGTTCTCAGATGGCGGAGGGGGCTTTGCATGCATCTTGGGGGAGAGAGTTGCTAAAAGACCATGTACCACGGAATGAATAGCTTCTTGCACACCAGGGCAGGAAGGTTCCGAGAGTTCGATAACCTATAAAAAAGTTGGTAGCTCAAATCAGACACAAAATAGGTCCCATGGATCGTGACAAGCTTATCTAGTTTTGTGGGATGTCGATTTGTTCAACCAAGTGCCCACGAGAAGCACCTAATAGATATGTAGAAACAAGAGGAAACATATTAGTGCTAGATGAAAAGGTACGAGGCAGAACAAACCGTGTCAGGTGATAACGATCTCAAGTAGTTCAGTAACTCGTTTTTGTCTTCTCCAGCAAACTCTTGCATTTGCAGGGAGGAATTTTTCCTCTTGAGTTCAAGTAGCTCCTGAAAGATTGAAATTAGAATAAGCATCAAATGAAAGTCTCAGCAAGTGGCCAACAAGAAAGATTAAGTCAAGAAGATTAAAGAACGGATATGGGACTAATTTTTCGTTACATAAACTAGGTTACCTCGCACCAGGTAGACATTCTCGACAAATACGTAACTTTAGCTATCAAATTTTATGTGCCAGCATAAAATGTTTGTAGGTACACCCGGAATTTTTATCGATTTTTTTTGACATTTTGAAAATGTATTTTCAAACAGTGGGAGTAGATGCTCCTACTACCCGAAATGGATTTCCGATTACTACCTCTGTTTTACTAGATCTATCCTCAGCCCACCAAATGCATAGACCAAGGAAGCACTACTGCTGACAGAAGTGTTCCTATTAAATAACATAATATAACCATTTAGCCATTCCAAAGAAAATTAATATGGGTATAGAGTGTAATCAACATAATAACTACACCCTTGAGTTCCCTAGTGGAAGGGCATTTTGAAACAGAGTATCCCAAGACCAAGGACAAATATAGTGAAAAGGATGGAGTAACAACCATTTGGGATTGCAAAATCAGGTATGAAATAGATGTTACCTTTTCCATGGAATCCAAGCGAGACTGCAAGTGGATAATATGTTCTTTTGCTTGAGCGTTTAAGTTGTCTAGTCCACCCATCTTTTCCACGAATAATTTGTCATCCCTATTTTCTGATTCATTGGTCAATTCACCATCTTCTGACAATCTCAAAGCATCCATAGGTCCTCCCAGATCAAGGTCACTGTGACTATGTTCAGTGTTATATCTTTCCTTGCATTCAAATTCATCATCAGACAACTCTAGGGTTCTTTTAAGAGAGAGCCTGTATTCAGCATTACACAGAGTGTACCTGAGAGAAACAAAGTAACTTTGAGTAATAATCATCTCCGGTACACTTAAGCATGTTTATCATGTCCATGAGTAGGTGATGCTAACCAAATGCACACATAAGCAGGCTAAAAAGACCAGGAGGCAGGAGCTGGTTCAGTTTTTCTGTAATAGTGAAAGTAAGTGAACAAAACAAAGTGTTCAGTATCACTAGAACAATCACATAATGGTGTTTGTTATCGTTAATGTGACAAAAATTATCAGTTTATCACATGAAAGGAAGTTGATTGCCATACAGATTAATGTTTCAGGCTGAAATCGGAAGAATCAAGTTTGGTAGCAATCTGTTTCTCCTGCAATTTTCTGAATTATGGAAAAAAATGCAGCCCTTTGCTAACAACTGGAAGGGCATGGAAGACATCAAGCAACATTTGCAAGTAGAAAAGACAAAACTTGAATCAACACTAAAAGCATGTAGGCGGAGAAAATATGCAAGAAGATTCAGATTTAATAGTCCGCATTTCCCAGCCTCAAAACATGCTGTGACATGTCACGTATATGAACCATGAACCGAAGGGCAGCAGACTGTCCTAACAACTGTGCAAATTACAGTGACCAGTGACACTGAATATCAACGCTACAGCAGGCTACCAGCCTACCACTAATGGCATGCTTCTCCATTCCACTTCACATAATCAGTTGACCTACATACCACACCAAGTCACTTCCTACTCGTACATGCACACAGTTGCAAAAGGTGATCACGCCAAAATGTGACTTCTTTTGACCAACCAGATCAAATTCAACTATAAGAAAGGTATGATTCAGAAGAAAAGCGTATATGCACACAATTGCAAAAGGTGATCATGCCAAAATGTGACTACTTTTGACCAGCCAGATCAAATTCAACTATAAGAAAGGTATGATTCAGAAGAAAAGCAGCATACCCTGTCATTATCGAAGATATCACCAGCCTGAAGATGGGATCCCAAAGGGCCTCCACCACAACACGGAACTGATCGGATGGAAGCAGGCCGAGCATGCCTGAAACAGTCCTCTTCATCGCATCCACAGTTTCGGGAGGGACATCTCTCTGGACGACGCTTAGATCCAGAGGCTCGACGTCTTTTATCAAGTTCCAAAGAGAGGATTTCTGCAGACAGTACAAGCGCGTCATGATAATGAACAGTAATAAAAAGAAACTTGATAGGATTAAAAGATGACAATTTTATCTAGATAAGTTGTATAGTGGGAGTCTGGGAGAACACAATAATCTGTTCTTGGTCAGGGAAAGCTAAATGACTTGCTGCCACTTGTCTGGAGACATCTCAATCTACACAGGTCATCAGTCGAAAATTCTCATAATTCCAGCTGATACCCACATGATTTTGGTAAATTTATGTTGAATACAGAATATTACACAAACAAGGACGATTTTTTTGTTTACTACTCCAGAAGGGACGAATAACACAGACGCTCGCTCCACGGAGGAGCATGGGCGCTCACCTCGGGGAAGCCGTGGAGATGCCTGCCCCGCGCGTGGAGCTCGTCGGGCGACGCCGCCGAAGAGGCCGCGGCGACCACAACCCCGAGCCTCCTGCGCCGGGCGCCGACCGCCGCCACGGAGGCCGGCGGGCGGACGCGGAAACGCCTCCCGGGTACGGACACGGACGCCCCGTGCGGCGGCGCGCGGATGCCGGCGGAGATCGGCATGCCGTCGCCGGCGGCGGAGTAATCTGGCGAAGTTTGGTGCTTGGTTGGTGGTGGTGGTGCGGGCGGGCGCCCAGCTGGACCCAGGATAAGCGCCACGGTGGTGTGTCACTGCCGCGTGGGCCCCACGGGGCGGAACTCGTGGACACGGTCTGACCTCCCCACGTTTGGCCTCGCGTGGACCGTCGCGTCACGTTCAACACCGTGTGTCGTTTACCTGCGCGCAGGTCCCACTTCCCGTGTACCGCGCTACAGCCCACATGGGTGCACACGCGGTTTACTCTTTTCTTTTTCGTGTAGACCTGTATGTTTTTCTAGAAACAACAAGTGGAACAATACATTGGATGTTTACGTCAAAAAAAAAAAAATACATTGGATGTATAACCACCGTGAGAATGTTCTAACTTCGAGAGGCATCATGTGTTTTGCCCTATCTTTTCTTTTGGTAAGAACACTCAAAATGCGTGAGACTACTTATAGTGGGAGTAACATAGGTAGTAACACAGGTAAAAAAGATGACGTGACATGTAATTAATGAAGAGAGAGACAAATAAAGTAACATAGCTAGTTACCGTAACATCACATGTCTCAATGCAATATGAGTCTACAATGTAATAAATGCACACTTGCATGACACCACTCCTATGTTATTACCCACTATAGAGGTAGTAACATAGACTAGTAACATGTGCATGTTACTACTCTATGTTACTCTCCACTATGAGCAGCCTTAGTGTCTTTACATTGAAAAATAGAAGAACAATTACACCATCAAGAAATAGAACAATAATTACATCATCATATCTATACCGTCAACCGGAAAGTCCATTGACGACTTTAGGCCTCATTTGATTCACATGAATTCTATAGGAAAAGTGTAGGATTCCTATTCCTACATGATTTTGCACTGTAGCAACGTTTGATTCATAGGAATGCACCAAAGGAAATCTGAAGGAAATTTCCCTATGCAGCCAGATTCTTAGAGAATGCACAGGAATAAAACAATTCGATCTGACCTCTTTTTTCCATTCCTATGCGAGGAACGCACGGCCATAGATGCCACTTAACGCTGCTGCCCCTGCTTATTATTTAAGCTAATCAAGTTCCTTAGAAAGGATGCTAAATTCCTCTACCTTTTCCTTTCCTACGTATCAAACGACCACCAAAGAGAAATATTCCTGTACTCTCCAATCCTTTGGTTTCCAGTTGCATTCCTATCCCGTCCCTATAACTATTCCTATTCCCGCACTTTGAAATCCTACGAATCAAACAAGGCCTAAATCATTAAGCTACCCGCCTCTACACCTTCTAAGCTACTTTTCAACCGAATTTGCAAAAAGTCTATCCATTGTGAAAGGGAGTGAGGATGATTTGAGAGTTTATTCCTTTATTCTTCACGGAAGGGATGAGAAACTGAACTGCCAATGGCCGGATCGAGAATATATGAGGGTTAGGGAGCAAAAAACTACATGAGGCTGAGTGGATACAACCAAAACTATGGATTATATTTGCTTTGCCACTATAAATTTTAGTAAATCGTCGCTGATTGGTTCTTGCTCTTTCTGCGACATGATTGGTCAATCCTTCCTCTAGAGTAGAGCATGCTGCAGTTCAACATTGGTTTAGACAGATGGTGTCTATAATACCACTACATGTCATATATAGATAACACTATATAGATAATATAGACAACCTCACTCAAAGAATCCTATATACTTCTAAAACTTTACAAACAACCTCACTCTCTCTTCTCATTCTTTTTCCTCCCCGTTAGAAAAACCACCTCTAACCACCCCTTGCAGACAGCTCACTCATGAGAATCATGTCTTGATTGGATGTTATGATTGTGTGCATAGCCCGAGAGTTATCCTCCTTTTCACAAAAAATATCTAGATTGGATGTGGAAGTATGGAGGCATATGGCACCACACACAATGACACAAGTTCACACAAAATCCATGTGCTGAGATCTACACACATAGCGGTGTTCACTGGTAATTTAGTGAGTTTAGTCGAAACACGTCATGTTAGCGGGTATGCTCGTGCAAATGTGTGCTTTCAATTGTAACAAGAGAAGAAATGCACACAAGTCCGTGTTCACAATTCCTTTATTTGACCGCACATTGAACCGTAGAAATGCCCGTACGATACAGGGTATGAGTGAGTTTCGTGAGCAATGATCTACTCCCTCCGTTCCAAATTAATTGATTTGGGTTTGTCCAAATACGGATGTATCTTTACTTATTTAGTGTCTAGATACAACCATATTTAGACATATCCAAGTTAATTAATTTGGAACGGAAGGAGTATATATATGCCTCGCCCTGTAACCTCGTGAAGGGAAACATCATCACAAACGCGTGAAAATGTCATGTGAAACAAATGATGCATCAAGGTGAAAACGTAATTAAGTCGTGTTCATTGGTTCAGCACACTAGCTTTATGAGCCGTGATGGTCTGTTCATCGCAGGTCAAACGTGTAGGGAGGAGAGGACTGCGCGTGGCGCAGTGGCAGGTCGTAAGCATTGGCTTCCCTCCCCGCCCGGGTTCGATCTCCCTCGGGAGCGAATTTCCGGGTGCCTCACCCGCGGGGCACTGTTCACTAGGAACAGTGCTCGCACTGTAGCAACACTGTAGATATACACTGTAGCTGTACTGTTTGCTGGGCAGTATAATATTCTTTGCTGGGCTCTCTCAGCACGCGTTCGAGCCACAGCGATAGGAGTCATAAAACGCGTGGGATTTGTATAGATCTGTAGGTCTTAGCTTGCACACTAGGGTGTGTGTGGTGTTGTGTGCGTGCGTGTGGTGTGAGTTGGTGTGTTGAGTTCAGATACTACAGCTGTACTAATCCAGAGGCATAAAAAAAAAAAAGCGTGTAGGGAGGAGGTAGATGGTTGTTGGTTATTATTCAGGGCTATAGACGGCTAGCTGGTTTGGTTTTGTCAACCATACATTAGTGATTTGTCAAATCCCAGCTATACTCTACATATACCCAAAAATGCCAACTTAATAAGCGAAGCAGGTTCTTGACCTGTCATCTTGTTTAATTATGCGACGACATATGCGTATATTTTTTAAAGAAAATTTATCAACACAAGATGTGTTGCTGATTTCAAAACCAATCAAATATGTTAGATGATTAGTGGTGGTTTAGACGGATTATTCATTTGAACTCGCTGCTGGTAGGGAGGCACATGCTTCGATTTTGTTCATCTTAAAGCTCCTCGACTCCACATTTTTTTTGGCACAGACGTATATGTTGTGTTGAGTGTTTTCAAATATGATTTTGCTACTCTATTTTATGGACAACTGAGAGATGACTATTTTCAAGCCGACAATAAAAATCATATACTATACCATGTTGACTTGCGGATGTCTAATCTATTGTAAGCAAGTATAATTTCCACCTACATTTACGGAGGAGGAGGTGCTCCGTGCTATCAAGCAAATACCTGCGGACACCCCGGGTCCCCACGGTTTCACCGGTGCTTTCTTTAAAGCAACTTGGGAAATAATTAAGACGGATGTCATGCGTGTCATTCACCTCTTCGGCAACCTTCACTCCGACAACTTCCATTGGCTAAACTCGGCTAATGTGGTTCTCATACCGAAAAAGGAGGGGGCGAATGCATTCGGATTTCCGCCCCATTAGCTTGATACACGCCATCGCCAAAATCATTGCCAAAGTCTTGGCTACCCGGCTCGCCCCTCACATGAACACGTTGATCTCTCCCGCTCAAAGCGCCTTCATAAAAAATAGAAGCATCCACGATAACTTCATGTTCGTGAGAAACTTTGCTAGGAGGCTTCACCGCAACAAGACCCCGACGCTCCTCATCAAGTTGGATATCCGAAAAGCGTTCGATGCCGTTCGGTGGGACTACCTTATCGATCGCCTCCGACGGCTTGGGTTCCCGGGTCGGTTTTGTGATTGGATCTCCGCCATTCTCCATACTTCCACTTCGAGGATCCTCCTTAATGGGGTGCCTACCTCCCCCATTCGCCACGGCCGTGGACTTAGGCAAGGCGACCCACTCTCTCCGCTTTATTCGACGCGATTGATCCACTCCAACAAATCCTTGAACATGGAACGGCAAGAGGAGACCTCTCTCGCCTTCGTGGGCGCTGACGAGGGGAATACTCATCAAGACCCATGGTTAAGGTCCCTAGGTTATGAATATGGGGGAGAGAACGTGGTAGAGCTGGAAGTATCGTCGGCTGACATCCTGACAAGCAGGGCAAAGATTTTACCCAGGTTCAGGGCCCTCGTGTGGAGGTAACACCCTTACGTCCTGCCTGTCTGTTATTGCTTTGTGAATATGATGGTTACAATGATCCCGGCGAGATGTCGATCTCGCTAGGGTTTTGGTGGCTCTGAAAAGTATGTGGTCTGGTTCGATGGCCCTCCCAGTCCTTAAATAGTAGGCTGGGTCTCGAGTATTCGTAACCGACTTGATTTACAAGTAAAGAAACCTTAAACCGACTATGGCTTCGCCAGCTTGAAGGATACTCCATCTTGTTGGGCCTCCCTTCATGGGCTTCATGTAGGCTCTGATAGTTGGGCCTAGTCGATACGTGCACCAGGTACCCTCACGGTAGGGTACCCAATAGGCATACCCATGTCAGTAGCCCCCGAGTACTTGTCTGATTCGAAGAGTCGGGCATGGACTCATACATTATGCTCGTTTGTATCATATAACTTGGAATTCCTGTATGAAATAGCACATGTTGGCTATGCCGAGTGTTTTATTGACTATGATTTTTTGCTTATGATAGTCAAGGGATATTAGCTTAGCAGGCTCAGCACACACGACGGATCGGGGCCAATTAACTACCATTCGGGCAAAACCATACTAGCTTTCAATCAAACTCGAGTCCCCGGACTCGAATCTGGAACAAACTGGACAGACTCGAAACGGCTGTTGAGGTCTTATTGAATCGAACTGCAGTATAATTTTGAATCAACCCAACGCGTCCGTCGGGGATAATTCATCATGTCTGCTGACACGGAAAATTTAAGGATAACGCTGCTGGAGCGGTCCTTAGCCCAGCTCGACTGATCGGTGGGTCTTACCTTTGCACTATGCATGCAGCATCCAAGGATCGTCGGATCAACTCGGGAATATTTTGAGTGTGATTTTGCTTATGAACTGAGTCGAATAATATGTCGACTGATACTTTTGCCATTATTCTATCGGGTGCGCGACAGCGCTCCCGATGGGAGTAGCCCCCGAGATTGTGCTTTATTGCTTGCAATGGAGGATAATCTCAAAATCTTTTTTATCCTGCACATTTTAGTCAAAGAATTTTTTTGATACGCTCCCGATGGGAGTATGATACTTCAGTCGAAAATCTTTCGACTGGAGTTTATGACTTTGTTTGAGAACCAATCAAAATTCTTGTGAGAGACTACCCGAAGATATCATCGAGTGACTTTTTATGCCAGTTGTGAAAGAAGAAACAACGTCAGCAATGACGCATGTTGCGACTGCCATATCTGACAAGCGGTGGCGTGCTTGGTAAGGCTTGATAAGATGTGACCCTGCTGTGTGGGCCCGTTTCTGCAGAGCTGACCAGGGATGACGCCGCGTGGACTTGATTTGACCGTTCTGGCGCGATTTTCACGGGACGTGATGATGGTTTCCTGAATTCTCGTGCGTAGTGGGCGGAGTGGCCGGCGACGCTTGCTCTCCGTGGCTGCCACGTGTATGGCCAGATTTCGCGCGGAGCGTATGCATTTGTTTTAACGGCTGCGATCGTTTTTTGCGCTCTGTGGTAAATAGTGGGGATGGCGCTGGCAGAGTTTTTTACTTGCCATTTGCTCCCTGCGCCGCCCCTTGTCTCGTCTTCTTCCTTGCGCCCATCTCCATTGCTTCTGTGCCCAAGCTCTTTGCCTCCCACACTCTCCGCTGCTGCAATGGCGAAAGGGGGGCTCCGAGCGCGGTGCTGCTGCTGCTGCCGCGACCGATGCGACCAAGGGCAAGAAGACCATGGCGGGTACATCTGCATCCACCGCTGCCCTGAAGAAGAACAGCGGGGATTGGGCGAGGTCCACCATCAAGGACGCCCATTTGCTCAAGCTCCGCGAGTAGGGATATCTGCCACCCGCGGAGCAGCTCGCCGTCTGCGCTCCATCGCCCAAGGAGGTATGCCCCGAACCACGCGCCAACGAGCGCGTTTGCTTTGCGGAGTTTGTGTCCAGGGCTTCTCGCTTCCCCTCCACGACTTTGTTCGTGCCTCCTTTTTGCCTACGGGGTGCAGATCCACGATTTCACCCCGAATGGTATTATGCATATTGCGTGCTTTATCACGCTGTGCGAGTGCTTCCTTGGCGTCGCACCCAGCTGGGCGCTATGGAAGACGATATTCATGGTACAACCCAACAGAGGAGGTGGTCGCACCTACCCCGTGGGCGGCTGCGGCATCCAGGTGCGCAGCGATACCCGCTATTTTCGCCTGAAGACCGTCGACTCCGCTCAAGGCTGGAGGAAAGGGTGGTTTTATGCGAGTGTCGAGCAAGACGGAATCGCCGCCTTCTCGACTGCAGCTTTTGCCAAGACCAAGGCGTGGGACCACCAGCTCTCAGCCGAAGAAATGGAGGAGGCAAGCCCTTTGCTGGCTCGGATCGGAGGCATGCTGGACAAGGTCACAGGCATCCACCTAATCGCCACCTTTGTGAAGAGACGGGTGTGGCCCATCCGTGACCGAGCGCACCCGATGTGGGAGTATGAAGGCGCGGTGACATCACCCGAATGAACCCAGAGGAGCTGTCAAGGAGTGAGCTGCTGACGTATGTGCGGCACATCACCAATCTGACGGCAGCCGACACTTGCAACGTCGACTGCCCTGTTGAACCATATGGGTTGGAACATGGGATAGATTGCGACTACGAGGCAGCAATTTCTGAGCTCCCTCGGAAGTCAGATGGTAAGCCCGTGTCTCTGAAGGGGGTGAGCGGAGCCGCCACGCGACTGGCCGAGGTTTTTATGACCACCATGGAGCGCCGGGCAGCCGAGACTGCCGCTCGTCTGCAGAAGAAATCGACCTCTTAGGTTTAGGGTGTCCGTACCCTTTTGTTTTTTATGTCTTGTAATGATACCTTCTGAACTGCGCGAGTATGCGCTTTGTTTGTGCTACCTTGTTTATGCAAATAGTCTTTTGCTAGTGTGCCTTATGCTCGAAGAGCTGTATGCTTAAGATTTGAGTTGCTGTTTCTGACACAAACTTTGTGTTTGTGATTGATGCTCTTTGAACAGTCACGAGAACCTGCTGCTGCGACTGGTTCCTCACAGGCTCTAGCCACCACCCGATCACAGGGTCAGGTGACAAAAGATGCCAAGGTGATGGAATATATGAAAACCAAATATGTGGAAATGAAGCAGGAGCTGAAGAACGCCCAGAATGAGCTAAATCGACTGAGGACGAGACCCGCGTTGGCCACCCAACGAGAGGAATATGTGCTTGGGGAGATGGATCTTGTGAACAGGCAACTCGAGTGTAAGTTCGAGTCTTGCTCTGTTTACAAGCTTTTTGCGTAGCTTTTGTCCTTTTGATCTGACTGGTGTGCCCGTGTTTGTAGGCTTTGTCGACAACTTCCAGGCTGAAAAAATTCGCGTGGAAGGCGTCTGGATAGCGTGGTTGACGACCCTACGACTGGGCGTCAACACTTTTGGCTTGACAGGTACCATGCCCGCATACTCGCCACCCTGAAGGATCGCGTCTGGCGAAGTGCTGAACTGCTGGAGTTATGCCGGGCAGCGTTTATTCGCCTGAACGAGACTCTTTTTCCTGCGGGGCCACAACCACAAGGGATTCGTGCTTTGTTGAACATCTTCCGTCAAACAAATCCCATTCGAGAGTTGCTGTCTCAGAGACTTGTGATTGGAGCCAACGCTGCAATGGCGTATGCGTAGTCGAAGACCAAGGTTGGTGTTGCACACCTGCAGCCGGAGAGGTTCTCGAACAAAGAGACCTGGATGACACGATCCGAGCTGCGGAGACACTAATCGAGTGCACTCGCGAACAGCTTTGTGGTCCCGAGCTGCCCGTAAAGGACGAGCCTGAGGATTAGAATAGTTTGCGAGTGCAATTTTTGTACAGGGGAGCCCCCGAGTGTAATTTTTGACTCTTTGTATATTGTATAGTTTGTATACTTTGATTTTTTGTCGAGCCCCCGAGTCAGTCGAGGGGTTTGTGAAATATTTTGTAAGTAATGACTGTGCAGCCCCCGAGTATTCGAGTGCGGCTGCAGAGTTTTTGTGTTCTTTGTTTGGATCCTGTTACGCAGCCCCCGAGCATTCGGTGCGGCTAAGATTGTTTTGCAAGAGCGAGAGCTCATTTGATCGATAACACAGCCCCCGAGGGTTTCGGGTGTGGTTAAGGTATGAATTATGCGGTAGTAACACAGAAAGTAGGAAAATTGATTATTCCTCTTTTGAATGTTAGGCTGCAGGCCGCCTCATTAAAAACCTTCCAGTCCCCTTAGGTACCCTGGTAAGGAAAAGAGCGCGTCTGAAACCTGCAGCCATCCGACATATAGCCTATTACATTGTATGTGAGCACTTTATGCGTAGAAACGGCGCAGATGCGCAACGTTCCAAGGATTATGAGAGAGTTCGCCTGTCTTCGCGTGCTTCAGTCGATATGCGCCTCCACCAAGGACCTCCGTGATGATGAAGGGACCTTCCCATGGGGAAGCGAGCTTGTGCACCTTCTTTTGCTTCAGTCGAAGAACCAGGTCGCCAACGACAAGGACCTGGTGCGCAGTCGACGGCTGTGGTAGTTGCGAAGGTCCTGCTGGTAAACAGCTGTGCGGGCCAAGGCCGTGTCGCGCGCCTCATCGAGCAAGTCGACTGCGTCTTCGAGTGCTTCTTCCGCGTCTTCTTCATTGTATGCTTCAACTCGTGGCGCATTGAACCTTACATCTGATGGCAGAATTGCCTCTGCACCATAGACCATGAAGAATGGGGTGAACTGCGTAGAAGTGTTGGGAGTTGTGCGTAGGCTCCATAGCACAGATGGTAGTTCTTCGACCCAAGCACCCGCAGCTCTTTTGAGTGGCACCAGGAGGCGCTTCTTGATCCCACTCGTCACAAGTCCGTTGGCCTTTTCGACTTGGCCATTGGATTGTGGATGTGCCACGGATGCGTAGTTGAGCGTAATGTCTGCTCTTTGCAGAAGGTTTTGAACTCCTCAGCCGTGAAGTTTGTGCCGTTATCAGTGATGATACTGTTTGGGACACCGAAGCGGTAGATGATGCTCTTTATGAAGTTGACTGCCGTAGTAGCAGTCGAATTTGTGATGGGGACCGCCTCGATCCACTTTGTGAACTTGTCGACTGCCACCAGTAGGTGAGTATGCCCGCCATGCGATGATTTTTTGAGTGGCCCAACCATATCGAGCCCCCATTGGGCGAAAGGCCAGGCCAGCGGTATGTCTTCAACGCCGATGCGGGTGCGTGCGGCCTTGTTGCGAATTTCTGGCAGCCGACGCACCTTTTGACTATGTCCTCCGCGTCTTTGAGTGCTGTAGGCCAGTAAAACCCTGCGCGAAAGGCTTTGGCTACGAGTGATCGACTGCTGGCGTGATGCCCACAGGTACCTGCATGAATGTCTCGAAGTATGGCTTGGCCATCTTCGAATGCGATGCATCTTTGGAACATACCTGATATGCTGCGCTTGTATAACTCGCCGTTGATAACGGTGTATGCTTTTGATCTTCGAGTCACGCGCGGGACTCGGTTATGTCATCTGGTAGCTCGCCGCGGAGTATGTAAGCCAGAAAAGGTTGAGTCCAAGTTGGCTCAATGAGGAGTACCTCGACTGGGGGGTCCTCTGTGCTAGGCGCTTTGCTTTTGGCTGGCGTAGTCGACGGAGGAGGCTCTCGTTTCTCCTTGATAGATCTGTGTTCGATGCGCTCGAGGAAGACACCAGGTGGAATTTGTGCGCCAGTTGAGCCAAGATTGGCTAGCATGTCTGCTTCTTCGTTACTTTCCCTTCCTATGTGCCTCAACTCACAGCCCTCGAAGCTGCCCTCCAGTGTGTTGTACAGGTCGCGATAAGCGATCATGTTGTCCGCGATTGCGTCGCAGGCCTTCATTGTTTGCTGCACCACGAGATTGGAGTCGCCGTAGATCATCAATCGAGTGCACCCAAGTGCTTTTGCCATCCGCATGCCATGGATCAGAGCCTCGTATTCAGCCTCGTTATTGGAGGGTAGTTTGAATCCCATCTGCAAAACATAACGTAGCTTGTCCCCTTTTGGTGATATGAGGATGACGCCTGCGCCTGCGCCTTCGTGTTTCTTGGACCCATCGAAGTACATGGTCCAGGAATTGGACACGTCTGGTGCTCCAGGTAATTGGGCCTCTATCCACTCGGTTGTGAAGTCGGGTAGGACTTGTGCTTTGATAGCCTTCGGGTGCTCGTACTTGATGTCTCTTGGAGCCAGCTCGATGAGCCATTTTGCGACTCGACCCGTTGCATTGGGGTTTGTGAGGATATCACCGATTGCTGAGTTACTTACCACGGTGATCGGGTGCTCGGTGAAGTAGTGTGTCAACTTCCTTGAGGACATGAATACAGCGTATGCCAGCTTTTGATAGTGCGGGTACCGCTGTTTTGATATGGAGAGAACCTCGCTCAGGTAGTAGACTGGACGTTGTATGCTTTGGATGTGCCCCTCCTCCATGCGTTCGACTACCAGTACGGTGCTCACCACCCTGTTTGTAGCCGAGACATACAGGTAGAGTGGTTCCCGTTCCTTAGGTGCGACGAGGATCGGAGGGCTTGTGAGGATCCGCTTGAGATCTGTGAAGGCTGCTTCAGCTTCTGGCGTCCACTCGAACTTGTCCGCCTTCTTCATCAGTCGATAGAATGGTAGAGCCTTTTCACCCAGTTTGCTGATGAATCGACTGAGCGCTGCTACTCGTCCTGCTAGTTTCTGCACATCGTGAAGCTTTGAAGGCCTTTGCATTGTGAGGATGGCCTGTATTTTCTCCGGGTCTGCTTCGATTCCACGGGCAGAGACTAGGTACCCTAGGAGCTGCCCGGCTGGAACGCCGAACGTGCACTTCTTAGGATTGAGCTTGATATGGAAGCGTTTGAGGTTTGCGAACGTCTCCCTCAAATCGTCGAGTAGTGTGTGTTCTTCCCTTGTGGTAATGACAATGTCATCCACGTAGACCTGGACGTTGCGTCCGATTTGCTTTTTGAGGCAGTCCTGCATCATGCGCTGGTATGTTGCACCCGCGTTTTTGAGCCCAAAGGGCATAGTTGTGTAGCAGTAGACCCCGAGTGGGGTTATGAACGCCGTTTTTTCTTCGTCTTCTTGCTTCATCCTTATCTGGTGATAACCTGAGTAAGCATCCAGAAAGGAGAGTCGTGCGCATCCGGCGGTGGAGTCGACGATCTGGTCGATTCGGGGTAGCGGGAAGTGATCCTTTGGACAGCACTTGTTCAGCGCTGTGAAGTCCACGCACATCCGAAGGATGTCTGTATGCTTCTTCTCTACGAGTACGGGGTTGGCCACCCATTGTGATTTCTTGATTTCCCTAATGAATCCTGCTGCGAGTAACCGGTCGACTTCAGATTCGACTGCGGTTCGCTTTGGGCCGGAGATTCGACGCATCGTTTGCTTGACTGGCTTTGCATCTGGAAACAATTGGAGAGAGTGCTCGGCGAATTCCCTGGGAATACCTGGCATGTCGGCTGGACACCACGCAAATATTTCCCAGTTCTCACGGAGGAATTCGACGAGCGCGCCTTCCTATGCGATAGGCAGGCTCGAAGATACGTTGACTGTCTTGGACGGATCGGTCGGGTGCACCTGATGCGACCTTGTGTCATTTGTAGCATTGAAGGATCTGTCGACTGCCAACTTCTTATGCTCCGGAAGGAGTGTGCGGTCGTTGGAAATCGCCAGTCGGCGAGTGATTCTTCCACCCCGAACATCTCGGAGATTTTGCTGAACTCGCGGTCGCAAGCATCGGACCTTTGAAAGTTTCCACGGACAGTGATGACTCCCTTTGGTCCTGGCATCTTCAGCGTGAGGTACGCGTAGTGTGGCACCGCCATGAATCGAGCAAACGTCGGGCGACCAAGAATAGCATGGTATTGTGATTTCCAGTCGACGACCTCGAACTCAATCGACTCTGTCCTGAAGTGGCTTTTGTCCCCGAACGTAACGTCGAGTTGTATGGTGCCTTCTGGGCTAATTGCTTTGCCAGGAACGATACCGTGGAAGGTATTTGAAGATTTTGGGAGGTTTTCGACTGACCTGTTCATTTTGCGGAGCGTGTCCGCGAAGATGATGTTTATGCCGCTGCCTCCATCCATGAAGACCTTGGTCATGGCGTAGCCTCCTATTTGCGCGTCGAGTACCAGAGCCGCGTGCCCTGGTCGAACTACAGCTGGGGGATGATCCTCTCGACTGAAGCTTATGATGGTTTCCGATCCCTTCAGAAATTCGGGCACGGCAGGAGGTGCCATGACAGCCATGTTCACCTGTCGAGTGATTAGCTTTTGCTGCCTGTTGGGGGCGACCCTTTTGTATCATGTACATCTGCCCGTGGGGCTGTGGATATTGATCATCTTCCGCCCGTAGTACGGGTTGTATGGCACCTGCGAGGTTTGCGCCTGGAGCAGGCTGTGGTGGTGGTTGCGGTGGCGGCTGTGGCGCCATGAGAGCGGGCACAGCGTTCGGCTGTGGTGCGGGTGCAGGCGTGGGCTGAGCAGGTGCTGGGCCGTACCTTTGAGTCGTATCATGTAGTCAGTCGCCATTTGGTCGAATTCCCTGCAGTTCCTTAGGGTGTGATTGGAGCGTAGTTTTCCGTCGTCCCCCTTGAAGAGGTGGAATCTGCACCAGTCGTCCATCTTTTCCTCGAATGACCGCTCGGGTTTTGCGTCGCTGCGTTTGCGCCATTCTTGCCTTTTGTAGCTGTCGCTCCGCTGCTCGCGATCTCGACTGTCCCGTCGATCATCCGAGCGTCGATTGCTTCTATCTTGGTCCTCCCGGGTTGTGTGTATCCAGCCGCCATGAACTCGGGTCTGTTATCGTCGTAAGGACGTTTGGAACGTTTGCGCCTGCGATCTTCTCTGTATGAATCTCTGCGGCCTCGACTGCCGCTTTCGTAGTTGTCGCGTGGTGGGGAAGCACGGGATCTGCGTACAGAATCCTCTCCATCTGCCCACTCAGTCGCAACTTTGATGAGGTCAGCCAGGGAGGTTGGCTTTTCACGACCAAGTGCCTCTTTGAAGTCCTTCCTGGCGAGACCTTGTATGAAGGCATCCATGGCCCTGTCTTCTGACACTTTGCCAACCGAATTGCGTATTTCGGTCCACCGCCGTATGTATGATCTCAACGACTCGTCTGATCGTTGAGTGCATGCCCTTAATTCTTCGAATGTCTTCGGGCGCTCACATAGAGGCTCGAAGTTTTTGATGAAGTCTCTGCGGAAATCGTCCCACGAGTCGTATGATGATGGAGGGAGTGCCTTGAGCCAGTCGCGGGCAGTTCCTTCGAGCATGAGTCGTATGTACTGCATCGCCGTGGTGTTCGTGCCACGCTGGCATGCCACGGCGAGTCTGTAATCTTCTAGCCACCCGGAAGGTTCTTGGCGACCGTTGTACTTGGGTTGTTCGCCTGTCAACTTGAACCTTTGGGCATCCGCGTCTCACGGATGCGTCGAGTGAAGCACAATGCTCCGCATGGCTCTGGTTCGATCAGAGTATGAATCGCTGCTATAGGATCTTCGAGATCTGCTTCTGCTGGACCTGTGCCGGCGCGTGCTTCTCCTTCCTTCATCCGAGTGGTGGCTGCGACCACTGCGATGATGTGCTGCGTGTCGTGAGTCGACTATGTCGCGATCGCGATTCCTTGCTGGAGTTTTGTCTTCTGGCTGTATAGCCTGTGCCGCTAGAGCTAGCGATTTGAGTTGTTGGCGATGCAGGGCTGCGTTAGGGTCATTCGCCGGAGGTTGCATTGCCTTGAGGTAAGCACCTACGGAGAATAATGCACCCGCAGCAGTTTTGGGCACTGGGATTCCGTTAGCGTCCTCTGTCATGAACGACAGGTTACGGGTGATTGCTACCCTTTCATGTTCTGGAAGGCTTGCCAACCGCGACCTAGGTCGTGGGGTTGGTTGCATTGTGGACCCGAGGGATTGCTCCCTTCTTCGGGCACTCGAGAGGCTGGCTTGCCTTTTGCGCTCTTCGAGCGTCGCTCGGTAGTTTTGCAGTCGAATTGACTCCTGCCAGTTGAAGTACTGGAAGGTCAACATCTCCTCTGGGGTGGAATTTGGTGGCATCATTGTGCACTCCTTTATGACTTTATCTGCTTTTGCTGCCATCTCCTCCGTGATTGTCAAGGTTGTGACCCCATCCGGCATGGTTACCGTGCATGGGAATTGTGCAGGCCTGCGAGCGGCTGCGTCTGCGGATGATTCTGCGGAGAAGGCCACGTAGACCTGATGGGGCGTGACCCGTGGACAGGTGTATGTGCTGTCGATTCCAGTCATGGACTCGACGTCGCCGTCGAGGCTCATGTCAGAGCCAGTATGTTCATCGAGTAGATCTTCGAGGCGAATCTCGTTGTCGATGTGCTCATCGCCTATGCTCATCTCGGTGTTGGCGAAGCCATTATGGATTTCTGAGTCGAGGTTGGTGTTGGTGAAGATCTCCGAGTCGACGTTGCTGTCGTTATGAATCGCGGGCTCGTAGAAGTCATCGAGGGAGATCCCGCAGTCGAAACTCTCGTCGAGTGGTAGGTTGAAGTCGATGTTGCTTGTGCGGTATGCTGATTCTGCCTCCTCGCCTTGGAGTTCCGTCATCATGAACCTGTCGATCTCGCCGGTCGACATGGTTGTTGCGGGCGAGCAGGCTTCAGGAATCGACGACGGGGCGAGCGCAGTCGACGGAGCCTCGAGTGCGCCCAGCGCCAGTTGTTGCGGATCTGTCGAGTCCTGCGTGCCAAGATTGTTTACGAAAAAATTGAATGCTCCAAACTCAAACCTGATTCAAGGCCGGAAAACGCCTCCTGAAGCTCCGGCGAGTGCGGATTGAAATTCATTGGAAGAGCAGATGCGCTTTTTGCAGGTGAAGCGGGCAGGCTGCCGCTTTTCGAGTGGATCGGCGAGTCGCCGTGTGTCGCCTGGATCGGCGAGTTGCTGTTTGCTGACATGGCCGGCGAGTTGCCGTTTGCAGATGAGATCGGCGAGTTGCCGTTTGCTGTTGGGACCGGCGAAACTTCGAGTCCAGCGCTATTCTTTCCCACAGACGGCGCCACTTGACGAGGGGTAGACTCATCAAGACCCATGGTTAAGGTCCCTAGGTTATGAATATGGGGGAGAGAACGTGGTAGAGCTGGAAGTATCGTCGGCTGACAAGCAGGGCAAAGATTTTACCCAGGTTCAGGGCCCTCGTGTGGAGGTAACACCCTACGTCCTGCCTGTCTGTTATTGCTTTGTGAATATGATGGTTACAAGGATCCCGGCGAGATGTCGATCTCGCTAGGGTTTTGGTGGCTCTGAAAGTACGTGGTCTGGTTCGATGGCCCTCCCAGTCCTTAAATAATAGGCTGGGTCTCGGGTGTTCGTAACCGACTCGATTTACAAGTAAAGAAACTCTAAACCGACTATGGCTTCGCCAACTTGAGGATACTCCATCTTGTTGGGCCTCCCTTCATGGGCTTCATGTAGGCTCTGATAGTTGGGCCTAGTCGATACGTGCACCAGGTACCCTCACGGTAGGGTACCCAATAGGCATACCCATGTCAGGCGCGGTGCTTTCTTTAGGATTTCTCTATATGCGGATGACGCCGCCATTTTTATGGCTCCGATCATGGAGGAAATTACCAACCTTGCGCACATCCTCACTTCTTTCGACGACGTCACGGGGTTGTGCACAAACATGCAAAAGACATCCTTTGTCCCCATCCGTTGTGGCGCCATTGACTTAGATGATGTTCTCCAATCTTTCCCGGCAACTGGGACCGACTTCCCCATGCGCTACCTTGGCCTTTCGCTGTCCGTTTGGCAACTCAAGAGGGTGGACCTTCAACACCTTGAAGACAAGATTGCCGGCAAGTTCCCCATGTGGTCAGGTAAATACATCAATCCGCGGGAGAAGGGAGTTGGTTAGGTCGGTTATGGCCTCGCAAGACATTTTCCACCAAACCTCTCTCAAGTTGCCTCCCGGTTTCATCAACAAGGTCAACAAAATTGAGCGCTCTTTCCTTTGAGTGGCCACCGACAAGGTTTCCGGTGGCAAGTGCAAGGTAAATTGGAAAAAGGTGTGCCGCCCAACCGAACTTGGAGGCTTTGGGATCCTCGACACCGAAAGATTTGGGGCGGCCTTACGGCCACGTTGGCTATGGCATGAGTGGACGGACACCACAAAGCTATGGATTGGTATGGGCAACCCGTGCACAAGCGAGGACTATGACCTTTTCTATGCATGCACCACAATCACTATTGGTAACGGTCACAAGGCGCCATTTTGGGACTCCCTTGGTTGGACGGACATAGACCTCGTGACGTCGCCCCCCTCATCTACTCGATCTCGAAGCGCAAAAAATGGTGTGTGAAGAAGGCCACGCAAGATGATGCATGGATAAACCAAATAAACACTTCCAATGGATCACTCTCGCCCACATACAACAATTCGTTGCCCTTTGGACCTCTCTACAACAAGTGCACCTCGATGAAGACGTCCCCGACACCATCACATGGCCGACCATGTCCTCGACGGGATCCTACACGACAAGTTCGGCCTACCACGCACAATTCTTAGGCTCCACCTTATCCAACATGAAGAAGTTAGTGGGGAAGGTGTGAGTGCCCCCTAAATGCAAATTCTTCGCTTGGCTTATCATTCAAAACCGGGTTTGGACGACGGACCGGCTACGACGGAGGGGTTGGCCAAATTGTGATCTTTGCCCACTTTGCAAGCAAACGAGAGAGACGGCCGCTCACCTTTTGTTCCAATGCCGGCTCGCTAAGTGCATTTGGTGCATGGTGAAGGATTGGCTTCACCTATCTTGGTTGGACGTGAGCTCTTGGGACAACTTCAATTGTGTCCAAGATTGGTGGACTCATATGACCTTGAATGATTCCGCTCGGCGAAAAGCGATCGCCACCCTCACAATGCTTGTCTCTTGGGAATTATGGACCGAGCGCAACGCTAGAGTGTTCCGGCACAAGTCCACCCTCCCCTCGATCATTTTGGGACGGATCAAAGACGAGGCCCGCACTTGTATCAGAGCGGGTGCCAAGCATTTAGAGTTTATCCTACCGGGAGATTAATCCCCTATCTAGTTTTTTGGTCGGGCCTTATGGTCGGTGATGTAAACAATGTTTAAACCTCTAACTCCTTCTTAATCAATATATAGAGGCAAATCTTTTGCCTCATAAAATTCAAAAAAAAATGCCAACGGAGATAACAGATTAATCACTTGCAACAAATTAGACGTTCATTACAGAGCTGTCGGTCGCTCCTCCTCTTCCTCTACTGTAGAGCCAGAGGCGATTTTTGAGAGCGCCCCGTCCGACCACCTCGCTCGCCGGCGATCCGGGCGATTCCTCCCCTCCGTCGGCCGCTTCGGCGGCGGGAGGGTGGGGGATCCCCGGATCCTGGCCTGTATATAGTGTAGGTCGCGGTAGGGTTCCGCCGGCGGCGTCGTGGAGGTGGCGATGGTGTCGGCGGCTGGGTGGGGGTCGGCGCGCTTCCCCTTCTGCGGCGACGCTCCTCGGAGCTCCGCGGCGGCGCGGGCGACTTTTGGTGGCCGCGGATCTGCGGATTCCTCGGCCTGCTCTTGTTCTTCTTCCTCTGTACAGGCCGGCGGGGAGGAAGACATCTGCGTGGGAGTTTGAAGACGGGAGGTTTTCCTTCGGCGGGCTTGGTCGGCTCTGCGGAAGAAGGGTGACGTCCTCGTGCTCGTTTCCGGCGGGAGACGGCGAGGGCGGGCTGGCGACGGCTCGGAGCCGAGGATCGTTCATCGACCAGATTCCGGCGCCTGCGTCGGATGGATCATGCGGCAGTTCAACATGGTTGGTCGGGTCGTCGACTTCGGGGTGCGGTGACCTCGCCTTCTTCCTCCCTGGCGGCGTGCTGCTGGTGCTTGGAAGTGGCGGGCGGTGCGGCGGATCCTGGCCTCGCCGGGCGGTGAGCTCGTTCCTGTCTCTCTGCGTATGTGTGCGTTTGTTGATCCGATGTTGTACACGCACTCCCTTCAAATAAAAAAAATTAGACGTTCATTTGGTTGAACTTGCAAAAAATCCATCCATGCATCTTACTGATCTGGAAGACTGTGTGAACGAAACGGCCAAACGGGACAGGCTTTTAAGCTAAAGCACAATCCATCAGGTTAGGCGATCCGTGATCCAGCCTAGCTACTCCAACGACCACATGCACCTCAAGTCCTCAACAAACAAAAGATAGGTAGATACGGAGTACCATGTGTACACTGACCTGCAGAGATCTGGTCTGCATTTGCCACAAACAAATCAGGCAGCCACACCACCTCTGCGAGGATCTTCCTGCTAAAAACATACTCCCTCCGTTTCTAAATATAAGATGTTTTAGCTATCTAACATGTTGTCTACATGCACATTAATATGAGTGCACATACATACTAAAATATGTCTACATACATTTAGATATATGTGAATGTAGACAAATGCTAAACATCTTATATTTAGGAACGGAGGGAGTATAAACTTGATAGATATCATGCAGTACCAGTAGTAGTAGAATCTCATCTCAGTTGTCACTCTCATAAGTAGTGCGGGCTGGCCATTTGGCTTTTGTGCAGAGCACAGGATGCTCGTTAGTTAGGGTGTTCTTTATCGTGCTGGGAGAACTGTTAGGATTTCATTATTCCCTACTCTTTGGTCCATAGATAGGGTAACAGGGACAAGGGATGTGATGACAGGTCTTCAACAGAGATGTTTTCTACGGTACAAGTTTAAGAAAAAGTTTCAAAACTTTTTTACAAATTTGCGGCAAGGTGATTTCAACTAACATGCCCTAAAAGGGAAAAAAAAAACATGCACAAAGTCTCGATAGATAAAGTCACGCATAGCTTACACGGTACGGTCTCGATCGTGTTGCCACATGCAATGGATCCTAATATTCTATCGCATAAATGGTTTTAGTTTCAATCCTTTCGCCATCCATAAGAGCAATTATAATAAGATGATGTAAGCATGCTATAAGAATTAAACTAACATATTTTTTATTTAGTTGGAGAAGGGAGAAGAGAAGTGGGCTATGAATTAAGAGCCATATCTATAGCGCATGCTGACATGTACTTTGTGAGAGTGAATGGTGTGCCATGTATGAACATCTTTATAGCTAACTACTATACATATCGTCTAACTGGTTATAAATGACATGACAATACTTCATAGCCAATACTTGACTCTACTATTGAACTTGCTCTAACAGGGACAAGGGGTGCGATGACAGGTCTCCAAAACAAAAATGTTCTCTACTATGCTCATCTTGGTTCACAAAGTGGACGGAGGGAGTAACTCTGTTTTCAAAATACTAATACGAGCATTTAACAAATTAAAAAACCGTAAGATCTTCGCACGTGTTGTGTGTGCATGTGAGCTATTAATCTTCAAACCTTTTATGATAGAAAACTTTTATGTGCGAGCTATTAGCAAATAAACAGTGGCTGTCTACTTTAAATCACCATGCAGACTTGTCATTTTTTTGCGCAGCCATCATAGCGCGATATATATCGCGGGAACTGTTTTTGAAACTCTGAAACCTACAGATAATGTTCTTCGGGTTTCAATTTCAAAATGTACACACGCATTGCTACTACGTAGATACTCCTATGAGATGAAAGGAGTTGATGCGTATCGGACAATGTCCTCCCCACATCATTTTTCTAAATATTTCTAGAACACATATAAATAGAAACATGGATGTTATCGAATACAAATACATAGTAAACTCGAATATAGACACGAATCAAATGTTTACTCAAGTTGGAAACATATACAAATATGTTACAACTATTGACTAATCGGGCAAAAAAAAAAAACAATTAAGTAACTACGTGACCAAAATGATATGGCCTGCAATAAGTCAATGCTAGGCTAATAGAAAAAACAAATACAATTCTAGAACGCATAATAATTTCTTGTTGATCAGACGAAAGTACATTTGACTACTTGTTAGGTTTTTGGGTTGGGTAATTGGCATATGTGGCTAGAATAGATGAATTTGACTAACATTTTTTTCTTTTCAAATGCACATATCTCCACTTTCCTGCCTGCCCCCATTTACTTCAAAATCCAACACTACAGTGCATGTGTATCAGTAGAATAATTTTTTATATTCTTCTCATCCATTTTCATAGTACTAGTTCAGCAGTTTGGATGTGGATGTTTGACTTTCCATATAGGCGACCTTTTCTCAAATAATATATAGGATATCTCCGATTATCCACACCCACTTTCCACCCTTGGTTTTAAAAGAGATAATGATGTTATCTAGGAGTACAAAATTCACGTCGAATTAATCTTGGCATCGATATATACTTACGTGACGGCTCAGTCGTAGTACAAGCTGCAGTAGGAGTCGGACTAGGATTAACAACCTGATATAAAAAGGCCCAAAAAGGAGCCGAGAGTGAAGTTGATGAAGCATCCGGTTGGTCGCACGTGCCTCGCCAAATCGCCGCACGCACCTCACCGTCGTCCCCGGGCGGCGAGCGTAACTCGCACACAAACGCATCTCGATGTCCGCCCACGCCGGCGCCGGCACCGGCACCGCGGCGCACGCCGAGGAGGCCCGGGCCGACGATGAGGCGCGCGCCCTCCTCCCCGCCTCGGCGCCCGTGTCCGGCCACGACGACGGCGGCGAGGAGTCGGAGGACCTCGAGGAGCGCGCGTTCGAGGCGTCCGAGAAGGTCATCGTGTCCCTCTCCTCGGACGACGCCGACGCCGACCTGGAGGCGCAGCTCTCGGCGTCCCCGCCCTTCTCCTGGCGGAAGCTCTGGCTCTACACGGGGCCCGGCTTCCTCATGAGCATCGCGTTCCTCGACCCGGGCAACCTCGAGGGGGACCTCCAGGCCGGCGCCGCCGCCGGGGACACGCTGCTCTGGCTCCTCATGTGGGCCACGGCCATGGGCCTCCTCGTGCAGCTCCTCGCCGCGCGCCTCGGGGTCGCCACCGGCCGGCACCTCGCCGAGCTCTGCCGCGACGAGTACCCCGACTGGGCGCGCCGCGCGCTCTGGCTCATGGCCGAGGTCGCCATGGTCGGCGCTGACATCCAGGAGGTCATCGGAAGCGCGATCGCAATCAAGATCCTCAGCAGGGGGTACCTGCCGCTCTGGGCCGGCGTCGTCATCACCGCCTTGGACTGGTCAGTTTGGAATTTTGCTGATTGGTTGTTGAATTTTCAATTCATAGTGTAATTTGATTGGGAGGTGCTGAATCACATGATAGTTCCAAAACAAGTTACCTTTTTTTTGTCTAATTAGCACTAGATATTCGCCCGGAAAGATGAGGAAAGGGAAAGGTTTCAGATTTTAGTCCTAGTTGTTGCTATATATTGAGATTTGAGTGAGGTTTTGGTGTGAGATCTCAGTTAGTTATCGAGTTACTCTTAATTTTATCATTTTTTTCTTTCAGCATGGTTAGATGTTGCTTTTGTGTGGATGTGATTGTGAATCCGATGCGTGCTTGCTTTAATTTTCAGTTATAGGAATGTTTGATCTCTTTTGTTGAGATTGTACTATCAGTGAAGTGACAGTTGATGATGTACATTTGATCTTCTTTTAGTTCACGATGCTCTATGAAGATATGATGGTTGGTTGCAGATATTTACTTGCCTTGACACAAGAATTCTCAAAGCTTGATTTTTCTCAAACACCGATCTAAATGCAAAGTTGTTACTACAGCTTCAAGTTTGAATTTTAAACTTTTCATGCATTAGGAATTGGTTTGGTGTAGATTTGATTGTATATTACGATGCGTGCTTCCTTTAACTCAGTTATATGAATGTTTGATCTGTTTTTGTAAGGCCGTAGCATCAGCGAAGTGATAGTACATTAGATCTTCTTTTAGTTCATGATGCTCTATGAGATGTAAGGGTTGCAGATATTTACCTTCCTTGATACAAGAATTCACGAAGTTTTTTTATCCAACACTGATCTGAATACCTGTCGTTTTGGGTTCAGAAAGCTTTCACTACACCTTTCAAGTTTGCATTTTTAATTGTTTTATAAGTAGCTGCCCGTCATCAAAATTTGTTTCTTAAGTAGCTGCTAGAGCATTTGAAATTTTCTTAGCCGGCAAGGTGAAAAGAACTAGATAAGTTTTGTGTCATTTTCTGGACTTTGCTTTTTATTGCCAAGTTTTGTTTTCGAAATATTAATAAAAAGGAAACAAAACATGAATCACTCGCAGTCTGGCGCCCCGGTTTCTCTGAAGAACTTAATATCACGTCAGTGGTTGGAGTATCGTTTCTAGTATTCAACATTCAGGGATGCACAAATTGAACTTGTACTATCAACTATTCAGATTTCCTGACTAACGATTAACTTGTGTATGTGACGTTTCCTGCCAACTTGAGATTTCCATGTTAGCACTAGATATTCTCCTGAAAAAATGAGAAAAGGGAAAATGTTTCAGATTTTAGTCCTAGTTGTTGCTATTGAGATTTGGGTGAGGTTTTGGTGTGAGATCTCAGTTAGTTATCGAGTTACTCTTAATTTCTATCATGTCTACTTTCGGCATGGTTAGGTGTTGTTTTTGTGTGGATGTGATTGCAAATCCGATGCGTGCTTGCTTTAATTTTCCGTTATAGGAATGTTTGATCCCTTTTGTTGAGATTGTACTATCAATGAAGTGACAGTTGATGATGTGCATTTGATCTTCTTTTAGTTCATGATGCTCTATTAGCTACGAGGGCTGCAGATATTTACCTGCCTTGACACAAGAATTCACAAAGCTTGATTTTTCTCAAACACCGATATAAATGCAAAGTTGTTACTACTACACCTTTCAAGTCTGAATTGTAAACTTTTCATGCATTAGGAATTGGTTCGGTGTAGATTTGATTGTATATCACGATGTGTGCTTCCTTTAATTCAGTTATATGAATGTTTGATCCGTTTTTTAAGGCCGTAGCATCATCAAAGTGATAGTACATTAGATCTTCTTTTAGTTCATGATGCTCTATGAGATGTAAGGGTTGCAGATATTTACCTTCCTTGATACAAGAATTCACTAAGATTTTTTATCCAACACTGATCTGAATACCTGTCGTTTTGGGTTCAGAAAGCTTTCACTACACCTTTCAAGTTTGCATTTTAAATTTGTTTTTTAAGTAGCTGCCCGTCATCAAAATTTGTTTTTTAAGTACCTGCTAGAGAATTTGGAATTTTCTTAGCCGGCAAGGTGAAAAGAACTAGATAATTTTTTGTCATTTTCTGGACTTTGGTTTTTATTGCCAAGTTTTGTTTTCGGAATATTAATAAAAAGGAAAGAAAACATGAATCACTCGCAGTCTGGCGCCCCGGTTTCTCTGAAGAACTTAACATCACGTCAGTAGTTAGAGTATCGTTTCTAGTATTCGACATTCAGGCATGCACAAATTGAACTTGTACTATCAACTATTCAGATTTCCCGACTAACGATTAACTTGTGTATGTGACGTTTTCTGCCAACTTGAGATTTCAATGTTAGATTTTGTTCTCCAAATCGCTGTTGTACATTTTTGTGAGATATTGTGGGCTCGTGGCAGGAGTGCTTTTTATGGGTTTTTTTGGTTGATCCTAGCGAGTGCAAAGCAAAAGTTTGTGCTGGCTTTTAAATGTCGTATTTATGCTGTTGAGCTATATTTTATTTAGCAAGAGTTAGATGTTCAGCAACCTTGTATCCACTCTAGGTTTGTTAAGCACTGCTTAAAATTCATGCATAGATGCTATGCTATTTTGCCGCTTTGGACAAAAGTTAGAGATTCTGCGATATTAGTTTTTTCTTCTGTCTTGTTCCATAGTTTATTGGATGGTCCTTGCACTTTTCTCTAAATCGTCACAAACTCACAATTGACTAATCAAGAGCCCTTTTGTTTATAATATTAAAAGAACCGATATTGTCTTGGTTGAGCTTATGCCTTGTGTTTTGCACCTTGATTGGGCTAGGCTCCTTGTACTTTACATGCTTTGTTGAGTGCCACTAGTAAGTTTGTTAATAGTAAGTCATGAAACCGATGTAGCTATCGTTATTTGAATCATCCACTAACCCTGAGCTTTTTTTTCAGCTTCATTTTTCTTTCTCTCGAGAACTACGGGGTGAGGAAATTGGAGGCCATATTTGCAGTTTTGATTGCAACAATGGCTGTTTCCTTTGCATGGATGTTCACTGATACCAAGCCCAATGGAAAGGACCTGCTAGTAGGTAAGGATCTCACTGATCAACTGTTTATGCTTAAATTTTTCCTCATACTTCTTACCCATTGATCAAATGCAATTATCAACAGGTATTTTGGTTCCCAAACTGAGCTCTAAGACAATAAGACAAGCGGTTGGGGTTGTTGGCTGTGTTATTATGCCCCACAACGTCTTCCTCCATTCAGCGCTTGTGCAGTCTAGAAAAATAGATCCAAAGAAGGAATATCAAGTTCGTGAAGCATTGAGATACTACTCAATAGAGTCAACGGTGGCATTGGCTATATCCTTCATGATAAATCTCTTTGTCACGACTGTTTTCGCTAAAGGATTCTATGGCACTAAAGAAGCTGGCAGTATTGGTCTTGAAAATGCCGGACAATATCTACAAGAGAAGTTTGGTGGAGGGTTTTTACCTATCCTCTACATTTGGGGGATTGGGCTATTAGCGGCCGGGCAGAGTAGCACAATAACAGGAACTTATGCTGGACAGTTTATAATGGGTGGATTTCTGAATCTGAAGTTAAAGAAATGGATGAGGTCAATGATAACCAGAAGCTTTGCAATCGTGCCGACTATAGTCGTGGCTCTGTTCTTTGATTCATCTGATTCACTGGATGTTTTAAATGAGTGGCTCAATGTGCTTCAATCCATTCAGATCCCTTTTGCACTGATTCCGTTGATAACCTTGGTGTCCAAGGAGCAAGTCATGGGAGTCTTTAAAATAGGTCGTAACATGCAAGTAAGTCATTATCCTCTTTTTGTCCATAATTTTGGACCCTTTCTTTTACGGCGTAGTCATATCTTGCACTGAAAATGCTCGTCAAGCGGGTAGTGTTGTTCCATTGTTTTAATTTCGTACATTATTTAAGATGGCATTGTTCTTACCGAGTTATGACATTTCTTTGCAGGCCGTAACCTGGACAGTGGCTGCACTACTGATCACAATCAACGGCTATCTGCTGTTGGATTTCTTCTCATCCGAGATACGAGGTCCATTGTTCGCATCAGTTCTCTGCGTGGCAGTACTTGCTTACGCGTCATTCGTACTGTATCTCATCGTGCGGGGCACCGAGATCTTCCAACCAGATCATCGTAGCGATACGGAAGAGGTTGTCATGACAGCTGTAACCAAATTTTGCCCTTCTACACAGCCTTAATGGCTTAACCTCTCAACCTTATAGATTGGTTCCGAGAAGAGGGACTGGAGATCTCGCTGTACAGTGACATCCGGTCGTTGAAATGGATGGACCCACAGCCCTCTGATGAATCTGTTGTAGCGCTCTGACTTCATCCTGGAGGAGGAAAACACAAAAAATGAACTGCTTAACAGCTTGGCATTCGTTCCTTTTTCTTTGTAATTTTTTTTGTCACGAACTAAAGCATAGAGAGGAATAGAAAAAGTACAAGAAGCAGAAGAAAGCAATGTAATCTTATTCTTGATCATGTACATGAAACTGTTACAATCCTGACAATGAATACTGATCATCCAATCATGTGTATCGTCGTCTGTAATATGCAACAATGATATATTCTGGTCCTGATGCTTTTGGTGCTGGGTGAATTGATCCTTTAAACTGTTTTTTATCCATGCGAAGATGCATAAGGATTTTTTTTTGAATTTTACCATATATATTAAACCAGCAAAGAGTACACGATTACATCGATTACAAAAACAATACTAAAAGAGACGAGCAAATCTATGAGATCTTCAAACCCTTTCTTCTTCCATGACACAATCTTGTACTTTTCTGAAGGCAGCGGTAGAACAACGCCGAATACACCAAACCACAACCTGTGAATACCAACGAAGGTTCTCCCCTTTTAATTTTGAGCCGCAATGCCAAGACTTTGTGCACGCATGCAGCCATTAAATTAATCAAATAACATTGCCAAGAGCACCACCACTGATATTCCAGGGACAAATAACCGAACCACTCTGTCGACGTCGATGGGAGCCGAGAGAACGAATCACCATTGCCGAAGATGTAGTAGCCGTGATAGATATTGCGAGGACAATCCTCCTCGCGGCAACCATAAGAAACAATCCAAGATTGATCTGGTGAAGCAAGATCTGAAGAACCATACCTAGACAAACTTAATCTTTCAAAGCCACAATTGACGTCGGGAAGGAGATCACGCCGTCAAACGAAGCGCGGAAGATCACTTATTGCAGACGAAGCCATCTTCATTGACGAAGAAGAAAACAACAAAAACCAAGCTCTAACATTAATGATCTTTGTGTATCGCCCTGCGCAGGTCCGAGGTCCCCACACTCCTAGTGCCAAAGCGGCAACTAGAGGAGGCGAGGATCCGTCAATTCTTAGACGAAGCCGATGATGAAGATGCAGATGGCGCCGGCGACGACGGCTAGGGTTGAAACCCTAGACCGCCGCCTCTCTTTATTTCGTTCTTTCCGGCGGCGACGATGAAGATGCATAAGGATTTTGTGCCTCCCTGAATGAAGAATGAAGAAAGAAACAAGGCACTCCTACTTTGATGCTGGTGGGAATCTGTTCCTGACCCTGTGATGATTGGTTGGGATGGGGATGATGTACAGAATAAATACCCACAGCACAAAATTCTCACAAAGGGGTGCCAGCTTCAGGGAGTCATCCGTCCTAACAGTAAACGAGCAGTAGAACTGAAACCAGGGAACAGTACCAGGCGTAGAACTCTCCAACAGCTACACGATTCAAGACATTTTAGTTGTCACCAAGCCGAGCTCAAGACTTCCGTTCCGTGGAGAGGGCTCTGGGCGTCTGCTTCCTTCCTCGTCTCTGGCGGTGGGAGGTCGCGCGTGTTGGAGCTGCTCGTGGTTGAAGACGGCGAGGCGCTGCGGTGCCGTCCTTCGTATCCTTCTTTTTCTTTGCTTGTATCCGACATTGTACTGTTCCTCTAGTATGAATACAAGTACGGAAAATTCAAAAAAAAAAAAAAACCGAGCTCAAGCAAGCCTAGGTAGCAAGACACACACACATGCATATGGTGTGTGCGCAGCTATCGGTCGACAGATCGAGAGAAAAAGATCGGTCCCTCGCTCCCAGGCTGACGCCCAGTAGGCCTCCTCCAGCCCAAAGGCATTCCACCACCCGCAGCCCAGTCCACAGCGACTCTTTTTTTTTTGCAGCAATTCCAGCACCCGCTCACCCATCGCGTCATCAATTTGTACAACTAATTTTTTTAATGTTTTTATTCAAATGTCGTGTTCATATTTTATATTTAAAACAAAGTTTGACGAATTTTGTTGAGGAATCACACGCAAGATGTTGTAAGGTTTTTCTAGACGTTTTGCTACAAGTTTTTGTTTTCCCCTTTTTCGATGTTGTATGCATATGCTTCCAAATTGTAACAAACCATTATAACTTTTGTTGCGAATTCACATGCAAGGTGTTGCAAGATTTGTTTGGTGTTTTGCTACAAGAAACCTCATAACTCAAACTTTCAAATTTGAAGACAACCTAGAATTATTAGCATGACCGGAAGCACACAAACCTTCCAGGAAATTCTGCCGCTTTGACCACCGTCAACCGTTCAAGGAAGCTTATGTTAGAGTTTGTGCATAAAGATTGTTGCGGCATGCCGATGTGCATCCCCCACGCTCAATGTACACCGCACATTTTTTCTCCACAATTTGGTCCAAAGTTGTGTGCCTGTATTGGTGGGGGGGGGGGGGGGGGGGGGGACTGCCCCTCCTGGCTTGCAGTAAACTCCGCACCCCATATTTTCGTAGGATATCCAGAAAGGGATCATGTCGTGCCCAAATACGACCAATCATATGTTAGGCAGTTTCATATCGAGTTGCGGTGATATTTGCCCAAAGGGATCATGTTGCGATTGAGTTGTGAGCGTCGTGGTCAGCCCTCCGCTCACGCACTCAACCGTTTTTAATTGGTCAAACGCATGCCGCTACGACGACACACTGAACGCAAGAGACACGTACGGCTCACATGCCGAAACAAGTCGCGCTCTCCATTAAGCTAGTGGACAAGGTGGCCGAGGCCCGAGAGTCAGATTCGCTAGCTACTTGCTGCATGCATGCGATGCTAATTTGGCCTTTCTACGGCCCTGCACTCCGGCCGGTTGCCGTCGGCGGGCAGCCCGTGGAGGCGTGGACGGGAGCTCAGGTAATTAATCATATAAACACTTTGATTTGGCGTTGGTTTCTGCTCAGAATCTGAGATCGATAACGGCTTTGGAGAGCACTCAGAGCAGTATCAGCGCATTGGCATGCATGCAGCCAGCTTGGCCTCTTGTTCTTGTTAACCCGCAGACTATGGCATGTCCTAGTGGTGGGGAGGGGCTGATGCCTTCCCACCCACCCGAGTTCAAGTCCTCATGCTTGCAATTTCGGTGATGTTGCACCCCTCTTTCTATCAAAATACCGTGGGCCTCCTCCCCGTAGGAAATCATTTTTGTTCTTGTTAACCCTAGGCTCTGGCTATGCGTGTCAGTGTCACGCGTCTTCAGGGTATCTTGCTGTCCGTCCATTCAGACGTCGGAAAATCAGCCTAGCTCGTTTTTATTTATTTTTCTAGTTATAAACAGTAAAAGCAAAAAATGGTGAGAAGAGGGATTCAAACCCGCAACAAACGCAGCCGCATGAATGAGTGTGACCAGCTGAGCTGCACAAGGGTTATGTCTATACTAGACTACTAGAGTACCGCCTTTAATTACTTCAATAAAAGACCAAAGTCTACCCGCCTCCTGCCCCCATTTGCCCCCTCCTGCCCCGATTGTTCATTTCTGGCCGTTAGATCTTGGTCAAAATCGCACTGTCATTGTTTTTCACCGTTGGATCAGGTGAAAACGGTTTTGCACTAAAAGACTAAGGGGCACAGGCGCTGACAGCAGGGGCCCACTTTCGCTGGGCCAGATTCGTCGGTCAAACATGCTGGGCGCGGGTCTGAGGACGAGCAGTTTCCCTGCACGAAAGGGCAAGACAAAACTCGGGCCCGGGGGTGAAACCCTAGCCCAATCCCCGCTGCGCTCTCCTCCTCCAATCTCCTCCCTCTCAGCCATGTCTGCCGCCGCCTCTCCCCAACTCTCCTTCCCTCTCATCCGCCGCCCCGCCCGTCCTTGCTGCTGGAGGAGACAAAGATGTGCGCGGCTCCCCGCGGCGTTTGGCGGCGCTTGAAGCCGTGTGGAGGAGACGAGGACAGAAGCAGGTGGAGGCCAGGACCGGGACGGCGAGCCTCGGCGGCCGCGCACAGAGGCGGCGGCCGCGCACGGCGGCAGTGGCCGGCCAGGGCGGTGGTGGCCAGGCCAGGTAGGGCGGCGACAGCCAGGCCAGCGGAGGAGGGGGCTAGGGTTTGTCCAGGTTTCCCTCTCCCTCTCATCTCTCCATCTTCTCTCTCTTCTCTCATTCTCTGCTCTCTCGGAGGCAGCCATGTTTGTGAGAGGAGCCTGAGGAGGGGAAAGGAAAAGGGGCGGCCTGCATGCCGGGAGCTGGTGCTCATCGTCAGGTTCTTGATCTCGTCAGTCAGTCGCGTTTGTTTGCAATTGGTTCAGAAGTTTGGTTGTCCAATGCAGAGAGACGGAGGAGGAGTTGGCCATCATCGCCTCTTGATACACCGCAGGGACGAAGGGCTGCGGTCTGAGATCTACTCCTCCATCCCTGGCTTGTCTTCCTCGTGCATAGCAGCCAGCCTAATGCCTACATCGCTGCTCAACATACAGGTGCGTCTCTCTGTCTGTTTGTGCTTACTAGCATGCCAGAAACTTCTTGTGAAGCTTGCCCAGGTTCCTAACCGACTGCCGCTTTGGATGTTAGGTTTATTTGTGATTCTGAAGATATTTGAGAAACTTAAATCTGTGACTAGATTGTGAGGGCTGAAAGATTATTACAAGCTTAGAATCTGTTAAGTTATATGATGTAGCCTGCTTTACAGTTTACCTTGCAAGTGTCGTGATGTTGCATAAGTATTTCTGTATCTATATGCATGTCGGACCCTGCGTGGTTGATTTTATTTTGTTCCTAGGTGAGAGTTGGCTCTCTTTTTGTAATGTAGTAGTTTTGTACTTCAAAGAAACGGGAATGTTTTGATTGTGAACTCTAGGGCACTGTGATCTCTTTTCATAGAATGTTGCCATTTATTTCTTGCTGAATGTACAAAACTAATGGTCAGTTAATTATCTCACTCTTACAAATTCAGGATTTTCTTTCACATGGGGTTTGGCTGCAGACCACGAAGTTGGAGAAAGGGTTGCTCCAATCCATGCACCACAGCTGAATACGATGGTGTTGTGCTCTGCCTCTCTCTACCTTCACGCATGAGGACGAGGACATCGAGCTGAGGTGAGATGCTACTGAGGTACAGCTGTACTGCATTATATTCATGTGCTACTCTCTTTTTCTCACAAACCATTTTCCCAGGTCGTTCAGATGCAATAGTTGAAGACATAGAACCAACTTGTGCTTCCAAGTCTGCCAACAGACAAAAGCTACCCTTCGGTAATTTCCTCCTTCTCATTTGAAGGATTTTTTCTAATTCGTGCTCATGTGGAAGTTCTCGGATGAGGTGGAAAAACAGTTCCTTATTGCTAACTTTTATATGCTGGATTTAAAGTAAATCCAATGTTAGATGTATGGTGATATTTTGCAAACTTCTTTTACCTAACATGCTGGGGATGTTTTCTTGTTAATTCAGATTAGCTAAAAGATAAGGAAATCTATAGAGGAATGGTGGCCGGTAACTGACCTCTTTCTGTTGTGCTTGCAACATGGCTTGTACTATGTTCTGCAATTTTTCTCTCAAAAGGTATATGCATGAGAATTTTATAAAGATTTGATTGCTTATGTTTTGTTCCAATCCCATTTACTGGTCTGGTGTTGTTTGAGGATTTTGACAGTATGAACCTTTCTTTCTTCAAGAACATAAGGTCAAGAAACTGCATTATGTGATGCTCTCGGAAACTACAGCAAGATAGTACCGAGCTTCCTTTATCTCTTGGTTCTGCAATGCCATCGCCCTGTGTGCAGGTAGATGATGTTTGTTCCCCTCCCCAGAATCTTTGTTCTGTATTGGTGCTTATGATCTATTCACTTGCTGATGCAAAAAGACCCTTTGGTGTAAAATCTTTAGTTTATTTTTCTCTCTAGGTTCAGTCATAGATCAGATCTGCATGTACTAATTATTAAAACTTCTGTGGCCTGCCTTTCTAGGTTGAAGGTTCCTTGCTGGTTTCATTTTGTTGTGAGGGGTGCTCTCCTAGTTCAAAGGTGAGGCTTTCAACCATTTCTTGTGTGATTTAATACTTTTCATGATTACAAGTCTTTTGGCAGATAATTTACTGACATTGTGGCGTAATTTATTTACTAGGAAACGATTCCCTTGTTTTTGGTTTTGGGATCTGTTTGGCACACAATAATATGTTTCCATTATTAATGCATGAAAGCTTTTTAGTTTTGGTTTTGGTAAACCTTATTGACAGATCTTGATAAGATTTTCTCTCCTTTTCTTTACCCTTGGTGTATGTGTTTTATGATTATATATCTATGTTAGGACATATCCATGTTTAAGCTCAAGGTGTTAATTAATTTACTTGTTTTACCTACCTACTTTTGGATGTTGCAGTATTTAATACTGCGTTACGTGTTCTCATTTTAGGAATGTTTTATTTCCATGCATACATATGAATGTTCAAAGCAGTGTGCCTTAACATATTTATTTCTGCAGATACAATCTTCTTAACTTGGTTATTGTTTAACGGAAGAGGAAGCAAATTTGCAGAGACTATGTCGAGGAACCTGGTTCATTGGGTATGTCTAATATTCTCATTTCTCAGCATACAACACTCAATCATTTGGCTATTCTACACTTCTTAAGTGGCAGTTTAATCTGCAGCTGCATAATTAGTTTTTTAGGTCCGTTCGTCGCTTTTATAAATCAAAGTAGCAGTCGATAGCTCCTACCAAAAGACATACACTGTGGTTTTAGGCTTGATGATTACAGGTTGTAACTGTAAAATTGGTTTGGTGAAATTATTTGTATGTCCGCTCTAGAGTCTAGAGACCCAGTACTTGCAGCCAGGAAATAGACTCTGATTCCTGTGTTAGTCTTAGGTACAGTCGTACTGCCTTATATTCATGTGTGTTACTCTCTTTTTCTCACAAACTATTTTCCCAAGTCGTTCAGATGCAATAGTTGAAGACTTAGAACCAGCTCATGTGCTTCCAGATCTGCCAACTGACAAAAGGTACCCTTCGGTAATTTCCTCCTTTTCATTCGAAGGATTTAATTTGTGCTCATGTGGGAGTTCTCGGATGAGGTGAAAAAACAGTTCCCTATTGCTAAATATTTTGTATGCTGGATTTAAAGTAAATCCAATGTTAGATGCGTACTGATATTTTGCAAACTTCTTTTACCTGACATGCTGGGGATGTTTTCTTGTTGATTCAGATTGGCTAAAAGATAAGGAAATCTTTTACCTAACTTGTTGCTATTTCATTTTGTCCGTGCCATGTTAATCTACTGCAACTATGTGCTAAAAAAGTCAGGAGAAATTTTCTTTCCTGTTTCTAGACTGTTTGATTTATGATGGTCGCCTCTTCGAAGTGTGCTTCATTTTAAAAGCATTTTGTATGTTTATTCAAGATATTACTTGTCAAATATGGTATAGCTTGCATCTTATTGTAATATATTCGAAGCTATCCACTAAAACTTCCAACTAGAGATGATCAACACCATAAATGATTGCCCCTCTACTTTTGAAGTCAATAGATTCAGTTATGCATGCTTTCTTTTGATTCTGAAGCTAGGTTGTTCTTATCATATATTTGATATTTCAGAAGAGACGTAAGGTTCAAATCCATGTACCATATGCAAGGTCATTATTTACTATCTTCTTCGACTCATGTGTATGTGTCAGTCTGCTTGATATGATATTCTGAGCAATCATTTGTTCTTTATATCAGGTCTTTTTATCAAGAAACCTCCATAATTTCGAGATTGCTAAAAGAGTTCAATTTCTGAAATTAATTTGAATGCATCTGCCACGGAGGGTGGCTCAAATGAATAGATATTATTGGTGTGTTGCTCCAGATAATCAATTTTTTCGGTGACCAATACATTGGATTGAATCTGTACCATCAGGTTTACCATTTTCTAATGTTGACTGTTCAGATGCATGATGATTTTGATTGGATTTGTTACATTTTTATCTGTTTTTGCATATTTATTTCTCGCATGGTATAGTTCTCTTGCTTTTTCATGGTCAGTGTTAAGCATGCCAATACTGTTCTCACAAAGGGAATGCCGTACAGGGTTTGCATTTCTCTTGCTTTATTTCTCGCATGGTATAGTTCTCTTGCTTTATATTCCACTGCATATTTCTGTATAAATTATATTCCATTATATGTCTTTTGAGGAGCAGTGCAGCAGTAGTTTAGGCATTTCACAATGATTTATGTTATGCTTATTAATAACTGAATATTTTCTCAACTTTTTTAATGTTTTGGTTGCTTTGGGACAATCCAAGATAAGTGAGAGCTTCCAAATGTCCAGATTTGTTTAATTGGTGTCCAGATTGTATTTTTCAGCCATGGTGCCCTTAGTTCAGTCGTATGTTATTCCAGTATTCCTGATTGGATAAAATAAAGCAATCCAGTCCACCATCCCTTGCTACAATTATCTGAAAACATTTTCTTGCTTATAAAGTTGAACTCATAAACATCAGCTAGCCATTCTTCCGGTGCTTCCTTGTCAATCTGCAAATTATGCGTGTTTAAACATTGATTTTGATAGAGGCGTGAAAAACATGTAACCATGCCGATCATATTGTATTTCAGGTGGACATTACTCCTATAGACTGGATAGTTTGATTGACTGTTCTGGAAAACAAAAGGAACAGTTGCTCTAAAGTGGCAGGACACTCTGGGATGTGGGTGCTACTTACTTCAAAGAGTTGTATTCTGGCTTGCGAGTGGCTGAAACTATTGGTGATTTGTATGCTTCCATTCCAGATGATGCCTCACGCGAAGTTAAATGAGATTTATTTGTTGAATAATAGCTTCTATTTATTCCTGGATTGAAGCTATACTTTCTCACAATCAGCAGATGTCTCACAATCTAATGTGTTATACTTTCTTCCTCTGCATTATTTATTCCTGGATTCACATCTGGCACTGGGAGTTTTTTTTGTCACATCAAACCAGCTTAGGGGTGGCATGGTTGTGTTTATTCTTTTAAGAGGAATGTAGCCCAGCCAGTGAGCATCGGGTTCCATGTATTGTAGGGGTGAATTTTTATGCCATCAAGGCGATCAATCGACGATCTGTAGTCACGTTGTTATTTTCTAAGGATTCAAGTTTGTTTTAATTTAGTTAATAGTCTATTTAAGTACTGCAATTTGAGGAATAAATTATCCAGCTTCTATGAGTGTACATAACTAAGTGTTTTTATATGGTGTAAGTTAAATGAGTGCAAATAAAATTTGTTACTTTTTACCAACAACTAAAGTGTGTGACAACAATGTGGTAGTTGCATCCGGCAGTTGCGCAGTCGCGCAATGGGTCTATAGTGGCTGCGGCATAACGACACCGTAGGCAATCAATAATTCTCTTATGTCTATATTTCTTACATTATTAGATGGATCCATCTTGCTCTAACATGTTTGTTTGCTTTTCTTCTTTCTTTTTTATCATAGGTTGTGATTCCTTTTTACTAAGATTGAGATGGCACTCGGCAGCCAACATCGAGACACATCGTGCTTCTGGCTGCACCTCCTTGCGTGAGCTTCATCTTCCTATCATTTACCCCTAATTTAATTTTTATTCTGCAACTATGGTTTAGATAGTCGGGAGATTGCTAGACTGATTTCATGTTTCTATGTCCATCAATTTCCTTAATCTTCCTGCATAGGATGTTGTGGAGGATGCGTTGAGAGTTTTCATGTCATCATCGGTTTTCCATTATTCGGTTTTCTGGCAATTTTGTTCTGTATGTTCAGTTGCATTGGTTACAAATCAGTTATAGGACTGAATATTAGGAATTCAAACACATCTCATGGTGATTTGCGGCACAACAAATTCAGGCACCTATTTTTGAATACCTTCTACTCCTGATGCTCTTTGTTAGGGGCATATTTTATTAACAACATTCGTTTACCATTTGGTTAAAGTGCTACATACACCACATCCTTCCTAGGTGAAGGTCATATATAGTTTTGAATGTTGCAAATCTGTCTCTGGTTGTTCTTTGCCCTTTTTATTAGTTCACATCTATAGCTTATTGAAGTTATGATCAGAAGAGGCATGCATCATACAGTCTTTGAGTATAATTTTTTTCACTGCTCAAGTTCTTGTGAATAGTTTTCCTCAAAATAGTTATTTCTTTCTTTTGGACTGTTCTCCTTGATTTTATTATGATGGTGCATCGAATAAATCAGAACATATAATGCATATAGCATATTTTAGGTGGAGGCCACATATAGTTTTGAATGTTGCAACTCTGCTTGTGGTGGTTCTCTGCACCTTTTATTCGTTCATGTCTAGCTTACTGAAGTCATGGAGATGAAGTGCTTCTCAAATTGCTAGCAAGGATTTTGCAGGTTGCTCTTAATGTCATAATACTAGAGCCTTATCCGATCTTCTAGACTGTTACTTGTTGTTCCTTTCGTCTATGCCTCTTTTGATGTGTTACAAATTATTAGAATGTAATAGACCTGCAGTTTCAGTTTACATCTACACTTCATCAAAGTTAGATCGAGCTTTTTTATGGCCGCTCTATTGCTTATGGTTTTGAACTATGTATGTGGTTATGTGTAAACATAAAGGAATGACTGTATTATTTTTCAAGACACATAGATATTATACAGTTCCTTATAAGATATAGGTGAATTGATCCTTTTCTCTTTTATTCTGTGCTTAATTTACTTGTTATATTTTCAAAGTTATCTATTTGACTTCCTCTCCTCTCTCCACCAGTGCACCAACCATAGGCCTTACTTTTTCTTTTCTTAAGAGAATACTTACAAGCTTGTCCTCGTGTTTATGGTCATTGCCCTCATTATATTTTCTGTTTCACTTCTCTGTGATGATTGACCTCATTATTTTCCATTTTTATCCATCGTTAGGGTCTGCATCTGGAATTCTGGATTGCCGTCATGTTGTTTCTCATGGCAATGTATAATGTTGCAGTTTCTAAAATAGTTTTGCAAGTTCGCAGGAGAACACTTCAGATTTTTAATCACATTTATGTTCATGCCACAAGCAATCAAGCTTTGCTCATAGTGAAATATATGTGTTAATTTTGTATAGTTGTGTATTGCTACTTTCCTCCCTCGGCAGCACAATGAACCATATATTAGCGGTAATGAATCATCATATTAATAGTGTTTGATGAATTAGGCAATGAGAAAGTATTGTAAGCTATGTCCATGGGGACTTCTGTATTTGTTTCCCTTAGCTATACTCTTACTCTGTGAAGCTGCTAGGCCTATAAGTTCAACCAAAACATCCCCTGGATAACTCAAAACAAGTGTAAATTGCATCTATCGTCTATCAGTTTGAGATATCTAAATTCCAAAGTAACAGCTGCATCTTTCTTTTCTTCTACATTCTAGATCCTTATTCTTCGAGAAAACCATACTGCTGTTGCGGGGTACTGGACTTTTATTTTGAATCAGTGGGTGGAGGACAATGTGTTAAAACCATTGAAAGAAAGAAATGATTTGATCGCTCCTTTGGTTTTACCCATTGCTTGTTTCTATCTTGCCTGTCTCGCAGGAGTTCCAGTACATCATTGCTGCCACATGGGACCCAAAACTGTCTTATATTTATTCATGGAGTATTTACGACAAGGTTCCTAAGTTGGATCATACCTTGGTTGAATGAAGTGATATTTCTACAGCAAAAGGTACCTAACAATATTTGTTACAATGCATGCCATAGCACACGACCACACGCCGTCTCATACACCGTGCCTTCTGGTTGCACCTTTTCGTTCAGCCCCTCTTTCTTATTCCTTCCCTACTCACTAATTTAATTTTTGTTTCACAGTTTAATTTGGGTGCATAGGAGATTTTACACCGGCAGCGACAAGCATTTGTTTTTGTGGTGCCCTACTGCAGGTATTCATCCTTCCCACCTCTCTCTTCTACACTCCCACATGATCTCCAGGTCTCTTTCTTAGAAGAATATTCTACAGTTTATTTTTCTTAGATTGATATGCCTTTCATCAGGCTGCTGTTGCCGCTTCTGAAGAGATGGAGAGGAGCGGTGATGAGAGCTTTGAGATACTTAATAGGTACTGCAAAGAAGCAATTCTGTATATGCTTGAGCATAATATTTGATCCCTCTCCTATTTTTCTCAAGATCTGCTCTGTTCATTATGTCTACTGTCAATTGATGCTAATTATTTCTAGCTACTCTCAGGAAGATGTCGGGGGAGTATCCCCGGGTAGGGCCAATGCTTGGCATAAGTGGAGTTCGAAGGTGTGCCGAGGTATGGAAAGGGCCGACCTGTTTGGGCCTAGGAATGTCCGAGCTTCATCTTGACCTGGAGATTACAGGCCGACCTATCTTGGTCAGGAGGGGTACGAGGTATACTATTGGCCAGGGCCGAGGTTCACTGTCCGAGCTGTGTTCAGCCGACCTAACTACCTCGTTGCCGTGGTTTGGGCTGTGAGTGCAGGATGAGCTGTGGGAAGGAAGTGAAGTCCGGCCTGGTAAAAGATCTTATGCGCAGGAGGCCATAGCTCGGGCAGGAGTCAATGCTCCAGTCACTTCTCGCCTGACACGGGAGCGTCTATCACGGAGCGTGGCAGAGGCGTGCCCCGGGTTCTGCGGGTCTGCACGTCTCTGACCACTGACCCCTAGAGTTCCGAGGTCAGGCCTACGAGGTAGCTCGGCGCGGCTACGTCCTGTCTCAGTCAGAGGGGACATCCTAGCTCCACTGTGGTGATGCAGGGGATGGGCATGTCATGTCTTGTCCCTGACAGGAGTGCAATGATGATCAAAGCAGAGGCATGGCTATAGTACTCGGCGAGGGGCACTATGGTAACCCGGCTAGCCTATATAAGGGGCTTCTACCCCTCCTGTGCTGGAGGACGACGGGGGGGAGGACGAAAACAAAGAAGAAGAAAGAAAAGAGACCCCGGCACCCTAGTTGATTCTCCTTGTAACTTCATCTCCCACCTCAAGCTCTCACCCTTGTACCATCACACAGCTCGAGGAGCGACCTGTACTAGTCATCTTGTGCTATATACTGACTAGGATAGTGCTGCAGTAGGGGTGTTACCTCCGCAAGAGGGCCCCGAAGCAGGGTACATCGTGGTGTTCTTCGTGTTCTTGGTTGGTTGGTTTTCAGTTCGTGTTCTTGCGGTTTTTGGTGTGTTCTTGCTTGTGCACTTCAAGAGTGCATAAACCCTCCCCGGATTCCCCCAACGACCATTCGGCCCCATCTTAGCCATACCCATGGCATCTGTCGTGATCCCACCACGACAGTTGGCGCCCACCGTGGGGCAGATTGAGGCGTTGGAGGGAGTATACATCCGGACGGGCTCAGGCGAGCGTGTTCTTTCCGGGCTCATCGCCAAGATCGGTGAGTTCAACTTCGTCAGCGACAACGCGGGGTGCTTCGCCGGCAAGCCCTTCCCCGAGCATGGCTTCACCATGATGCTCGGCAGCTTCGTCACCTACGTTGCTGTCGAGGTTGTTCGCGAGTACCCGGAGCAGGTGCTCGTGGACGACGAAACTCCTCTCCTTGCGGCGCTAGGTCGGCGTATCACTCGCCCTGAGAGCTGCGTCGAGGTGATGATGACCGGTACGGTGGATGCCGCTGGCAGAGGAGATGCCAGCAGATCCAAGCCGGCCGAGGTTGCGGCTAAGGTGAGAGCTGCAAAGCCCAGGCTAGAGAAGGAGTTGCCTGGCACCCCTGAGGTGCAGGGCCGAGGTGCAGTCCTAACAAAGATAGCAGAGACACTAGCAGATCCTGTAGATCCCGGAGTAGATATAGTGATGACTGCGGCCGAGCTAGAGGAGAAGCGTGTCTTGTTGCAAAAGGAGGCTGTAGCCATGATAGCAGCCCGAGATGAGTTCAATAGAGATCTGCGTGAGTACAATGCAGCGAATGGCTTCACCCCGGTTGCAGCTGATACCAGTAGGTTAGCCGGGGTGCGGCAGAGAGGCAAGGGGCTCAATGACGAGATGAACAGGGAGGCTCGACCTACCACCTCGGCTAGGAGTGAGAGTCGCGTGTCAACTGGAAGGCCGGTGTATAGTTCCCCTGCCAAGAACCTCAGAGCTGCCGAGGCAGGCAGGGCCGAGCTATCCGGGTTGACTGGAGATGCATGGCGTGCGCAGCAAAAGCGAGTCAATGAATTGGTCTATGTAGCTAACCAGCAGAATGAGGCTCTCCGCAGAGCCGGGGCTGGTGATTCGCAGATGGTCTATTCAGCTAGGCCCGTTAGTCAGGTGTCCAAGGGGCAAGCCTCGTCTCCACTCGTCGGAGGAGCCGATCGAGCCCGGAGTGTCAACTCGGGTCAGAACAAGCAGCTGCTGAAGTATGATCCGGTGTTAGCAGCAAAGCAGAAGGTGGGCCAGGGCAATGCTAGCCGGGCTAGGGGTAACTCCGGCCAGGGAAATCAGAATGGTGGGCAAGCAGCATCGGCTGGCCGAGGTAAACCACCTCCGCCCCCGAGGTATCAGCAACAACCCCGGCCGCAGGAGCAGTATCAGCCAGAGCCGGAGTATGCTCAGCAACCTCAGAACGTCGGTCAAGGCGATGACCGATACGATGATGGAGACTCGGCCATGGCGCGGGCCGGGTATCACAGAGTGGATGGGTCGTTGGGACCTCGGATAGGAGCTCGGATGTTAGCTCCGGGCGACGTCCGCAACAAGCTGGATAGAATCTACTTGTCCGAGCAACTGGAGGAGGAAGGCCCTCCTGGTCCGGCATGTTTTGGACCTCGGATCATGAGGGAGCCACCACCACCAGTATCTCAGTTCCAGTTAGGTCGGAACGCCAAGCCATACAACGGGAGCACCAAGCCACAAGATTGGTTGACAGATTATGTATCCTCGGTGCACATAGCGGGGGGCAATCGCCGATGGGCGGTCCGGTATCTCCCGCACATGTTGGAGGGTCCAGCTCGGATCTGGCTGAATAATTTGCCGGAGTATAGTATCAACTCCTGGATAGACTTGGAGCTGGCGTTTAACAGCAACTTTGCTAGTACCTACAAAAGGCCAAACCGACCTCAGCTCCTGGCAGCATGTAAGCAAGATGATCATGAAACTGATCGGAGTTCTTAACTCGGTGGAGCAATGTCCGGAATTCCTGTGAAGGAGTTGTAGAGGCCCAGGCCATCTCCTGGTTTGCAGATGGTTGCCGACATGGCAGTATGCTGTGGCAGAGGCTACAGAGAGATATGCCGAAATCCCTTGCAGAGGCAATCCGGATTGCGGATTCTTATGCTCTTGGTGATCCGATGCAGCCAGCAGCCGAGGCAGGAGCACGTAACAGAAGAAGGGAGCCAATAAATAACCGGCTCGGACCGAGGTATAGTGACCGCCAAGAGCTCGGGCACAAGAGGAGGGAGCCGGACTACCCGTACACCTCGAACCAAGTTGCAGCGGTGAACCCGGATCAGCCCGAAGCTGGAGGTGTCCAGAGGCCGAAAATCAGTGGTCCGGCATTTAGTCCGAACCCAGAGCCACCCTTGACTTATGAATCAATGATAGATGGTCCCTGCCGTTACCATACGACCGATCCGCGTAAGCCAGCCAACCATTCAACCCGGCAGTGCAGCTGGCACCGCAGGATCAGGGAAGAAGGGGCAAGGGCCGGAGGAAACAGAGGAGGACCACCTCAGAGATTTCAGCCAAGGTCTAACCCGAATCTGTCCGGAGCAAATGTTACCCCAATAACCACTGCACCTCCTCCGAGGCCTGCAGCGGCAAGACCGGTGAATGTGGTGAACGTCCGAGGTAACAACAACAATGGTGGTGCCGGACCAAGCCAGCAGTATGAATACCCCGGAAATGACTATAGAGAGGCTCATGCGAGCTATGTGGTCTTTGTGACCGAGCCCACTGACAAGAAGAGTGTGCAGAGGCGTGCCATGGAGGTGAATGCAGTAATGCCGGTGGTGCCGACCTACATGAACTGGTCTGAGCAGGAGGTCACTTGGAGCAGGAAAGATACACCTCGGATCATGCCGAGCCCTGGAAGGTATGCCCTGGTGGTAGATCCGACGTTGTGCGGGCCTACTAACAATGTAAGGTTTACCCGAGTTCTGGTGGACAATGGCAGTGCCATCAACATCATGTACCGACACAATGGTGAAGTTAGGCATATCCCAAATCAGTTAATGCCTAGCAGTTGTACTTTCATGGGATTGTGCCTGGCGTTTCCTGTGCACCCATGGGCAAGATATGGGTGGATGTAGCATTTGGAACCAAGGATAACTGCCGAGTTGAGAGTATCGAGTTCGAGGTGGTGGACTTGGAGAGTGCATACCATGCATTGCTTGGAAGGCCAGCCTGGCCAAGTTCATGATTTCCACCCATGTGGCGTACCTGAAGATGAAAATGCCAGGGCCCATGGGATCATAACCATCTCGGGTGATTACAAGCGAGCCATTCAGTGTGCCTCGGCGGGGTCTAATCTGGCCGAGGCTTTGGTGATTGCAGCTGAGAAGAAGAAACTGCACGAAGTGGTGGCAATGGCGCAGTCCACGCAGCTCGGCGTGTCCGGACTGATGAGCCCGGACTCAGCTGCTGCGTTCGAGGTGCCCAAGGAGACCAAGAGATTCCCATTGACCCGGAGCACCCGAGCGCATGGCCATCATTGGGCCGGGCTGGGCGAGAAATAGGAAGGCGAGCTCTGTCACTTCCTCCGTGAGAATCGGGATATCTTTGCATGGTCAGCTAAGGACCTGCCTGGTGTTCCGAGGGAGTTGGCAGAGCACTCTTTATTTGTCAGGCCGGAGGTGAAACCGGTGAGGCAACCGACCCGTCGTCTCTCAGACGACCGAAGACAAGTGGTGCTGGACGAGCTGGCTAAGTTGCTTGCAGCCGGGTTCAATGGAGGTGCTGCATCCGGACTGGATATCCAATCCAGTCTTGGTGGAAAAGAAGAAGGACGAGCCAGCCGTGGTCAAGGTGTGGCGCATGTGCATCGACTTCACTAACCTCAACAAGGCGTGCCCGAAGGATCCGTTTCCATTACCTCGGATTGATCAAGTGATCGATTCACTGCTGGTTGTGAACTGTTGTCTTTATCGATGCGTACTCTGGTTTTCACCAGATACCACTGAACTCGAAAGATCAAATAAAGACTGCTTTATTACCCCGTATGGGGCGTACTGCTATCGTGTCATGTGTTTTGGTCTGAGAAATGCCGGGGCAACTTATCAGAGGTGTATGCAGAAATGCCTGCACTCTCAGATGGGTAAAAATGTGCAAGTGTATGTCGATGATATTGTCATCAAGTCTAAGGAGAAACATACTCTCCTCGAGGATCTCGAGGAGACATTTGTGAACCTGAGAAAGTATAGGTTGAAACTTAACCCGGACAAGTGCACCTTTGGTGTCCCGGCTGGAAAGTTGCTCGGCTTCCTGGTGTCTAGCCGGGTATGAGGTTAACCCGGCCAAGATCCGAGCTATTGAGAACATGAGATTACCGAGTGTTTGAAAGATGTGCAGAAATTCACGGGTGTCTAGCCTCGTTGAGCCGATTTGTAGCAGGTTGGGAGAGAAAGCCTTACCTTGTACCACTCATGAAGAAAAGTACCGGGTTCACATGGACCCCGCAGGCCGACTGGCGTTCAGTGAGCTGAAAAAGATGTTGTCCACCGCTCCGGTGTTGGCATCACCATTGCACAATGAGCCGATGTTACTTTACATTGCAGCCACAAACCGAGTTGTAAGTGTGGCAGTGGTGGTGGAGCGCGAAGAAGGTGGCAGGTCGGTCAAGACCGGTGTATTACTTGAGCGAGGTGATCTCTACCTCGAAGCAGAATTACCCTCACTACCAGAAGATGACGTATGGTGTCTACCTGGCGGTCAAGAAGTTGAAGCATTATTTCCAGGAGCATCCCATGACGGTGGTGTGCGAAGCTCCAATCTCGGAGATCATCGGGTGCAAAGATGCAACTGGCCGGTTGCCAAATGGGCGATCGAGGTGTCTCCATATGCACCACTTATGAGAGAAGAGATGCAATCAAATCCCAGGCGTTGCCGGACTTCTTTTGTGATTGGGCCGAGATGCAGTATGAGCCACCCAGGCCGGACTATAATTATTGGAAATGCATTTTGATGGGTCCAAAACAAAGATCGGGCTGGGGGCTGGATAGTCCTCACCTCGCCAAAGCGAGATCAGTTGAAGTACGTGCTGCAGATTCATTTCTCAGTCAAACAATGTGGCGGAGTATGAGGCCTTAATCCATGGCCTCAAGGTGGCAAAGGAGATCGGTATCCGGCGTGTAGAGTGCTTCGGCGATTCCGACCTGGTGGTGCAACAATCTTCTGGAACTTGGGATGCACTGGATGCCAACATGGCGTTGTATCGGTTCCATGTGCAAAAGATATCCGGGTTCTTTGAAGGGTGTGAGTACAGGCATATACCTCGGACAGAAAACAATGCTGCCGACGTGTTGTCAAAGCTCGGTTCATCTAAGAGGCAATACCACCTGGAGTAGCCCTGAATCACTTGAGAACTCCTTCAATCAAACCTTCCCTGAATCCGAATCTATTTCATCCCGGCTGAGCAAGAGCCCGGACCTGTTCCAATGGAGGTAGACGTCGGTTGCGTTTGCTCGGACCCGGGAACTGCGCACCGAACCCGGGGACTGCTCATCAAAACTCGGGGACTGGTCGCAGGATGGTGGAGGAAATAATGGAGGAAATTATGGTGGCCGAACCAATGGAGGTGGACGAGGAACTTTTTCCTTTGCACCCAGTGCCGGAGTGGGCGGAGCAGATCATGAAGTTCATAACGGAGGGGAGTTTGCCAAGTGACACAACCGAGGCTAGGAGAATCCAAAGGAGGGCCAAGGCGTACACCATCATAAACAAGGAGCTCTATAAAAGAAGCGTAACCGAGGTGTTGCAACGGTGTGTCGAGCCAGCTGAAGGCAAGGAGATGCTTTTGGAGATCCACCAAGGAGAGTGTGGACATCATTGCAGCACAAGAGCTTTAGTGGCCAAGGCGTTTCGCCATGGGTTCTATTGGCCCACCGCTCTTGCTGATGCCGAGGACATAGTCCGGAGATGTGAAGGATGCCAAAGGTTTGCCAAGCAAACGCATGTGCCAGCCTCGGCGCTCAAAACAATTCCTATCACTTGGCCGTTTGCGGTATGGTGTTTAGATATGGTGGGAGAGTTCAAACCAGCCCGAGGTAACATGACACACATACTGGTGATGGTGGACAAATTCACCAAATGGATCGAGGTGAAACCAATTCGGAAGTTGGATGGTCATTCAGCAGTGACTTTCTTGAAGGAAATCATTCTGCGATATGGGTACCCCATAGCATTATCTCGGACAACGGCACGAACTTTGCTGTTGGAGAGTTTGCTCGGTTTTGCATGAACAAGGGAATCCGGCTGGACATAGCCTCGGTGGCACATCCGGAGTCTAATGGGCAAGTGGAAAGATCAAATGCTCTGGTGTTGGCCGGCATCAAGGCTCGGCTTATTGAACCACTGCTGAAAACTCCGGGGTGCTGGATTGATGAGATACCAGCAGTACTATGGGGTCTAAGGACCACGCCAAATCGATCAACTGGCTATACGCCATTTTTTATGGTCTATGGGGCAGAAGCTGTACTACCCACTGACATTGAGTATGATGCGCCCAGAGTGGCATGTACACTGAAGCCGAGGCAAAGGAGGCTCGGGAGGATGCAGTAGATCTGCTTGAGGAGGCTAGAGAGTTGGCCTCATCTCGGTCAGCAATATACCAGCAAGGTCTCCGCGTTATCATAGCCGGAGTGTCAACCCTCGTGTGTTTCACGAGGGAGATTTGGTGTTGAGGCTGGTGCAGCGCAAGAAAGGTCGGCACAAGTTGTCACCTCCATGGGAGGGACCGACATTGTGAGCCGAGCTCTGCTCAATGATTCCTACTATCTAATAGATGCGCAGGAACCAGGGAAGATGGGCTGGACAACCCCGGATCAGAGGTCAGGCGACCATGGAATATAGCTCTACTCCGACCTTTCTACTCATGAAAGGCGCAGTATGTACCTCGGTTAATCCTTAATAAAAATGTCGGCACTCCGAGGTTGAAGCTCGGGACTGCCTCGCTCTCGTGCTTGTGTTTTATCTCTGTTTGTCAGTTTCGTTCATATGCCGAACTATTTTGAACCTCGTCTCAAACTTCAAGTAATGTGTGCTATGTAACTAATCTTGTGACTCGACTGGCATCTGCCTAAAAGGTAGTCAAGAGCAAAGATGAAAAAACGTGGGAGACATGAAAATGAACTCGGGGACTCGGTCCAAAAATATAGTTCGGCATGTGTCGTTTACTAACCCCTGTCTTTACCTTTCGTTTATGTCGGATGGTTTTGGAAACACACTTCGAGATTTGCTAAGTACTGTATGCTATAAACAACAATCTTGTGACTCGACTGTCGAACGCCTAAATGGTAGACAAGAGCAAAGAATGCCAGATATAGTAAACACGAAAGTGAACTCGGGGACTTGTTCCAAAAGGGTTCGGCTTAAGTTCTTAGAAAAGCTTGGTTCGGATAGCAAGTTAAAAGTAATGGTAGCAAAGCAAACTACTTAAGGTCTGTTACATCTGCACCCGGCATACCGGGGATTTAATGTTTTGCTTAAAATAAATTCAGGCCTCGGAACCAGAGACCTCGGTCGCCGAAGTGGTGGCAGTGGGAGCCTCGGGCGCAGCAACCTCGGGCGCAGGAACAACCTCGGTCGCGGAAGCAACCTCGGTTGTGGGAGTTGTTGCCGGGGTGTCCGTCACGTCGGAGGAAATCACCTCGGTGGCTACAGCTTTGCCGGACTTGCCCTTGGAGTTCGGAGGTTCGTCGAAGCTGAAGTCATCATCAGAGCCTTCGGCCACCTCGGTTGTTTTGCCAGCCTTGCCCTTGGAACTCTCTGGCTCTTCAAAGTCAATGTCCTCGCCTTCAGAACTTTCTTCACCAGACTGCTTCCTCGTCCGAGCTCTCTTCGTCCTCAGAGTAAAGGCGCCCTTCATTGAAGATCCGGGTGTTTGCATAACTAGCAAAGAGGTCGGCAGCTGCTTGGCGTTTCGCAATGCCATCAGGGGTGGAGTTCCAGGAGAGCCCTTGCGCAAGGAAGTAACAGTATGGATCTCAATCTCTTCATACCAGGACAGCACGAATACCAGGGCCTTGTCCGATCCAGCCCGAGCCGATGAGCATCTCCACTCCCGAAGTCTAGCCTCGGCTCCTTTCAGCTTGGTGGCGAGCTCGTCGATGCAAGTAGGAGCATTAACCTTGGGCCAGAGGGCACGGTGGACCTCGATGGCAGCATCAACCAGCTTGGTTCCAATGGCTCTGAGCGGCCTGATCCGAGCATTGAGGGCGACAAGGTGGTCTTGGATATCCCAGCTGTCGCTGAGGGTTTCTGTCTCAGCCCTCTTTGCCCGAGCTGCTTGAACTTCGCGGATAGCCTTGTCCTTGGAGTGCTCGAAGTTCTCTGAAGAGGACAAAAAGGCTGTTGCTGAAATAAGACATACGGTGGCACGGGGTCTAGGTCGGCAGAAAATAAGGAAAAGGGGAAAAGAAACTTACTGTCCATTTGGTCTTAATCCGAGTAAGCTCGGACAAACAGCTTTTCGAGATAGCCCGGAGGGCGGTAAGTTCGGCTTCGGCCGAGGTGGCACGGCTCTCCAGGGTCTTGGCAAGATTTTGCTGCTGTTCGGCGGCCTGGTCCTTAACCTTCATAGCGTTCTCCGCAGCAGTCTTGGCTTCATTAGCCCGGTTCAGCTCTCGCTGCAGCCGAGCTATTTCATCCTCGGCTGTCTTCAGCTTGGAGGCGTGATCTTTGTCGCTCTGCTCCTTGGCGGATAGAAGAGTCCGGTGAGACTTCTTCAGTCTGTTGTGATCTAGCAGGAGGTTCTTGAAGACCTTTGTCCGAGCATTGTTGCATCCTGAAGAAATAGAGAGATCAGTTCGAAGAAATCCGAGGTCTTTTTAGTACCCGAGGCCCGGGGACTTGGCATTGGCCTCGGGGACTCAGCGTGGAGAAATGACAAGTTTTTGAGATTCAAGTCGAGCAATTTTAACTCGGTGGAGTATCAATTGCTCAACCCGAATCTCGGGGACTGGGAATAGTATGTGTTGGTCATTTGATATCAAAGGAAGAAAGAGAAGTTGTAAAGAAACTTACCGAGGCCTTCTTGCTGCAATCGAGGACTGCAGCCTGCATGGTGTAAATGGACTGGAGCACGGCGCTGGGTCCAGCGGGATGCTCAGAGCCCGGGTTAGAGGAGACCTCGGCAGTGTCAGCCGAGTTCCAGTCTATGTCATAATGCTTCTCTGAGCCTAAGCTGTTCCCGCTCTGGGTCCGGAGTTGCCCGACCTCCCAGCTGCTGATGTCCGGCTGAGTGGTAGCAGCAAAAAGAGCTCGGGAGGTGGCGACCTGAGAGCTTGTGGGCGCAATCTTGGTGGAGGTGGACTTCGGCGCAGGAACGTGCGGCACCAGTTGGGTGCTTGCAGCCTTGGGTCCCGTTGGCGGTGGCGGCATTGGAGTTTGTTGGGCTGTTTGGGAGGCTCAACAACAGAATCTTTCTGCTGCTGTTGGAGCTGTTGCTTCTGCTGCTGTTGTTGTTGTTTCTTCTTTTGTTGCTGCTGCTGCTGGTTGCGCGCAGCCTGAGACTTGGGGGAGAGCCGAGGCTCCTGCACGGTCTTTGCCGGAGTCTTGGCGCGGTCTGTCTCCGCATCTTTCTGAGGAGGTGGAGGAGTCTGACCTCGGCGGGGAGCAGAGCTCGGCGGTGGAAGTTCGGAGGAGGAGACGCGCACTGGGGAGGAGACGGTCTTATCCGGGCTGGTAAGGTCGATGGACGGTCCTGGAGGAGAGGCTCTGGCGGGGCTTCCGAGGTTGACCTCAACTTCGGGGGTCTGAGTTTCAACCACTGGAGGCAGTGGTGAGTGTATGGAGCTGTGGCTCTGCTTGATATGCCGAGCCGGGCTGGACAAAAGAGAGAAAGATTAAGTTAGAATGTAAAAAACTTAACCTCGGAGCAGCGTGAGGAGTAAGGAGGAGCAAAGGAGGAGCAAATGTGACTTACGCATCTTCCTCCACGGGTCTCGTTTCTTGCGCTTCGCCGAGGTTTTCTTGGCACGCTTGGCTTTGGGCGCCGCAGTATCCGAGGTCTTGGAAGCCTCGGCATCCGAGGTACCAGGTCCTGAGCGCTTCCGGGAAGCTGCAGACGCTGGATGAAAGTTCTTATATGTTGGAGGAGCATATGAAATGGGAATAATGTTGACAGGTTCCAGAATTTGGCAATCGTCATCGTCATCATCGTCGTCAGACCAGTCTCTGATGGAGGTGGGAACTTGTTTCTTACCCGGGTTGGAGGAGCCAGTCTTTGGGGCGGACCTCGGAACGGCCTTAGGGATCGGAAGGTGATCCTCATTGTCCGGGTCTTCAGTCTCCGAACCTTCCAGGGCGAGGCGGGCAGGAGCCCAGTTCGACGGCTCCGGGCCGTCCTCGATCAGCTGCCGGGCGAACCGCTGCAGGAGTGGCAAAAAGAGTTGAGTTAAGAAGCAACCAAGGTGTGCAAGACCGGAGCGTAAGCTCGGAAATTTAGTAAAGTACTCACTTGCTCCGGAAGATTTTCTCTGTTGTGAGGCTCCACGCCCCATGTCCACTCCTCGTCCATCTCAGTCTGGGCAACGGCTTTGACCCGGCGCCAGACTGAGGCCTTGGAGAGAGCCTTGCTGCTGATCCGAGTAGGATCGAGTAGACCTTCCATATGGCAGATCTTATGGGCTCGTTGTTGGAGGGGGCTGACTCTTCGATCCACGAAAGTCCGGAGGATGTCATCGGAACCCCACCCTCTTTTCTTGAGATCCAGCATGTATTCATGGATCTCTTGAACCTCGGCGTAGGCGTCCTCCGGGTTGAAATCCCAGTTGAGTTGGGCAGTGGGAGGGCCGAGCTGGAAGTCCGGGAGGTTGATGAGGTCGACAGTGCCGGGGTTCCTCACATAGAAAAAGGATCGATTCCACTTCTTACAGCTCTCCAGGCCTTTGATCCGTGGGAACTCGGAGCCCAGCCGGGGTGAGATAGCGGCCGCCCCGCAGGCGGTCATATCCTTGTGCACAACATCCTTGTTGGGGATGCTCTGTTTCTTCAGCTGGAAGTACTTGGCCCAGCCTTCAACGCTCGGCCAGAGGCCGAGGTATCCTTCAGAGAAAGCTGCGTAGCACGACAGCTGTAGTATGGAGTTAGCTGGGAGGTGGTGCGGCTGCAAGCCGAAGAACTTCAGAAATTCTCGAAAGAACTTGCTGGCCGGAAGTCCGAATCCGCGCTCGAAGTGAGAGACAAACACCACTCTCTCGCCGGGTTGGCGATCGGTTCGCCGTCCCCAGTGTGAAGACGATACAGCAGTTCGGCTGGGATTCGATGAGTTTCTTTGAGCCATTTAATATCATCGTCGGTGACGTCCGAGCCATCCCATCCACCTCTCTCGCTGGCTGCCGACATGTTGGCACTTTCCTGCAGAAAAGGGAGGTTCAACCGGGGTAAGTACCTCGGACAGTTCAAGGTTCCACCGGGGTAAGTACCTCGGACAGTTCAGGATAGCCGGGGTATAATACCTCGGATCAGTCAAAACAGCCGGGCTAAAGAGTTTTTAGGCGGGAAACACGTTTCTACCGTGGCAAGATGCTAGCAAAGATCTACCGGTGAGCAAAAAGGGAAATAAAATCAAGTTCATCCAGGGGCAAAACTGAAAGGGCAGTGCTACGGATACATCTGGTACAAGTCTAGAGGAGATCTAAAAATGGCTAAGATGGTGCAAAGATAGAGCATCGGGTTCCTCAAGTTCATCATATGCATCCAGATCCTCGAGTTCATCGAAGGATGAACCTGTTCATGGCTATGGCAACGGAGGGGAGATAAGGAACTCACCGGTGAGGTACTCGAAGATCGGGGAAAGATCGACGACGGAGTGGCAGCGCAAGGCGCGGTGCGCGTTTCCGGCGAGATTCTTCGAGACGGCGAGGTCGCAGCGACAAGTGCTTGACGGCGGCGAGGGAGGCAGAGCGCACGGAGCAATGGGCACGGAGCAGTGGGCGATGGAGGAAGAAGACGGTGAAGTTACCCGTGGGGCCCTATTTATAGCCGCGTGCGGTAACTGCACGCATTAACTACGCCACTACCGCGCGGTTATCGGGAAGGCGCGGGATCGTGTGCGGGTGGGCGCACGGTTACGCGATTGGTGGCCGCACGATCGGCCACATCGTGGGCCGCAGTGTGGCAACCGCCCACCTCGGATTTCCTGTGCCGGTCAGCGCGAGAATCGAGGAGTCGCGGGCGGTCAAATGGGTCTCGCACTTGAGTGCGCAGGTGCGCTGTTTGGTGGGTCCGGCTGACGAGGGCGGCGTGTGGTCAGGATCTGTCTTTCAGAGGTCCGGGCTTCGAGGTTCGGGCAGAGATTCTTCGCCACGTGCCTCGGAAGATCTTGGGGCAAGATTGTGCTCTGTCGAACAGCTCGGAAAGTTCAGTTTGCATATCTACCTCGGATTAGATGGTGGTATGTGGGAAGTACCTCGGCGGACCTATGTTTGAGGTCGGTTTTAGAGGTGGTGTCTTGCTTGTTTTGAACCTGCTACGGCCCTCCATCCGAGGTCGTAGGACCGCACCAGCTTCGGGGACTAATGTCGGGGGAGTATCCCCGGGTAGGGTCAAGGCTTGGCATAAGTGGAGTTCGAAGGTGTGCCGAGGTACGGAAAGGGCCGACCTGTTTGGGCCTGGGAATGTCCGAGCTTCATCTTGACCTGGAGATTACAGGCCGACCTATCTTGGCCAGGAGGGGTCCGAGGTATACTATTGGCCAGGGCCGAGGTTCACTGTCCGAGCTGTGTTCAGCCGACCTAACTACCTCGTTGCCGTGGTTTGGGTTGTGAGTGCAGGATGAGCTGTGGGAAGGAAGTGAAGTCCGACCTGGTAAAAGATCTTATGCGCAGGAGGCCATAGCTCGGGCAGGAGTCAATGCTCCAGTCACTTCTCGCCTGACACGGGAGCGTCTGTCACGGAGCGTGGCAGAGGCGTGCCCCGGGTTCTGCGGGTCTGCACGTCTCTGACCACTGACCCCTAGAGTTCCGAGGTCAGGGCTACGAGGTAGCTCGCGCGGCTACGTCCTGTCTCAGTCAGAGGGGACATCCTAGCTCCACTGTGGTGATGCAGGGGATGGGCATGTCATGTCTTGTCCCTGACAGGAGTGCAATGATGATCAAAGCAGAGGCATGGCTACAGTACTCGGCGAGGGGCACTATGGTAACCCGGCTAGCCTATATAAGGGGCTTCTACCCCTCCTGTGCTGGAGGACGAGGGGGGGGGAGGACGAAAACAAAGAAGAAGAAAGAAAAGAGACCCGGCACCCTAGTTGATTCTCCTTGTAACTTCATCTCCCACCTCAAGCTCTCACCCTTGTACCATCACACAGCTCGAGGAGCGACCTGTACTAGTCATCTTGTGCTATATACTAACTAGGATAGTGCTGCAGTAGGGGTGTTACCTCCGCAAGAGGGCCCCGAAGCAGGGTACATCGTGGTGTTCTTCGTGTTCTTGGTTGGTTGGTTTTCAGTTCGTGTTCTTGCGGTTTTTGGTGTGTTCTTGCTTGTGCACTTCAAGAGTGCATAAACCCTCCCCGGATTCCCCCAACGACCATTCGGCCCCATCTTAGCCATACCCATGGCATCTGTCGTGATCCCACCTCGACAGAAGAAGTCCAAGATATTATCATAATATGCATTTGTTTTTCAAATTATTTTGTTTCCCTGTTTTTTCACGTGATGCTTGTTGATATGTACTGAAACTAATGCCTTTTAGAATTAGAATTGTGACTGAAGTTTATGTTTCTTCAACTTTTGTAAATATGTAGTGGCCATTAGATCAAAGTGGTTATTTGGGATGATGATGGAGCTGAGTTTGAAGTCGAGGGTGCTCCTACTATGGGTTATAAGGAACGGTCATTGCATTCTTTGTTGCACTGTTGCATGAGGTGGTGATGTCCATGATGAGCGTCGCCTCATCTTCTTTCCTGTAAGCCATCTGGTCAAGTTGGGTTCACCAGTTCAGCCATGAAAGGATTATTTTTATTCTATGGGCACTGCATATGATCATGAACACCAACTTTTTTATTGGTAGGTTGTTGCTCTACTTTCTTAATGGATGGCGGCGGTTGCCTGGAACGGCAGTGGGTGGACTAAGGTGGCCGCCTAGCGACCATCGGCCTCTGTTTACTCTGCTTCTTCCGTCACTAGTATTAGGTGAGTACTAATTTTTAGCTCCCTTAAATTGTCAATATCACATGTGCTGACTAGCTCCAAGCGGGTCTGGAGTCTGTTGCACTTGAAAAATTACAGTTCTCCCATATTGTCAATAGTCAGTCACATGAACATGCGCAACAAGTCACATGCATGTAACCAATTGCAGCATCGGTTTCTACTTTCAGCAGACTAATCTCTATAAAGAAATCTAACGTGTCGATCACTTACCACAGTTTTTTACTTACCTTAATACAGTGCTAACTTTCATGTTTGTTAAATGGATGATTTGCAACTTCTAGCTAATCTTTTGTTCCGAGTACAACTTCTAAAGTGCCTTGCATTTCGTACATCTTCATCCTATTAAGGATTCAGAATCCTGCATTAGTATTATATACAATTTTTGCTTCTTCACCTTAATTTTCTGGGTTGCAGGTCGCCAAAGGTGAACCTTTTCTCATATTGGTATTTATGATGAAGTGCCCGTATCAGGAAGAAAGCGACCTGCTAGAGAGAGGTTACTATTAGGAAATACTGTTGTTGATTCTGATTCATATAGAAGCCAGCAAAGTAATAAAAGGTAGCTTTCCTCGATCTATCAATATTCGTTGGCTTACATGCAACATAAAAAATGTTCTATGCATCATATGATTCAAGGTTGTCATAGCATGTCTCTGCTATGCAAAGCATTCAATTTTTTTTTACCCTTGTACGTATGTCGCGGTTTTATTTTTCCTTGTTTCAATAAGAAAGCAGTGCATGTCCATCTTTGTTTACCTGTTCAATATCTTCACTTATGTTCCAATATGCAGCTAAAAATATTGTTGTTTCTGTTGTGTCCTCAATTCAAGCATCACTTATAGACAAATATGGAATCCTTTTTATTCTCATAGCCTATGATAACAATGTGGTCTTGCTTTCAGCTGTTGCGTAGTGCAAGTGCAGTGTTCAAATTTCCACTGTTAATTCATACATGGAAATAAATTTAGGTCCAAAACTTTCAAAATCAAATGATGTTGAAATAGTGTGGTAGTTGCATCCGGCGGTTGCGCAGTCGCGCAACGGGTCATCTAGTAAGGTTGAAAGCACCCGGGTGTGTAGCAACTTAGAGCATCTCCACTGGCGGCGCCCAAATGGGCGCCCAAAGGCCGTCCGGACAGGCCCTTTGGGAGCCGTCGCTCCCCACTCGCGGCGCCCAAATATTTTTTGTAAATTTAAATTTTGGCGATTTTCATTCAAACTTTAGGAAATTTACATATTCAAATGAAATTTAAACAAACTAAACCTAATCTACTGGCCCCGGTAGCGGCGCCTGAAGGCGTAGTAGGGGTCCTCCTCCTCCTTTACGCCGCCGCTGCTCCCTGCGCCGCCGCTGCTCCACGCGCCGCCGTCGTCCTCCTCCTTGACGCGCTCGGTCCTATGCCATCGTCGAAGGTGAGGTCAAAGAAGGGCACGCCCTTCTCCTTGGCGGTGTCGCGCGCCGACCAGGCGCAGGCCGAGGGGCCATCGAGCGGCGGCACGTCGTCCATCGACGCGGCCTCGACGGCCGCCGCAATGGCGTCGTTGTCCGTCCCCGCCTGCAACGCTATGAGCTCCGCCATGAACGGCGAGAGCTCCGGCTCCGCCTTCACCTTCATCTGCTCCGGCTTCGGCGTTAGCAGAGAGGAGGCGCGGGAGCGAGATGAGGACGAGCGCGAGGACGACGCCCGTGACGAGGACGCCGTGGAGCGCGACGAGGACGGTGTCGAGCGCGGCGCCCGCTGGTTGGCCGAAGGTGGCAGTGGTGCCCAGGGGGCCGGAGCAGGGGCGGGCGCCGCCGTCAGGAGTGAGCCGCCGTTCGCGATGTGGTCCATCACGAACTAGAGCGTGCGCCTGGGCACGCTCCAGAACGCCTCGCGCCCGGCGATGTTCTTGTCCGTCGGCGCCCGGCCGGGGCCGCCCCAGCGGTTGAAGTCCTCCTCGTAGGCGCGCTGGAACGCCGCCTCATACCGGCCATAGTTGGCCGGGTTCCGCGGATCCCAGCGCGGGTCCTGACGCTAGTAGTGCGTGTTAACCGCGGCGGTGAAGCCGCGGTTCGCCCGCGTCAGGGGCTTCATCACCGAAACGCCGTTGACGCCGATGACGAACCCATGGCAAACACGCATATCCGGCGGCACCGGATAGCCGTTGTCGTGCAGCGCCTCCGTCTGCTCCTTGAGCAGGGTGCGCGGCACGAAGCCGTTGGCCGCGGCGCCGCCGGTGCGCCTCCAGGTGCCAGCCATGGAGAAGGAGAGTGGCGGCGGTTTTCGAGTGGAGAAGGAGCGGCGAGGTGAGGAAGAGAGAACGGCGAGGGCGAGAGTGGAGATGAGTGGGAGGCCGGCGCGCGCATTTTATTGCAGCCGGAGAGCGGTGGCATTAACGCCGCTCGCCTCGAAAAGGCGCGCCGCATTCACTCCGGCGAGCAGAGAGGACGCGACGGCTCACTGGCCGCCGGCCGGCCGTGAAAACGAGGAGTCGCCACGTGGCACGTGCCTTTGACGACGCCTTTGACCACGGCGGGGCGTGGCCGTGTGTCACTGCCAGGCGTGGCCCGCGCGTCGGAGGCGTGCGTTTCCTTCCGTCCGGGGCCGCCCCAAGCCTCCCCAAGTTGAGGGCGTGGGCTGGGCGTGCCGGACACAAAACTGGGCCGCGCCGGACCGAATTCGCGTTTGGGCGCCGCGAGTGGGGGTGATTTTATGTCCGGCACGCCCCGGCCGTTTGGGCGCCCCGACTGGAGATGCTCTTAGGGCATCTCCAGCCGTTGGACAAACCCAGGATGAAAAAATACGCCTTTTTGGAGGGGACGGGGGAGCGCCGGCGCAAAAGAGGATGTTGGGGTTGTGATTTTCCCAGTCACACCCCACCCCAGGACCCCAAGATGATGAAGTCAAAAAAAAAATCATATGAAGAAGGCTCAGGAACACGACGTCGAGCTCCGGCACCTCCTCACCAGCGCTCTCCTCCCCGAAGGTGGAGTCCATAGGCGGCACGCGCGCCATCTGGGAGCTCCCCGCGGCGCCGGCCAGGGCGGTCCTCTTCTGGCCACCATCCCGGCGCTGCTCGTCGTGCGTCGGGCTGCCGGAGGACGCCGCCAAGCGCGCGATCCAGTCCTGGGCCGCCAAGCGCTGGAGGCCAGAAGGCGGGGACTGCGTGGCCTGGAGGCGGCGCCTGGAGGCGGGGACGGCCGGCAGCCTCCATCACTGCCGACAGCGGCGAGCTCGAGGAGAGGCGCGAGCTGGGCCCGGCGGCGGCGGCGCGAGCCGGGCGGCGCGCATGGAGGCCGACCTCCATCTCTCCGGCGAGCTCGAGGAGAGGGCGGCGACCTGCTGCTCGCGCCGGTGGAGAGAACTGCCGGTGGTAGGTGGGGAAAAGTGGGGAGAGAGAAAAAAAAAAGAAAAAGGGAGCTGGTGCACATGGTGGGCCTAGACAAAAAGATAGGAGAGAGAGAGAGTTGAGAGGCTGTCATGTGGGCCTGCTGCATGCAATCGCCCCCCCAGGCCGAACCCAGCGGCTTGGGTTTGGCCTGGGGGCGCCGGCGCTAATTCGGCGCAAAACGGCGCTATTTGAGCTCCTGGGGGGCATGACTGGGTGGTTTTTTTTGCACTTTTTGCTACCGCCGACGCTAAAAAGGCCTCTTGGGGGGCTCCTGGGGGGCATGGCTGGGGATGCCCTTACAACCGGGCGCTATTTAACCAGGAATGTAACGCCTTATCCTAGTGCGCTAGGATGCAGTTAGGCGCTACCCAAAATAGTTAGATCGGTAAAATAGTTTCGCTGAGCGTTTAGTTTGTGAAATACTTTCGTCACGTGGTCAATTTTATCCATTTTGCCCCATACGCGAGCTGCATGCACAAAAGTAGTGTAGTATGCAGTTTCTTGTTTGACTGATCTTTTTTTTACGAAACACAGTATAACGCAGGCGCTCATATACACGCGTACACACTCACTCCTATGAACGCACATACGCACGCCCTACCCCTACGAGCACATCCGAAAGACTGAGTCGGCGGTCGAGTCTTAAGATTGACGAAATCACCACGGACGACTCGCTATCGACGAGAGCGTCGCCTCCCACTGAAGAATATTTCGCTTTAAATGAGAAACAACAGCGTCAAATCTAGGATTTGAACTCTGGAGGGCTCCTCGATCCGATATTAGGTGCTTAGCTTTGCTTGCTGTCACAGTGTCATAGCACCGACCGACCGGCCGTCTGAAAACCTAGCAACTTTAATCACATTCCATTTTAAATTTTCGGTCTCTGCCTCTCTGTATATATAGGTCAGTGAGGTGAGAATTAATGATAGTCCGACACTGATAAAAAAAAAATCAAAATTATAGAAAATGCGAAGGTACCTGGCTAGGTAGCTGCCTGCTGCATGCATATGCTGATTTGCATGCCATTCGGACCGGCCGTGTCCGCCCGGCCTCTTCTAATTGTTGACTCGAGTGCCAGTCATTTGAACTGATCTCAGTATGTTAATTTAATGGCTCAGTATCTTCACGAAGAGACTTGGATTCAGAGCCTACTACAACAACTGCAAAGACCTATTGTCAGTGGCAACAATCTATTATATTATTAAAACAACAAACAATCAACGGTGGAAATTTACTGCTCTAAACTTAAAGATATCTCAATGGCTTAGATTCACCCTCGTCCCACGGCACGTTATGGGTTAGATTCACCGTCGTGCACGGCATGGACGCTCGATTGATCTCCATGTATGTAGGATCCATAGCACACACGTTTTATACCCTAAATATTAACATCCAATCAACACGTTTGGAGGCACGACCCGATAAGTACAAGCCGGGCGGCGGTCAACAGCACACGGCAGAGACGCCTCCCATCAAGTACAAGCCCGGCGAATCGACGGCACGGCAACGATGTATGCCGGCGTCCATGACGATCCTATCAAGTTCAAGCCCGGCGGATCGACGGCACGCGGCAGCGATGTAACTGGCGTCCATGACGATCCCATCAAGTATAAGCCCGGCCGATCGAAGGCACACGGCAGCGACGCCATGCGGCCACTTCGATCCCATGAAGTACAAGCTTGGCGAATCGACGGCACAGCAACGATGTATGCCGGCGTAGCCGCGTTCATGACGATGCCATCAAGTTCAAGCCCGGCGGATCGACGGCACAAGGAAGCGACGCATACTGGAGTTCATGACGATCCCATCAAGTATAAGCCCGGCCGATCGACGACATGGCAGTGATGCATACTGACGGATAGACGACACGGCAGCGATGCATAATCGTGTCCATGACGAACCCATCAAGTACAAGCTCGGCGGATCAACGGCACGGCAGCGATGCATACAGCACGCGCTCAAGCCGCATGAACCCGAGTTCACGTCCATCAACAGCTGCCCCTATGAATATGTGCCATCCTCTAGATCTGCTTATGGTTGAGGCAGCGGAATAACAGATGTATCAATCGAAGTGGAGGAAGAAGACGTACGACTGCCTTTGTCGGGAAATACCGGCGGACTACTACTCCCAGACTGAGACGTCCTCTCTATCCACCCATGTCAGAACAGCGATAGGTATTGCAGCATGTAGGATATGATCAATGCCCAGCGGCCGGCGACGCATCGAAAGGCCGATGGAATCATCCCATCGTTGACCCAGTGCATCAAGTCGATTCAAATTGGTTGCTTCTCACGCATCAGCTGTATCAACATGCATGAATTTCAGCATAGATGTAGCATCATGCTCCGATGGATCATAGGTAAGCTGTGTCAAAAGACCTATGTGTTCAGGTGGGGAGTAATCCCCCCCGGTAACATTCAAAAAAAAAGACCTATGCGTCAGTGCAATAAAAAGAACCACTTTTCACTCATGAGTCAGGTTTTTCTCAATTCTTTGGCCTTAAAACTAGACAGATCGCTAATCCTGCATCTGTATTCTTGCAGATTTTTATATTCGTGATTTGGTGCATTCAGTTTCTATGGTTTTCCCTTTTCCTTTATAACTGTTTGATGGATTGTTAACTGATGTTATTCACATTACATGAAGGATGGAGTAATAATAATGATATTTTTACTGCTGGAAGCACTATGTTTGCTGTGTGTCTCATTGCCAGATTGCCCCATGTTCTCTTCTTGGCATCAAATGACTCTGTTGTAGAAAACTTCAAAATCTATTAACCGGGAGTGCATTCATAATATAAATTTCCAGGCCGACATTTGCAGGTAGTAGTTACTCAAAGTCTCAAACACCAACTTTGGATGTGTTTTCTCATTATTATTTTTGGATTTAACGATTTGCTTGAACCTTAGTGTTTTGTAAGCCTTTGCAACAGCTCTAATGGCGGTGGCGCGGAGTGGGAGATTCAGTGGCACATTTGCGCCTATGGATGAAAGAAATCATACCCGTACAGCGAGCTGGCTGGCTTAGGAAGGAAAGCAATTTTGGTGCCGTTCTGGCCTCTTTGTTGATGGAATACATGGCTCCCCATAATTTCTCCTCCCTAATTAGAATGGATCTTAAATTCAAAGTTCACTTTATGTCCATCGCAAACATTATCGCGTTCTGCTTGCTCCTGGCCGCCTGTCTATTGCGAGGTTTGAGTCCAACGTCTCCAAATATGCGCTCAGCCAGTGAGTAGTCAGTACCGGATCCCCATGCTCCACAAGGTTGATTAATATTTAGTTTTCTCAGAGATAAGGTCTGCTTGCATCAAATGGGTGATTATTTGGAGTAGACATAAACATGGATTAATTATATGTTGAGGCCAACGTCACTCTAATGGCCAGTGTTAGATGTTGTCCATCTGAACAGGACGCACCTGCTGTCTTTTTGTGTGCAAGTAGCCAGTACTTCTACTGCACGATGAGGCACAAAGAATTATTGCCATGTCTTTTGATTTATTTGCCTTGATTTTAATTGATGGTCAATGTTAACTTGACTCAATGAACTTGGCTGCTGGGGTTCTTGCTTGATTGAATAGGTTTTCTTATTCAAGGAAATATGTAGATAGATGCAAAAACTACATATTGTATCTTTCTTTGGTTTTCTACATTTGTTATGTCCCTGTGGTGAATAATGTATGTGAGCGTTTCGTTCCGTAAATTTGGTACGTGTAAGTTGATAGGTTCTTAGATTATATTCTGTTACTTTACTATCACTCCACTAATGATGCCATTTGATTTCCTAACAATTTTATTTTTGCTTGGTATGTATGATGCACAGAAAATTCCCTTGCTCGAAGATTTCTGGATGATCATAACTTTCAACTCAGCATGTGTTTATATATTTCATCAGGTGTAAGATCTTTTCGGGTAATGGGTTGTGGAATACATGACGATATAACTTCAGCCAAATCTTCTCGGAGGATATCAGGTAACTCTTGCTTCTTGCATTTTTTTTCCTGTTTGGTCAAAGCAATAGGTCAGCGTGCTGTTCATAGATCTTTAGTTTCGTAAATTCGGAAGAGGAGCATAGGGAGAAAATAATGAGACATGTACAAGGGAAAACGCAGTAAAAAAATATGAGAATAGTTTTATACAAGCCAAAATCATTGATCTGTGTATATCCTTGACTGTGAGAAATAAGAACAGCCTCCATTTTTTGAACAAAAAATACTTATCATGTACTCCCTCCGTCCATGAAAGGATGTCTCAAGGTAGGATTTGTGAGCTCAAAGACACATCCATTTTTCCCTTCCAAATGTTATAAATAACCCAAACAGCGATTTCCCAAAACAAAGCCAAGTTCGACGCTGCAGTGCTTTCCAGCATTATTGACAAAAAGAGTGACCCCGAAGTAAATATGTGAGAGCGATCTGCCAATACAGTGTCGTAACAAAGCACCCGTTATACCCTAAGTCAAGGTGCCAGTTACGATGCGACATCATGTAACGATTATTGAACTTATCAACCAATACATGGCAAGTAAAAACCTTGAGCTTTGATAGGGTACGACACTACCACATTTTCTTGAAATTAGCTAGAACATGGAGGCTAGCATTTCAACAATATATGCAAGTGTTGAACACGTTGGTGCCCCCAATGGTTTCCGCAGGAAAATACAACAAAAAAGGAGGGGCGTTACATAGAGACGTTGGGGCATTTGAAGATATCATGGGAGGACCATGGACCCTTTTTAAGATCTGAAGTGACGAATTTGGAGGGGAGACGTATAAGGACGGCAATCAGATATGAGCAGTAAGTAGTTTGTCCCCATGATGCTATGATAATAACCCGAGAGATTTGGTTGGGAGAGCATGAATCAAACTAGAACATTGTTTTAAGTTGCAGTCACAATCTTCGTTTTATTTTTATGTTTTACTTTTGTTTCATGGCTCTTATAGGAGTGTTGGTCCCACGTAACAAAAATCAATTGTTTACTTATTTATTTATTTATTTATTTATTTATTTATTTATTTATTTATGCAATGTCCATTTGTTCGTCGCACATTTCAACAACAGTGCATATGTGCATTTACATGTTATACAAGGTTCCCGGTCCCAGTTGAGTGTGTTTGTTTGTAAGTTTGTCGAGACTGCAGGTTCCACACGCGGGTGAAACGAAGATCAAACTAAGCAATATAAATTATCTCTCATAAATTACAAACTATTGATTGTACTGCTATGAACAAGAAAAATACACTTATTATGAAGATTCAAAATTTTGGTACTAGCCGCGCAATTGCGCAGGTCACCCAGCTAGTTGTTTACTATGACAATGTCAATGATTTTTTATTTATTGGCAAAACCGAGTACACCACTGTTGCATGAAGCATATCTAAATTGACATACACTTTGTATGGGATAAGGTGACTCTCCGCGTCATTCGAGTCCTTCACGTTCCGTCAAGCTCCCAGTTTGGTGACATATTCACCAGGGGTCTTCCCTGAGCATTATTCATGAATTCATTCTATTCTTCACATCGGCGATGTCCCGAGTTAAGACCGGGGGATGTGTTAGGCATACCTGCCAGATCACACGCGTATCGCACGAGATCTTGCCTACACAGTTATTTAGGATTGCTTCTTGTATAACAATTCTTGTAACATGACTTGGAACATAAGTGCACTCCCTTCTACTCACGTATATATTTAGGAGTCGATCCCTTGAGGCGTGCATTGAGCAGCCCAGGTTTGTATCATTGCAACAAGGCAAATGGTGTTAGGTTTAGACACTAATACGGTCTAACCCCTATTCCTCCGATCCTTTTCCGTGATGCCGTTCACAATGATCAATTTGAAGGTAGGGTGCTAAACCTAACATTGGTATCAGAGCTATGGTTGCGCGGCCGCCGGAACGGCGGAACTGAATCCGCTGCAAACTTCAGTCGCCGCGCGCCGATCTAAACTCCGCTCGGAATTCTGCCGCCGAGGTCGCCATCGTATTCCGCTGCCAATTTGTGTCCATGGAATCGATCCAGTCGTCGATCTGCCGTTGTTGTTGTTGCTGCTGCGCTGCTGTGTGTGCACGTGGATCGGAAGAAGACAAGGAGGATGCATGGCACGATCCATCAAGGAACAAAGTATTGTAGCAATATTCGAAAATTGGTTTTGGCACCCGAGCACAGATGATCCTGATATCCTGTACCTTCATTTACGTCGAGATTCGGATCCGTTGTCCACTCTAGCCATTCTTTACCGTGGTAAAATCAGTCGGAGGCCCACCCCTGCGTCCGGTATTAAATGCTACGAATGCGCCAGCAGTTCGCGGGACAGATGGATGTGGACGGTTTGTACCGGCAGAGAAGCTTTCTTCATGTTCCGTCTCCATGGCACCACGCCACCACCCAAGCTCCAACCGCACAACATTTATTCCAAGCCCAAGCTCGAGGGCTAGTAGAATCCTACTGAAATTATCTCCGTACGGAAAACTGTACAACATTTTTTCACTCTTGCAAGCCCAAGCTCGAGGGCTAGAATCCTACCATTTTCTCTGTATGGAAAATTGTACAACATTTTTTCACTCTTGGTATTCGAACCTTTTCTCTTTTTGTTCAAGAGAAAAAACTGCAGGCTACTGCTAGCGATCCATATCGCCGCTAAAACGGGAATTGTGCATGGTCACCATTGAAGCATGGAAAACCTGATCACTTCTACCTCAACAGAAACACGATTGAGGATACCCTCCATTTACGAACAGCGGATTTTGCCATCCCCTTTTAATTAGCAAGTCCATATTAACGGCACCTTTGACTGGAATAACAATGAACTTGATGAAGATTAAACCTCTGGGCAATATTGAGTTCTAAGACAAATCAAACTACCCTGGTTCTACTTATACATATGTCCTTACACGAATAATAGTGTTTTTTGGGGGAGGAGGCGCCCCATAGAGAAATGCAAATCAAATCTATGGCAACTAATGACAACCCAGGCACCAGACCAGCAGCAAACCAAAATTAGGTTCCAGTACAACTTCATAAGTACGTCCTAAGCAAAATGATGCATAGCCCTCAACGACAGCACGGAGCTTCCGATGTTTTCATGGTATGATCTCCAAGTACATGAAGGTCGGCATAGCGCCCTTGTTACCCTTCATAGAGATCACCTGGTAGGCTATGGACTTCCGAAGATACTCCAGCTCACCCTGCGAAACACTAAATTCAGATCAAAAGGGTACACGTCCAGCCCAACATTCATACCAGAACCATCAAATCTGTATGAATTTACCTCCGTCAGCCTTGTTCGCAGTATAGTTCGCCCGTAAATTCCCTCAGGTAGTGCACAATGTAAAACCCGCTCATCTCCCTGCAAGGAATTGGAACATTCACCGCCCAGCTCACACAATATGTTCATGCAACATCTTTCATCCTACTATCCATTTGCCAGACCTTTCACAGCTGTAGTGCATACCAATGTTGTAATCAAAGTTCCACCTATGTCTAGGCACGACCCATCCCTCGAACTGCTCATGGATGTACCTTCACAGGTTCTTCATGATCTTCGTTGCCAGCTGCTCATGCTTTGCTTTCATCTCATGCACCAGCTCCGATGTCCCACATGGGTCCATGATAAGGACACGCCTACTGTCCATGTCCACCACATAGAGTGAGAAACTCTCATGCCAGTACGCCGGCAGCATGAACTAGTGAACACAAATCACAGGAAAAGAAAATCCATCGGTACTTTTCTATTTTTGGGGACAAAACATTTTAACGCGGCTAACTCCTGGTCCTTAAGCCCAAGCTCAGCAAAAACATCAATTGTCTTCTTCACGTCATCGTCCGATTGATCACGGCTAATCCTCCCATACAGTTCCTGAGGCTCCTCTTCGTAAAAGGTACGTTTTCGACAGTTCCAAAAAACTACCTATGATACTGTACACCTTTCCAATATTCACATTATTTTCCTCAGCTGCTTCACCAGGTCCTTGGTGTACGCATCGATGCGTTGTGCCACGGCCAGAAGGCCTTCTCACCACAAGTCAGCGACATGGAGTGGTTGTGGCTAACCCTGTGCTCTGCTATGTAACAGCCGTTGTCATCAGTTCGTAGCAGCCTGATCATTGTTGGACACTCGTACCGGCACGACCTCGTATTCTCTGCATCTGGTTTACCCTGCGGCAAACACACAAAATTTTATCTCAATCAGCAGCTATTGCCTAAACCAGGAATTAATATCAACTCCAGCTATGTGTTTTCCACTGTCTGATTCAGGTACTCACCACGCAAGACACGCTATTTCCTGCATACTCTTTGTTCTCCACAAATTCAACCTGCTTTTGATGTACCTGATTCCAAAACCATTGTCCAACGAATACAGGTTATAGAAATCATAGGCTTCATTCAGCGAGTTGACACTAGCTAGTTCCAATCTCTGGCTTGACAACACCATCTATCGGATTCTCAGCATAATCCCAAAAAGATATCTCTAGAGCTACCATCCGGTTTGGACAGATTGGCCTTTCCTGTGGAGCAGCACCAATCCGGATCCTGCATTTTCGGAAGTGAAACATATCTTTCATGCTCCTCTGTTCTACAAGGACAAGTACAATTACTGAAAGAAAAACTACCAGCAGTCAAATGCAATGTTCTACAAATGCTACCAGGTCACAATTACCAGTACACAAAAAGCTATTTTATCCATCCCCTTTTTTAACACAGCAATTTCTTGCACATGTCTGATCCACGGATTCCAGCTCGAAGATATATAACTGTAAAAATGGACTGTGAACAAAAAATTTCATTTTGCAGCTATGCAATGAATTTTTTTATAGTTTGACACCGAAAAGCCTACATGGTTAAAATAAATCAGCGAAGCGGCAGCACCTAAGGTATTTTACTGTCAACTGCATTTTTCCACCAACAATGAAATAATCTACTGCAATTGTTTGTAATGCTAGTACCAGCCCCACAGTTGCTACCAGGCCTTGGACCGTCTCTATCTTTTACCCCAAGATAGCAGTTCCATCCATGTCTGCACCAGCATTTTTTTTTGCCAATATGGAGTTTCGGTTCTAAACCTAGCATTTTTCACGGCCCTCTTTTCCAATAAACCAAAAACGGATTTGAAAATTTGTGGGACAAACCTTCTCGTCCACCCCGGATCTTTTGGATCCCCCGGATCGCGGATGCTTTCGACGCCGTCGCTGGCTTCCTCGGACGCTTACTGTCCACCTCCCCCTCTGGCGATTCCTCATCTCTTGCCCGTATCTCTCCCACACCAGACTCAGGACCCTTTTGTTTGGGCTTTTTTTTGGCTTTCCACCAAAAAAAGCGGGTCCAATGAAACAAATGGCACTGCGGTGGCGTTGGCTTTTGTCGAAGCCACTAGCGAAATAGGCAGATGAGAATAAGCACCGGAGGAGGTGCTTCGCGCGGCTTCCCGCAAATGCGAGTGAAGCGTTTTTATGTTTGCACATATCGTTCCAGAAAATTATGAGCGTTTTGCCACCGCGAGCCACACGCAAACAAACCCAGGTCGAATCGTCTTTTCCCATCTGTTTCCCAACCGGTCATCCCCATCGCGGGCGCCGCCACCTCCATGTTCGACCTCCGCCAGCGCCACCACCTCCAGCTCGCCCCCGCCGTCGTTGCCCGACCTCGTCCCCGTCTCCTCCGGCCGATCTCCTCCCCGCCGTCCTCGCGCAACCCGTCTCGATCTGGTCCCCGTCTCGATCTGGTCCTCGCGCAATCCGTCTCGATCTGGTCCCCGGCCGATCTCCTCCCCGCCGTCCTGGTCCGACCCCGGCCGCCCAGGCCCAGCTCGCCTCCTCCACACCGTCCTCGTCCTACCTCGTCCCCGACCTCCCTGCTCACCTCATACCCGTCGTCCTCGCCGCCAGAGCTCCGCTGTCCTTGTCCGAATCCGACGCCCCAGCTCACCTCCTTCCGCCGCCGGCCACCGGAGCTCCGCCCGCGTCCCTCTCCTTTGCCACACCCTCCTCGAGGAGATGCGGCCGCGTCGGGCTGAACACGGCGGCGTCCTCGCCGCTGTCGGAGAGGGAGGGCGACGGTGTGGGGGCACCCTGGCCGCAGAGGCGAGGGGCGAGAGGGAGCGGGTGGAGGAGTACCTGCCCGAGGAGGCGTACTCGTCGTTGCCCCGCCGTCGTCGTCGAAGCAGTTGAGCAGGGCACGGATGAGGTGTGCGGGCGACGCGGTGGTGGTCTGGTGGAGAGTTCTAGGAAGGGGAAAAAGATGAGGACAAATTGAACACGGGATGAGAAAAAGAACGGCCAACGATTCGATGTAGACTACAGTCTGATACGCTGCCGCCTAGACAGTAGACAAAAGAGACATTCATTTTTCCTTTTTTGCTTTTTTTTAATTGCTAGTGACTGACTGCATGTCACAATTTCACAATATTTATTATGGATGCCAACTAGTATACTTAAAACAGCAAAAAATATACATTCTCATGAATCAGGGGGCATTTTAGACAATTCATCAGCTTACGGTCAGACAGCCAGCTGGTTTGCCAAAGAGCTTCGCTCAGAAAAGCTGCTTCACCCACAGCCAGCCGCAGCCAGCCACAGCCAGCCCAAACAAAAGGGCCCTCAGCCTCGGCAACCATGCCGTCCGCTGCTCTGCAGCGTTGCTTTCAGCCAGCACACGGATCAGATCCATCCCGTCTCTGTTCTCCCCTGCTGCCTCTCGCGGGGAAACCTGTGAACAGACCACAAATCGCATACGTTTACCTATCACAAATCCCCCAGATTCAGTAGTTGCAACTGAGAATATGCACAGAATTGATCCGCTCACCTGTCAACTGTATCTTGGAGAAACACCATTCCTTCGAGCATACTGGTCGGCCAGCAAGAATCTTCATTCCGACGACAAAAACACACGGGCAAGAATCTCCCCCAGGAATCTTCGCCACCAGGCCGCTCCGCCCTACAAAAGGTTTCTGTCTCCGCAGACTCCAAGGCTTGAAGCCGACGCCTCCGATCGATCGAGGAACCAAGGGGACAGGAATAGTAGGCGTCCTGCCCCTGGAGAACAGGAAGAACGCGCCATCCTTCGTGTCGCCGGCCGTCAAGACGAAGCCCCACCTGCCAGGTCGCAGTTACCGCGATCCCCTCTTTTGCAATATTCACTTTATTCTTCACGTGAAGCTGCTCCTTCAATTCACCGATCGAGGAAGACTAGTAATACTAGTCGGTTCTGGCTCAGTTCATTATTCATCTCGATCACAGTTTAAAAAAAAAATTTATTTGTCTCGACAGCACTTGGATCGGGAAATCAAAAGAGCAAACCTAGGGGGAGACAGACACCCAGCAATTAACTCGTCCGTCTGTGCACCAACTATTCCGCTGGAGTTTCTCGTCATTTCTTTTGTGACTTTAGTCTTCAGTCAATCGCATCTTGTTCGGCTGCGCACTCTGCCGGAACCTTAATCTGCTACAAAATTCCTGTCGTGCATTGATCAAGGAAGCTTAATCATTTTTTTAGTTTGAGGAACAGTGGCAGAGCTTGCCAAGGATGCTTGGGGGGGGGGGGGGGGGGGGGCATGCATTTTCTTCCATCCAAGTCCCTCCAAAAAAAAAAAAATCTTCGTTGATTTTCAAAGTCTTGGGGGGCGGCGGCCCCCCCCCCTGACATACACATAGCTCTGCCAGTGTGGAGGAAGCTTAATCCTAGCACCATGGTTCTACTGTTACTCCGTTGCACGTTCTAACGCGAAGTCACGGATCGAGGAAGTTTTTGTTGCCACTCGGATCGAGGGGTCGAGGAAAATTTAGCAAGCATTGGTGGCTTAGATGAAGGAAAGGCGTCAAGAAAATAATTACTAGCGTTGTGCGTCGGAATTTTCGCTGCTACTTCTACACGTGATTAACCATCACATTCCAAAGGATTAAAAGTCTTCAGTAGCCTGACCCGTAACACTTTTTCCTTGATGGCATTAAATAGTTTATTCTCTGAGTTATTTGAGCTCTAATTACACGGTTTAAGAAGGAAAACGGTTATTTATTTTGTCTTGACAATATTGATTATGTCATTGATCTGTTAAAACCGGAAACGCCAAATGGAAAAGGAAAACTATGGAATTTGGACTAAGGAAAATATACTAGTTCACATAGTTATATCAATATTTGATACTTTAGTTGTTGAATATGAGAGTGCACATATTACGTGGAATATTATGCGTAATCTGGAAAGGGATATGTATATATATTATTTTTAATGGGCTTATCTTTTGCTGGGTATTATCTGGTTCCGGAGGAAATTGGAACACACTCCAAGGAAATTGAATGATAATCTTTGCTGGATTGATTTTTATATATTGATTTTAATTGCTAAGGTATTGATCTTGTCCCGGAATATATTTGGAACCCGTCGGAATACAATAGAACCCATTGGAGTACATACAAATTAGCTGGAATTTATATGTCTAACAACGACGAGAAGGCATGAAGCATGTTTATAATAAAATTGGCATCACTTATTTTTGGAGGAATATGTGGAGCACTCCATGGAAAAGGAATCAATATTTACTCAACGGTCATGATATTCACCTAGGATGAGAAGGAATTTAATTCATACATCTCTATTATAATTTACTCGTTATGTATGCTATTTGGAAAAGGAATGCATTACTGTGGAATTTAACACAATGGTTTCATTTATCTTGATAATCCATTGGAAGTTGATTACCAAATCGTTTATTTGGTGAGGATAACTCCATAGGGAAGAACGATGATGATGGGAAGACATGCTTGGAATTCATTATTGATGATATTTACGACTTGGTCACATATCAAGGAATAGAATTAGTGGATTATTAATTCTGGAATTCTGAACTTAAGTGGGAGGATTATGATACTTCATCGGCATATATTTACAATATTTTTGGACACTCCTACTTGACGTGGATATATTTATTCTATTTCATGATTACACTTGGTATGGTCATTTATATCTTCTACAATACAAGTCAGAAGATTTTTGTTGTATTAATATCTCATACTGAAGTGGAAAATCAGTTCATCGAAGGATTTAATGGTTTGAAAACTGATTGCTAGGGGAAGCACACTTCAGGAATATTAATTGTAACTAATGTAATGAGCATGGAATCATTCACTCATGTCTTATTTCATATACTCCATAATTTAATGGAGGAATACAACTCTTGATTATGAGGAAATGCATCACATGCCATCACATGCTACCACTTTTGTTTAGTAAGTCATTATCTATCACAGTCACTGTTTATATTTTGTGAACTGGAATGGAAGTGTTCTATTCATATTTTGGTAGTATGAAATTGGAATGATAATTTACTACATACCACACCAATATTTTACTTTAATGTTTATATTGGAGTGGATCGAATGGTATTTCATTTTTATCTAGAAAAAGGAAAATTGGTGGAAAGTAGGAATATGGTATTTTATCATGAAAGGGTGTGTTTACTAATAGTCACACCGGAATTTATATGTGTGAAAATCAAAGGGAAATTCAAGGGAACTCCCAACACTAACATGCTTAGGAAATTTGGGAGGAATGAAAAAAAGGACCATCATATCCTGGCTATTATTGTGTGTTTTTGAGGAAGTTACTCTATATTTTAGAGGAAAAGAAAACGTACATAAAGTTGTTGCTAATATTAACTATGGGTGGAAGTATTGCGGGAAGGAATAAAATCAATGAAGAGGAATAACAAATTTGGGAACTTGTTACTTTACCAAACAACCGCAAGCCCATATGTTTTAAATGGATTTATTTACAAGGAAGTTTAATGCAACACGGTTAGTGGAGTTTAAAATTCTAAGCTTGTTATTTAATTTTTTACACGAAGGAAATATTTATACTTTGTGAAAACTCTGAAATTTAGAGGAAGCTATTGTTGTTTAATTCTTTACACAAAGAAAATATTTATACTTTGTGGTAACTCTGGAATTTAGAGGAAGCTGTTGTTGTTTAATTCTTTACACAAAGGAAATATTTATACTTTGTGGAGACTCTGGAATTTAGAGGAAGGTGTTGTTGTTTTATTCTTTACACAAAGGAAATAATTATACTTTGTGGAACCTCTAAAATTTAGAGGAGGTGGGAATAAAGACATGGTTTGCTAACTGATTAGATTCATTCATGTTCATGGACTTCACATCAATGATATATCAGGTCATATTGTTTCATTAATGATGGAAGACTATTATATAAAGAGGTTAGTGAAGGGAATCGTAGACAGAAAACAAAAAATTTCCTAGCAACGATAACCATAAACTAGCCAAGATCTATTACTATGCAGATATACCGTAACGGAGGAGATCAGTGTACATACCCTTGTAGACTGAAAGCGGGGATTACGCTCCCGCACAAGCGTTGTTGATGAAGCCGATGATGCTGACCTCAAGGTCGTGTAGAGGAAGAAGACGTACTTCCAGTACCACACGTGTAGCACCTCGTAGCTCTACACACGTACGGAGTTGACGACGACCTCCGAGCTCCAGATCCAGCGAAGCAGCGGAAGCGAATACTTGGACCCAGCAGCACGGCGGTGTACGTATGGTGGAGAAGCTTCTCTCCTCATACGCAGCTCCGGAAACGGAACCACGCTCAAGGTAGAAGAAGAAGGAGATGGATTCATTTTCTAGGCAAAGGGGCACCCCTATATAAAGGAGAGGGAGGGCTTCCCACCCCGCTGGCTAAGCCATGTGGGACTAATCCCACATGGTGCGCCGGCCATGGGGGGTGCGCCGGCCCTCCCCCTTTTTTCCTTTTTCCTTTTGGGGGTTTTCCCCTAATGGGCCTCTAAGGCCCATCTAGGTGGAAATGCCTAGAAAATTCGGGGAACTACTATAAGTGGAAATGCCTAGAAGTGGACGACCCCCTCATGTTTTAATTAAATAAAAATATATTTAATCATTAATTACACTAATTAATATTAAATACATATTATTTAATTTATTTGAGCTCCGAAACTTATTACGTTGCCCTCCGATCATCAACGGACATGTCCCGAAACAATTCCGGTGTTCTCCTGAAGTGTCTCCTAATATCCAATCTTTATAAAACCGTCGCCTACCCTTAAGTGTGCCACCCTACGGTTTGGGATCACTCCAGACATGATCGAGACACATTCTCCGATCAATGACTATCAATGGTGGCTGGACTACCGTGACAATCCCTGTGTGTCCACAAATGACTTTTTATCGTTTGAACCTTAGACGTCCAATTTCAACCTTTTGCCTAGCGATACTTAGATTGTCCGAGACTCGTTCTCCGGTATCACGATTACTGAGCTTGATCTCGTCACATGACAATTCTATCTTTACTCGTCTGTGATATTACATCCCCGTGACCTAGTCACATGCTAGCTTATTGATGTAATCTCACCGAGTGGGCCCAGAGTATCTATCCTGCTATGTGGATTGGCAAATCCCGCTCTTGATCACTGATACGTCCAAAACGTATCTACTTTCCCGAACACTTTTGCTATTGTTTTACCTCTAACTTGTGTGTTTTGAATACAACTAATGCGGACTAACGCTGTTTTCAGCAGAATTGCCCTGGTGTCTTGTTTTTGTGCAGAAAGTCAACTTTCGGGAAAAACACCAGAAAAGATCGCAAACCTCCTATTTTACCAGAAGACTCACGGAGCCAGAAGGGGAGTCAGAGATGGGCCACGAGTGGCCCAAACCACAGGGCGGCGCGGCCAAGGGGCCCACCGCGCCAGCCACTGAGGAGGGCGACTCGGACACCTCCCCGAGTCCCCCTTTCGACTACTTAACCCTCTCTGACCTAAAACGAGGGGGTCGTCCACTTCATCCAGAAACATCACCGTACGCCGCCGCCATCGCGAAACCTATTTCGGGGACCAGAAACTCCGTTCTGGCACTCCGCCGGGACGGGGAATTGGAGGAGATCATCGCCATCATCATCACCGACGCTTCTCCATCGACCATCCATGTTTCCCCCATCCATGTGTGAGTAATTCCCTGCTGTAGGCTGAGGGGGATGGTAGGGATTGGATGAGATTGTTCATGTAATAAGTTATAAGATCATTAGGGCATGGTGCCTAGTATCCGTTGTTAGTACTTATTGATGTTGTTGCAACTTGTTGAGCTTAATGCTTGTCACTAGGGCCCGAGTGCCATGATTTCAGATCTGAACATGTTATTGTTTCATAATGATATGCACTGTTTATTGATCATACCTGCAAGTTGTATACACATATTGTTGTCCGGAACCCGAGGTCCCAAAGTGACAATAATTGGGACAGCCGAGGGGAATGGCTGCGATGTGAGGATCACATGTGTTCACGGCGTGTTAATGCTTTGCTCCGGTACTTTATTAAAAGGAGTACCTTAATTACCAGTAGATTCCCTTGAGGCCCGGCTGCCACCGGCTGGTAGGACAGAAGATGTTGTACAAGTTTCTCATTGCGAGCACGTACGACTATATACGGAACACATGCCTATGTTTACTTAGTACTTGGATGCTTTATCATTATTATCTGCAATGCCTATGTCTTGATTATTATATGAGCTATCTTATCCATGCAGCGCCCGTTCATCCATCCCTATGCCTACAGTGTTTTAATCCTACTGTTTACTGCAATCACTACTGCTGTCTCTATTTACTGCTGCTATTATTTCACCGCTACTACTGCTATAAAACTGTTGCTACTGATAATCTGTGTCGAGCAAGACTATTCACAGGTGCAGCTGAATTGACAACTCCGCTGTTAAGGCTCTCAAGTATTCTTTGGCTCCCCTTGTGTCGAATCAATAAATTGGGTTTTACTTCCCTCGAAGACTGTTGCGATCCCCTATACTTGTGGGTCATCAAGACTATTTTCTGGCGCCGTTGCCGGGGAGCATAGCTTTATTTGTGAGTTCACTTGTGATCTATATTGCTCGCTGAAATTTATTCATCATGGGTAAAGCTCGTGATGAGAGGGTCCGTGTATTGCCATCCACTACAAGAAAAGGTACGACACTTAGTACCTCTGCTGCTCTTGACTCACCATCTGTATTGAGTCAACTTGTTACACCACCACAATCTTCACGTGTTGGTACTACTGCTGAATCTGAAATTGCCTCTGATAATATTGATGATGCTTCTACTGTGATTGATGAGAGTATTTCATTAGGTCCACTTTTAGATGCTGCTATTGCTAGGTCTAAACAACTTGAAAATACTAGAACACCTAATGGAAGTCCTACTACTCCTGTTTATTCACCTGAGTTAAGGGATTATACTTGTGATGATGATCCTGATGAAACTTATGTGGAACTTGATGATGATTTTATTGATAAATGTAATGCTACTACTGGTGCAAGTAATATTAGAAATTTTCTTGCACAACATGCTGTTAAATACAAGTTGTCACCTGATCCTAAGTTTGCCACTTCTCCTATAAACATTAAAGATAAGGATTATGATTTTTCTCTTGATTTATCTCATATATCTATTGTTGAGAAAACTCCTTTTTGTGGCACTAAGAGTGAAAGTGCTGTAGAGCACATGAATGAGCTCTCTACTTTGAGTGGCTTATTTTCTGATGATATCAAGAAGCGTAGCTATTTTGTTGCTAAGATTTTTCCTTTCTCATTAAAAGATGATGCTAAAGCTTGGTATAACAACTTGCCTCCTGGTTCTATTACTAGTCCTACTGGTTTGCTTAATGTTTTCTTTCAGAAATATTTCCCTGCTAGTGCTCAACATGATGCTTTGCAGAGAATTTATAACTTTGACCAGGAAGATGAAGAGAAACTTCCAGAGGCATGGACAAGGTTTTGCTCTCTTATCAGAGCTCGGCCTGGACATGATTTGGAAAAGCATGATCTACTTGATATATTTTACAGTGGACTAACTATTGAATCTAGAGCATATCTGGATAGTTGTGCTAGTTGTGTTTTCAGGAAAAGAACCCTGAAGAAGCTGAAGAATTATTGGCTAAAATCAGCCAGAATTATGATGATTGGACTCTACCTGCGCCGACCCCCACACCTACACCGACACCAATATCAAAGAAGAGGGGAGGTATGATTGAATTGAATGATGAAACAATGAGGAGGCCAAGAAGACTCTCATTGAGAAGGGTATTAAATCTGAAGATGTGAAGAACCTTCCACCTATTGAAGATTTGTGTAAGCCAATTCCTCATCCATCCATAATTGAGGTTCACTCTCTCCACAGGTTCGATGAAGGAGATATTCCCTACTCTAAACCACCTGATCAATGCTTAGATGAATTTGATAATTATGTTATTAAGCAAGATAATTTTAATATGAGAGTAGAGAATCATTTGCATGAAAACTCTCAAGCTATTAGTAAGTTGCATGATATTGTGGAGAGAACCTCCAATGATGTTAAGATGCTTATTAAACATTTCCATATGGTTCAAACTCAAATTGATCAACTCACTAAAGTGCAACAAGACATGTTAGCCAATGCTTCTAAAGAAAAATTAAAACCTGTCTATGTTAGCACTAGAAGTGGAGCTCATACTCAGGATCCTTTATATCCTGAGGGACATCCTAAAAGAATTGAACAAGATTCTCAACTAGCTGAAAATCCAGTTTCTCCTTCTAAGAAAAAGAAGAAGAAACATAAAAATGTTGTAGAATCCTCTGAAACTGTTAATGATCCTAATAGTATATCTATCTCTGATGCTGAAACTGAAAGTGGTAATGAACTTGATAGTGATAAGGATAAAAATGATGCTCTTGATAAAGAAGTTAGTGAAAAGGAACCTGAAAAGCATACTAAAAACACAAAGTACACTAAGGAAGACTTCATTGCTAAGAAACATGGTAATGAAAGGGAACCTTGGGTTCAAAAGCAAATGCCTTTTCCAACTAAGAAACTAAAATCAAAGGAAGAAGAACATTATAATAAATTTTGTGAATGGATGAAACCCTTGTTCTTGCAAATTCCTTTGACTGATGCTATTAAATTGCCTCCTTACTCAAAGTATATGAAAGATATTGTTTCTAACAAGAGGAAAATTCCTAATGAGGAAATTTCTACTATGCTTGCTAATTATTCTTTCAATGGCAAGGTTCCTAAGAAGCTTGGAGATCCAGGTATACCAACCATCCCTTGCTCCATCAAGAATAATTATGTTAGAACTGCTTTATGTGATTTGGGAGCAGGAGTTAGTGTTATGCCTTTTTCTCTCTATAAGAGACTCTATCTTGATAAATTGATACCTACTGATATATCTTTGCAAATGGCTGATAAATCTACTGCTGTTCCTGTTGGCATTTGTGAGGATGTCCCTGTTCAAGTGGCTAACAATTGTTTAATTTTGACTGATTTTGTTGTTCTTGAAATGCCTGAAGATGATAATATGTCTATTATTCTTGGAAGACCTTTTCTAAATACTGCAGGTGCTGTTATTGATTGCAATAAAGGAAAAGTAACTTTCAATGTTAATGATAAAGAACATACTGTTTATTTCCCCAAGAAAGTTGACAAGATTTATGGAGTCAATACCATCTCCAATTTTAAAACTATCAAAGTGGGAAGTATTGATTGCCCTATATATGATCATCAAGAAGGATATCAAAACATTATGATTGGATCCATATCAATACAATACAAGGTAACATGAGTGTTTCATGATGTTTAAATCATTTGTGTCATGTAAATTTATTTGGTGCCAAGACTTGATCAACCTTGTTATCAAATGTATTTGCATACATGAAAGAGCTAAACACATTTCTTTCTTCAACTTTGTTTTACCTCCTGTAGTGATAATTAGGTTGCAAAAGTTTAGTTGTTTTGAATTTTAAAAATAATTTTTCTGCCCAAGTTTTATTAATTTAAATATCCAGATTTCGTGTAAATTGAAAGTTTTCAAAACTCTGTAAAAATTATACCATTGGTCCTATTTTTCAAAGAGCATCGTGGGAGTGCCTGGTGCTGACCAAGGGGACCCACCATGGGGTCAAACCACATGGTGGCGCGGCTGCCTCCTTGGCCGCGCCAGCCACTGAGGTGGGGCACCTTGGCCCTCCAACAGTTCCCCCACCTACCACTTCTTCCTCTTGCATCACTCAGCTCGTTTTTCTCTCTCACACCGAGTTTTTGCTGTTCTTCCTCGCGATTTCGATCTCTTTGTTCAGCCCATCTCAGCTGCTGAGATTTGGGGCAATTGCTCTCAGGTATGTGACTCCTCCATGTATCCAAGTAGAATTTTGTTTAGTAAGTATACCTTGAGTATTTTGCTGCTGTAGGTGACTTGTTAAGTGAGTATGCATGCTTGTTCTATGTTGATATAATCAGTTTTGATGCATGTTTAGTCCTCTAGCAAGTCATATAGTAGTTCCCCTCATTTGTATGCTTCAAAAATCAATTTTTATGATATGTGTTGAAAATTTCAGAAAGGAAAATGCATAACCACAACTTTGGAGAGGTGTTTGAGAGTGACTCTCAGAGGGTAAGAAGACCCTTGAGGGCATCCACTCGAGTTAGGCGCTCCTATGATGAAGATGTCATTGCACCAAACATTGGAGATGGAGGGGATGATCAAATCCCAAATGCTTCATCCTTTCCATGCATTGAGTTTCTAACTAATGCAGGTTTGCTTGATGACTTCAGGTTTCTCATCCAGAGGGTTGGTTTAACTACTTATATGCAGGATGAGGGTGTCCAACATTATTGGCTCACCAAAACTTTTGTTGAGAGTTTTAAATTCACAAACTCATCTTATGGACCTGTTGTTAAATTTAAGATCTATGATATGCCTGTTACCATGAGTTTGAATGACTTTTGTGCTGCCATAGATATTGCTCCTATAGGTACAGCGAAGAAGATTGAAGGAAACACCCGCGACTTGGTGGAACTTTATCGAGCAGTGACCGATGACGATAGCCGCGACGCTCATCGCGGCAAGATAAGGAATATCCAATACCCTGCCATCAAGTATTTTGTTTTCTACCTTGCTACTAGCATTCTTGGTAGGGAAAACACCAGCAACATTTCTAATTATCATCTTGCTTTTCTTGCTGCTGCACTTAATGGTAACACTGCTTACAACCTTGGTGCTCTTATTGCTCGCCGCTTAGCCGCTAAAGGACCCATCTATGGTGGGATTGTTGCGAAGCGTGTTGCTGCTAGTTTTGGTCTTTCTGCGACACCTACTGATGATGTGCTAGCCCCTGTTAGGCTTGATCTTGCTACTATGATAGATCATCAGTTTGCTGCACCAGGCTCTCGCATAGGGAACATTGTTTATAAAGTGTTTTATACTAACGGGGAGGCAACCGAGGTCCCTTTGCCCCAGGCCGATTTGTTTCCTATTCACAGGAGGCCGTGGTCGTACTCCAAGGATGCATTGGAGGAGCAGCTTCGACTGCAAGGTTTTCACCAGCAGCATCAGGAGGAGGAAGAGGCACCTGGTGATCACTACACCGTCACTTATCCTGGTGCGTCGTCAGGCTCGTACCAGGATGAGTACCCTTCTTCATCATATCACGACAGTGGCACATCATGGGGACAGTGGCATTGACCTCCACTTAGGCCAAAAGCCTAAGCTTGGGGGAGGTATATCGACATCTCACTCATTTACATATCATATCTTGTCGATACTTTGTATATCCATGTTGCAGTTTTCTTTCTTTCTTTCTTTTTAATTGTTTACCTTTTATTGCTGCATTCCAAAACACAAAAAGACCAAAAATATTTCTGTTGTTTCTCTTCATTTGTTTCTTTAAGTTTCAGTATTAGTTTGCTTAGTTTTAAAATTCGGTTTGTTATTCAAAAATCTAAAAATATTTTGCTTTATTGTTTGTTTCTTTTTGCTCTTGTTTCAAAAACTCGAAAACCCAAAAATATTTGTTGTTTCTTTTTGGTTTTGTATAGTGTTTTCAGAGTTGGACAGCCATCCGTGACTCCGAGGAGCTTGGTTTTCATTCTTATCATTCGAAGCAACACAAGTGAAAAAGCAATAAGGATGATCTACAACAACTCGAGTTGGGGTGAGAGGCTGGTATGAACTCTATTTGTTTTCATTTTTGTACATATACTCATCTATGTGAGCATGCTTAGTTGGTTCATGTGAGGTATATGTCATTTAGTGGATGCTTAGTAGTTCTTGTTCTCTCATGATCGGTCCCAATTTATTAATAGTGGTAGCATGTTATGTTGATGTTTGCTTGCATTGTTCTATTCATAGAGGGTATGACATTGTGGTATCCTCCTCTGAATAATTCATTCGAATTGACTTGGCACATGCTCATGCATGCATATGACTGAAAAACAAAAGTCAATTAAGCCTTGATGATTTATTTTGACTCAGAGTTCTTGTATCACTTTTATGCCTCAATTAATTTCATTTTGTCGCAAGCATGATTATGACGGTTATTGCTCTCTTGATTGTCGCTTCCCAGTCTATTGCTAGCCTTCACTTGTACTGAGCGGGAATGCTGCTCGTGCTTCCAAAACCATGAAAACCAAGTTATTCCAAAGTGTCCACCATAAATACCTATGCATGGCATTTCGAACCATTCAAGTAAATTTTCATGTGCTACCTTTAAAACCTTCAAAGTACTTCTCAATTTGTGTCAATGTTTTATAGCTCATGAGGAAGTATGTGGTGTTTTATCTTTCAATCTTGTCATTCAGACTTTCACCAATGGACTAGTGGCATATACATCCGCTTATCCAATAATTTTGCAAAAAGAGCTGGCAACGGGGTGCCCAGTCCCAATTAATTATAACTTTCATCAATAATTCTCTTCACATGTTTTGCCCTGATTTATCAGTAAGCAACTTAATTTGCAAATAGACACTCCTCCATGGTATGTGAATGTTGGAAGGCACCCGAGGATTCGGTTAGCCATGGCTTGTGCAAGCAAAGGTTGGGGGGAGTGTCACCCATAATGAAACTAAAATACATGTGTAAACAAAAGAGAAGAGGGATGATCTACCTTGCTGGTAGAAATAACATCCTTCATGGGAGCCGCTCTTGAAAGTCTGGTTGACAAGGGGGTTAGAGTACCCACTACCATTCGTTGACAACAACAAACACTTCCCAAAACAATTTTGCTCTGTTTTAAAAATAAAAAGCTCTAGCACATGATAATCCCTGCTTCCCTCTGCGAAGGGCCAATCTTTTACTTTCATGTTGAGTCACCATCCTTTCTTTGAGCACTTTCTCGAGAGCATAGTTGTCGTTCTTAGTGTAATGTGCTTGTCCCAGAATGTGGTTAACTGTGATATAACTTTGATGCTTTTATCTTTGATATCTTTGATTCTAGTCTTCCCATGAACTTCAGAGGTGCCTGGGCATTTATGTTTTGCTGTACAAAAACGGGCAAGCGAGATACCATCTTATCATATCCTATTATGAGCATTACAATCTTGTGAATTAATATGTTTCATGTTTGTCGCTATTAGTATGTTGGTATCTTTTCATAGTTTACATGCCTATTGAGTGACATTATTTGCATTTGCCTCATCTTGAATTGCCTAAGCATTTGTTCATATAGTGAGAATATATGCATCATATGAAGCAAATGTGTTCGTGAAAGTCTTTTATCGCACTCAGTTGTTAACTGAATTGCTTGAGGACAAGCAATAAGCTAAGCTTGGGGGGAGTTGATACGTCCAAAACGTATCTACTTTCCCGAACACTTTTGCTATTGTTTTACCTCTAACTTGTGTGTTTTGAATACAACTAATGCGGACTAACGCTGTTTTCAGCAGAATTGCCCTGGTGTCTTGTTTTTGTGCAGAAAGTCAACTTTCGGGAAAAACACCAGAAAAGATCGCAAACCTCCTATTTTACCAGAAGACTCACGGAGCCAGAAGGGGAGTCAGAGATGGGCCACGAGTGGCCCAAACCACAGGGCGGCGCGGCCAAGGGGCCCACCGCGCCAGCCACTGAGGAGGGCGACTCGGACACCTCCCCGAGTCCCCCTTTCGACTACTTAACCCTCTCTGACCTAAAACGCGAGGGGGTCGTCCACTTCATCCAGAAACATCACCGTACGCCGCCGCCATCGCGAAACCTATTTCGGGGACCAGAAACTCCGTTCTGGCACTCCGCCGGGACGGGGAATTGGAGGAGATCATCGCCATCATCATCACCGACGCTTCTCCATCGACCATCCATGTTTCCCCCATCCATGTGTGAGTAATTCCCTGCTGTAGGCTGAGGGGGATGGTAGGGATTGGATGAGATTGTTCATGTAATAAGTTATAAGATCATTAGGGCATGGTGCCTAGTATCCATTGTTAGTACTTATTGATGTTGTTGCAACTTGTTGAGCTTAATGCTTGTCACTAGGGCCCGAGTGCCATGATTTCAGATCTGAACATGTTATTGTTTCATAATGATATGCACTGTTTATTGATCATACCTGCAAGTTGTATACACATATTGTTGTCCGGAACCCGAGGTCCCAAAGTGACAATAATTGGGACAGCCGAGGGGAATGGCTGCGATGTGAGGATCACATGTGTTCACGGCGTGTTAATGCTTTGCTCCGGTACTTTATTAAAAGGAGTACCTTAATTACCAGTAGATTCCCTTGAGGCCCGGCTGCCACCGGCTGGTAGGACAGAAGATGTTGTACAAGTTTCTCATTGCGAGCACGTACGACTATATACGGAACACATGCCTATGTTTACTTAGTACTTGGATGCTTTATCATTATTATCTGCAATGCCTATGTCTTGATTATTATATGAGCTATCTTATCCATGCAGCGCCCGTTCATCCATCCCTATGCCTACAGTGTTTTAATCCTACTGTTTACTGCAATCACTACTGCTGTCTCTATTTACTGCTGCTATTATTTCACCGCTACTACTGCTATAAAACTGTTGCTACTGATAATCTGTGTCGAGCAAGACTATTCACAGGTGCAGCTGAATTGACAACTCCGCTGTTAAGGCTCTCAAGTATTCTTTGGCTCCCCTTGTGTCGAATCAATAAATTGGGTTTTACTTCCCTCGAAGACTGTTGCGATCCCCTATACTTGTGGGTCATCAAGACTATTTTCTGGCGCCGTTGCCGGGGAACATAGCTTTATTTGTGAGTTCACTTGTGATCTATATTGCTCGCTGAAATTTATTCATCATGGGTAAAGCTCGTGATGAGAGGGTCCATGTATTGCCATGCACTACAAGAAAAGGTACGACACTTAGTACCTCCTTGAGCTCTTTTACTTCCTCTACATGGTTAGCATCAACACAAACACTAGAGGAAGTAGATGCTTCATTGTTAGAGCAACAAGGCATGAAAAGTAATTCATCACAAGATTTAGCAATAGTATGTGATGTAGAATTACAAGGACTAGCACATGGCAATAAAGCATTTAGAGTACAAGTAGTACCATTGGCCACATGAGGCTCACAAGATGTTACCTTTGTAGTGATAGCCTCATGAGCCAACTTTAGCTTCGCATGGGATGCTAGAAGATCCTCATTAGAGCTAGATAGCTTTTCATGACTTTCTTCTAATTTCCCATACTTGCTAGTTAGCAACCCAAGTTGAACCCTTAGATCAACATTCTCCTTCAAAATAGATGCTTCACAAGAAGTGGAGTTAGTAGCACAAGCATCATTAGCATTAGAAATGCAAGAAGAAAACTTGGCAAGCTCATTATTAAACCTAGCATTTTCCTCAATAATATTAGCATGATCACATGAGGGAGTAGAGGAACTAGGCACATCATTTTTAGATAGTTGAGTTTGGAGTTGATCATGAGACTTCGTAAGGAGAGAGTGTTCACTTTCCAAAGCCTTAAGAGCTTTGTCAAGTCTTTCTATATCCTCAATTAGTCTAGCATTGCCAACACCAAATTCAACTTTTTCCTTTTTAAGCACTTTATATATAGAAATAGCATGATCTCTTTCCTTAATGATTTTAGCAATAATAAGATCATTTGTTTCATCAAGAGATTTAAGTTTCTCCTCAAGAGATACTCGAAGCTCATGCTCTTCCTCAAGAGCATTTTCTAAGGATGCTTTTTCCATAGCATCCTCTCTTTTGATCCTTCCCTTTTCTTCAATGATTTCCTTGCACTTAATAGCATAAGTTAAAACTTCACACAAATAAGAGCAAGCTTTACTACCTTTAGGGAGAGCACTTAAAACCATCTCACTCTTTTCTTTTAAAGAGTCAATATCATCCTCTTTTAATCCATCATAATCCTTATCCTCATCATCACAAGATGTAGAGGGTTCCAAAGGTGGAGATACCTTTGAATCCCTAGCCATAAGACAAAAGTGAGTAATGGACGATGATGATGAAGAATTGCTTGAAGCACCATTGAGGTCCATGTCTAGTTCTAATAAGTGTTGGGTTTTCTCTACATTGTTAGCCGCACAAGAACTAGAGGAAATGGAAGCATTGTTTTCATGCCAACAAGACATGGAAAGCATATCATCATGAGATTTAGCTAAGCAACTAATACATGATATGCAAGGACTATCAACACTAGCATGTAGGACATTTGAAGTGCTAGAGGAGTTTAAGTCCAAAGATAGAACATTGCAATGAGATAGAGATAAAGTATAGTCAATATAATATTCACCATCAACAAAACAATTTCTATCATCACTCACCATATCATTACCTTGTGATGAATCACATGTTGGTAGAGTGGAAGAAGTTGTGAACTCATCACGACCGAAGGTGGAAGGAGAACAATCATCCTCAATAATGTTGGACACTTCATATTTATCTTGAAGCTTGGTCCAAAGCTCATGAGCGTTCCGAAAAGGCATGATTGATGCAAGAACTACATCGCTCAAAACACAAATGAGACCATTAGATACTTGAGTATCGAGATGAGAGTTTTCCTCATCCTCTAAAGATACTTCTTGAGAATCCTTTTGAGGAGAAAAACCCACATCTATAATTCTCTCAATATAATTTGGAGCCATGTCCCTAAAAAGATTAAGCATGCAAATTTTCCAAACATCATAATTTGTGCCATCGAATATGAAAGTGGGATCGTGCACTGATTCTCTAAACGACATCTTTTACTCTCTAGGCGGTAAAGCCCTAAAAGAGAGCCCAGGCTCTGATACCAATTGAAAGAACAAGGATGTCGCCTAGAGGGGGGGGGGGGGGCTGAATAGGCGATTTAAAACTTTTTTGGTTTATGCTTGATAATTGCGGAATAAAACAAGGTGTTTAAATTAACAAGCCAACAACCTAAATAAACTAGGTCACCTATGTGCACCAACAACTTATGCTAAGCAAGACAGACAACAAGGTGATAGCAATAAGGGATACTTCAAGCACAAAGGCTATCACAATGTAAAGTGCATAAGCTCGGGTATAGAAATAACCGAGGCACGCGGAGAGGAGGATGTATTCCCGAGTTCCTCCTTTTTAGGGGAGTACGTCTCGTTGGAGGGGTGTGAGTTTCAAACTCAAACACGACAAATGGCCTCACCCTATTCTCTGATGAACCTTGCCCAAAAGCTCGGTTCACCTTCCACTATTGATTTCCCTTTTGGGCGGAAATCGAGTCCCTTACAACAATCTTGAGGCACAACCCACAAAAGGATTGGGAGCTCCCAAGTGGCCACAAAAGGCCTCAACCGCCAGAAAAGGCGTCTAGGGTCCAAAAACCCAAGAGTAACAAGCTCACGAACTTTTACTTCCACGAATCCTCGTGGAGAGCACAAACCGATGCACAAAAGCAATGACAAGAACACAAGAAGTGCTCAAGTCCTTCACTCTCAAATCCCACCAAAAGCAACTAATGCTTGTGGGGGGAGAAGAGAGGAAGAACAATGGAGGAGAAACACCAAAAACTCCAAGATCAAGATCTACTAGGTTCCCTCACTTAGAGGAGAGATGGATTGGTGGAAATGTAGATCTAGATCTCCTCTCTCTTTTCCCTCAAAGATATGCAAGAATCATGGGAGGAATTGAGAGAGGGGCAAGGTTTCCAAGGTCAACAATGGAGGTGAGAGAGGAGGAAATTTAGTGCTTGAAAGAGCTAGTTGCTTTGGGGAAGAAGGGGGCCTTTTTATAGGTCCCCAGAAAAAGAGCCGTTGCAGACAACTTACACCGGAGACTCCGGTCTGCTTAGACCGGAGACTCCGGCCTACCCGGAGACTCTGGGGACATTCCGGGCAGGTCATTCACATATAAGATCAAGAAAGCTACTTAGCTACCACTCACTTCTTTGTAAATGCAGATTTCTTCAACCATTTTGGATGACTCCAAAATCCTTTGATCACATTATCAAAGTGAGGATTCCAGCTCTGATATGCTTGCTTCAGCCCATGAATGGACAACTAAAGTTTGCATACATGTCTAGCATCCTTAGGATCAACAAAACCTACTTGTTGTACCGATTACAACTCTTTCTTAATGTTGCCATTAGGGAACACGGTTTCTTTATTCATCCATCAATTTCTCAATTGAAAATAATTGCTAGAACAATCCTAAACAGACTTAGGCATCGCCACTTGAGACAAAATCTCGTTGTGGTCAACTTTTGAATTTGTCAAAAACTGCTTTACGACAAATCGATCCTTATAGACGGTTGCCTTTCCGTCAGTGTCTATTTTGTCATAAAATTCCATTTACTCTCAACGTCCTGAAGCAAGAAGGTTTACCCAAGTCATTATTTGGTAATCGTACATGGATTTTATCTCGGATTATATATGGCTCATAGCCAATTTTTGGACGTAGGTTTACCTTCACTTCTTTGTAGTTCGTAGGTTTGTCATGTTCCATTGTCATGATGTTCATAACAAGATTGTTCTACCACATAGTGCGGAACACATTCTCGTATGCCTACGATCTTAGTATGAGCTCAGAGCATTATGATCATTATCATCAGCTCCCTCCCAGTTGTGGAGGACGGTACCGGAACATTTTTCTGTTGTGCCACTCTGATGTCTGGAGAGGAAGTTCATTAACATCGTCTTGCTCTACTTTCTTTCCCACTTATACCCTTGGATAAGAAAATATTTCTTGAGTAAGGTATATTCCAGCAACAATTTTGCTTTTATTGTGAGACATGTACCCAACTAATTCTTTAGGTATACTACAAATATTTATCCGTTTTAGGTTTGATCATATCAAAACAATAAAATATCGAAACGACAATCTAGGCTAAAAGCCATGCCATCACTCATATGGTATTGCCTCCACGGATTTAGATGGTTTCCCTATTATCTAACATGAATGTTTTGTTTCTACCATATGACTTCAATGATCACAATAATTCGATAAGAGATTTTATTCACCACACACAATCCAATAGAGTGTGATTACGATGTCCAAACACACCATAAAATTGTGGTGTTCCATGCGGCGTAATTTGTGGAAGTCTTTTCACAAGTCTTCCAATGATATGCCAAACTCATAACTCAAATCCTTGTTTCCTCGATCTGTATCGTAGGAATTTGATTCTCTTGTTAAGTTTATTTTTCCTACTTCACTCCGAACTTGTTTGAACTAATTAAACTTTTCAAACGAGCATTTCTTAAAGTGGATATACCCATATCTACTCAAATCATTGGTGAAGTTTACAAAATAATGATTTCCACTACACGTTAACGTACTTCATTGATCCACACACATCATTATGTATGATTATCAATAAGTTAAATGACCATTTCCAGAAAACGGTGTCTTAGTTATTTTGCAAGTGTCAAAAGATAAAAATCTAAAGACTCGGAGATCCATCATAATGGAGCTTCTTAATGCATATAACATTGACATGACTCAAAACGTTAGTGCCACAGTAATGTGGTGTCATTATTAAGTTTGCATCCTTTGGCATTAATGTTATAAGTGTGGGAGCTACTACCATCTGGATTCATATAAGAACACTTCATTCATAATCGGTGTATGATCATTAAAGATATCACTCATAAATGTAGGACAACAATTTTGTCACAGACAAATATGAATAATTGTCTCTCTAGAGGCAAGACACACTTATAACGATCATGCTAACAAGCAATCAAACGGAATTTGTTCAAATCTAAATTAATCCAAAACGGTAGATGCAGAGAGAGTGTCTATGGCCATCACAACATATTGCCTGCCATCATCAACACACATTGTCTCCTCATCCTTCCAAGCTACTCAAGCAGAAAATCTTATTTTCATAAAACATGACTAGTATCAAAACTTAGTCACTTCAACGAGTACTTGTTTAGGTTAAACATTGATAACGTGTATATCATATATACACTATCATCATTTATGATTTCTTGGTGATTTGTTTCATCTTCTTGGTTTTTTCAACACAACCAAGAATTCATGAAGGTGAACAATTCCTCCCTCATGATATAGTCTATGACAATTTATTTGCAACATTGGCAAAGTTGTATGTCATCCGATGATTGAGCTGAACGAGGCATACCAATATCATCAAGCATGATTGCCACGTGCTCTTTCAATGCTTATGTTCTCTTCCATCTCGGTTGAGAAGAAAATAGTCAAGGTACTGATAACTTCTTCAACCAATCTTGCGGTGTATTTCGAGTTTTAGCGACCATCTGATATGTTCGCGATCTGTCAACACGCACATGCAATTCATTCTCTATGGTAGAGATCAAAGCACACCAGACTCCGATGGAATCATTCGCACGAATTTAATAATCTAAATTATCCTCTTTGTTAGCGGAATCTCCGTGTTCTATCTCCTAATTTGTATTACATCACATAGATCTTGATGGCTTTAAACAAGGAGTATCCTCAATATATGGTATAAAACTATGAAGTTTGGACCCACCTTTTAAGTTTCTCTATCGCAGGAATACGCCTAAGTTTAAAAGGTCTATCGAACAGGTTATTATCTACAAAGTTTTTGCAAAACATAAAGACTTTGTTCATAATAAAATATGGGTACAAGTTTTAATAAAATAAAACTACCAGAACTCCCACTCAAAACGAACATCTCTCGCATTGTTTTAGTGATTACACGATCCACATCCGATACACTATCCCCGATCGTCACGGCCAATAGCATAGCTTCAAAGGTAGACATCGATATGTCAATCACAACATCTATCTGACTCATGCTTAATCTTTCGTTCACTGTGTTCCGAGGCCATGTCTGTACATGCTAGGCTCGCCAAAATAACCTTTAGCGTATTGCTTGTGCAACGTGGCTTACACCCACGGTATGCGAACACAGATACGTATGACACCCGATCGTCACGGCCTGCCTCGTATCGGAGAACTTTCGGTGGTGCACACAAAAGGGATGGTATTTTCGAGGGATCATCTTATATTACTACTGCCATGTAACTAATATATATAAACACTTACATATATATACACAATATAAGATGCACTCAAAAACATCAAATGTAATGCGACATGATATGGTCCTTGCGCCGATGGTCTCCTTCGTGCCCATAGTTTATAAACAATTTACTAAACTTACCTCGACATATCACATTGCCCCTGCAAAATAAAGTTAGACGCTTTCTACTTTATCTTTTGCATGTTTTACGTGGCTGCTAGGGCTTTCGTAAAAGAACCGTTCTTACCTACGAATATACAACCACAACAGCGATTAAATAATTATCTCTATTACACCTCTTTCAGGGCCCTCCATTGTAAATGTAATATCAACTATTGTAAGAGAGACACACACCCGTCAGCCGCATATATGGTGCAAGCCATATGTATTGCAGAACTAGTCTTGCGTAAGAGTACGCGTAAGATCGGTCCGGGCCGCACCATCGAAAAATGCCGCGATATAAACAAGTACACACTAGAGGGTAACAAATATAAAATCGATGCCCATATTCAACATGTGTTCTAAAAACGTAGAGATATATCTAAGCATAGACCGGCTCTGATACCACTAAAGGAAATCGTAGACAGAAAACAAAAAATTCCTAGCAAAAATAACCATAAACTAGCCAAGATCTCTATGTAGATATATCGTAATGGAGGAGATCAGTGTACATACCCTTGTAGACCGAAAGCGTGGATTACGCTCCCGCACAAGCATTGTTGATGAAGCCGACGACGCCGACCTCAAGGTCGTGTAGAGGAAGAAGACGTACTTCCAGTACCACTCGTGTAGCACCTCGTAGCTCTACACACGTACGGAGTTGACGACGACCTCCGATCTCCAGATCCAGTGAAGCAGCAGAAGCGAAGACTTAGACCCAGCAGCACGGTGGTGTGCGTATGGTGGAGAAGCTTCTCTCCTCGTACGCAGCTCCAGAAACGGAACCACGCTCAAGGTAGAAGAAGAAGGAGATGGATTCATTTTCTAGGCAAAGTGGCACCCCTATATAAAGGAGAGGGAGGGCTGCCCACCCCGCTGGCTAAGCCATGTGGGACTATTCCCATATGGTGCGCCGGCCCTGGTTGGGCCCCATTTGGCCCAGCCAGGCCGGCCGGCCGTCCCTCCTTTTTTTCCTTTTTCCTTTTGGGTTTTTCCCCTAATGGGCCTCTAAGGCCCATCCAGGTGGAAATGTCTTTAAAATTCGAATTTAATTAAATAAAAATATATTTAATCATTAATTACACTAATTAATATTAAATACATATTATTTAATTTATTCGAGCTCTGAAACCTATTCCGTTGCCCTCCGATCATCATCGGACATGTCCCGGAACACTTCCGGTGTTCTCCTGAAGTTTCTCCTAATATCCAATCTTTATAAAACCGTCGCCTACCCTTAAGTGTGCCACCCTATGGTTCGGGATCACTCCAGACATAATCGAGACACATTCTCCGATCAATGACTATCAACGGTGGCTGGACTACCGTGACAATCCCAGTACGTCCATGAATATCTTTTTATCGTTTGAACCTTAGACATCCAGTTTCAACCTTTTGCCTGGCGATACTTAGATTGTCCGAGACTCATTCTCCGGTATCATGATTACCGAGCTTGATCTCGTCACATGACAATTCTATCTTTACTCGTCTGTGATATTACATCCCCGTGACCTAGTCACATGCTTGCAAGCTTATTGATGTAATCTCACCGAGTGGGTCTAGAGTATCTATCCTGCTATGTGGATTGGCAAATCCCGCTCTTGATCACTCGCCTTGACCACTTCCTTAGGATACCCGAAAGGGACACCTTTATTATCACGCTAGATATGTCATGACGTTTGATGCAATCAAAACACCTTCTAGAAGCAGCGATTAAATATGATCTCACGGTCAAAGGTATGAACACTACGTTTCTATATATATCTTGGGTGTGTGTCCATCACATCATTCACCTAATGACATGTCTCCATTGTCAATTGACATAAATGTCCATGATCAGGAAATCTTGGTCATCGGTTGCCCAATGGACTAGTTAAGAGGCTACTAGGGACCTGGTTGTTTACATACCACACGTGCAATAATGTTTTCGCTTAATACAGTAATAGCATGGTACATAACTTATTATGAACAATTGAGATATGACAAATAAAATATCTTTATTAATTACCTCTAGGACATATCTCCTTCAGTTAGTATGAATTTTTTTTTGATTTTACTATATGTGATAACTATGTTCTTATTGATTTTAAAATAACACATTGATGAAAGTGAATGCTGGGTTTGGTTCTAACTTTCTTATGAAAGGAATATTCAAAGCTTCCTGCGTTTTGGGAGTGGAATTACATAGTGAATGTTACGATATATTTTTCTATAGAAAATGCAAACCTGTCATGTATGTTTTGATTAAGGGAATGATACTCGACGAGGAGTTATATTTGAACTCGTGAGGAAAAAGGAAAAATAATTGTCATACCACAGTTATCGTGGGACATTATTCGTATGACCTGAACACCATGCCACTGTAATTGTTGCTATTTTGATTAGCAGGGAAAGAGATTTGCTGGACTTATTAGCAAACGGAATATGAATCACATAAAACACTTGATGCACAAGGAAATATGGATTATTCATTATTTGGCGATCTCAACCTTCAACCGCGTGGATATATTGACACTACTTTCGGAAATAGAATCTCAGTGAAAGGTAATATATTTTTATGTTATATGTTAATATCTACTTTTGTAGGTCTTATTGGCGTACAAAGGAAACATGATTTAGATACTCGTTATTTACGAAATATGAATACTTCAATGCATCTCAAGCATTGAAGGAAGGTCTATGGTTAAGGAAATTTCTTCAGGGGTGGGAAATTGGGAAGAAATCATCCGTTCCGTCACCGGACATAGAACTTTTTTCCTCAAGTGGATACTTAAACGCGTTAGCTACAGCAGCAGGATAGGATGCACTTTCTTTTCATCATTTCGTGCGTTCAAGGCACAGAAGGCATGGTCCACCAGAGCGAGTCTCTTAAACTTAAGGTCGCGTAAAGGCGCATCATAACCTGTTACTTTGTGATAATATGAGTGCTAAAGTCACAAAGTTTATATTCAACATGGATACACTGAAGGAACGAATTATTTTCTAACCATGTTAATTGTGTGGGAATTCACTTGTTGAAATAAAATGTTTTCAGTCAAGTGGGAGATGTAGAAATTTGTGTCTTGCAACATTTTATTTGTACACTACATTCTCCGGAATTAAACTTCATGTGGAAGTATCATGGAAATAACAGGGAACTAATGATGTGGAATTATACTTAAGGAAGCCGGTACGTCTATACTAGAATATAGTGTATGTGAATATACTGGAATTATTCCCAGGACAGTATAGAGTGGAAAGCCATGTTGTTCATATGTTGGCTATATGAATTGATTAAATACTGCGAATTTTAATTATTCAAATTTGGCACGTGACTCACACACGTGTGCTCGTGGGACTAATTGCAGATTTAAACTCCTAGATGGTTACTGATGATCGTGGTTGGTTTGGTTAACCTTGAGTTTCTGGAATAAATAATTGCGGAATTACGGTTTAAATAAAACCGGAATTAGCACTGTATAAAGGTGCCTAACCTCTAGCCTCAAATTAATCATTGTGAGCGGAACCACGGAAAAGGATCGGAGGAATAGGGTTAGACCGTATTAGTGTCTAAACCTAACAAATGGTTCGACACGGTTGACCGCTTTCGATGTGGGTTCACATCGGCAACAGGTAAATCTCCTACCCTTTTGATTTGAGGCACCTCATCGCAAACGTTGGGGCCTCTGTGGCTCACAGTTAGTGTCATGAATGTAGCGATTGCCAAAGAGGGGTTTCACCCCTATCCAATGTGTTGTTATGTATTAGTGTAAACATACGTTAACGATGACTTAAACATGTATTATTTATCGTCATTGTACATAGTGACACACAAATATTTAGCTAGTGTGCATTATAGATATCAGTCCAATCGTCAATCTGGCATATCAAGCACACACATGTTTATTGAAGGACAAAAACCGATGGATACCGGTCACCATTGAATGGATGCAACAAAATTTGATGGGACCATATGCACATATATATTTCTGGATACCACTCTCTTTCCACATGATTGTCTTGGATACCATGTCTTGTAACCAACTAATCATCCGGTCCGTATTCTTGGATACCATGTCTTAATAACATATGTAAAATGCATCTATGCGTGGAATTAATTCTTCAGTCGAAACTTGTAAATACATTTTGTTCCCAAATTGCCTCACTCGTCTCTCACCAGTCTCTGCTAACTAGGTAAACAAAATACTCCCTCTAGTACATATTAATTGTGTCTTAATATGATGTTTCTAAACATATTTAGTGCTAGATACATCCGATTCAACAATAATTAATATTGGATCGGAGTGAGTACCAAATTAACCATCAGAAACACACAACAACTACTCCGTATTCTAAACAAAGGGATCTAAGCGTGTCCTCAGGATGACAATGACCTATCGACATTGAAGCTAGCGGATCGATGCAGCGAAAGTTGAGGGGACCATGAGCACATATGTATATTTCCGGATACTATTCTCTTACGATTGTCTTGGATACCATTTCTACTATTACAGTTCTAGTGCTCACGCTGATGGGCCGAGCTAAAGGATGCATACGGGGCCATGAGTATTTACGCATCATCTCCAGGAACTTAAATGACCTCCTGTGCTCCGGACGGAAGCTAGAAGAAAAGCCAAAAAAAATCCTGTGCTCCGGACCCAGCAAGCACGCTTAATTTCGGTCAGGTATGTGTCGCATTGACGCATGCATGGTCTACTAGTGAGTAATTAAGTTGCATTGTCGAGTTCACCGACTATTTAGACCTCACCACTGCGCATCCAACGGTGGCGAATAACATTCCACATTTTTACAAGATTGTATTTCAAACCATCAACAAGTTGCCCCCAGTCTCTTCACTCATGGATTTGAAATTTTATACGAACTAAGAAAATGTCACATATTTCCTAATCAGATGTCCAATTTGGAATATTTTTAGCCATGTTTTATTTTTATCTTGATGAGGTTTTTAGAACAAGATAAATGTTGAATGTGTTTTTTAAACTCTCTAATCGCGAAGTTCAACTAAAACATTTAGAAGGCTCTCTGAAACAGTTCTTTATTGATCATAGACATGTTGTAGTGTTTCAATGGAGTTTCTTGGAGGTTCGAGTTTCAGTGGGATTCAACTAGGTTTAAATTAGGTTCGGAATAGTGCACACTCATAGTTCATTGAGGGTTGACATGGTATTGGTTTCACTGGGTTTCAAACAACTTCCACTCAGTTCCACTTAGGTTTGTAAGAATTTCGGAAACCCTAATGAAAAACGCAGCTGACTTCTCTTAACCCCAATTGAATTCTAGGTATGTATGCAATGCCTCTTTGAAATCTCAATTAACCCGGGAAAGATAACTAAACTAATAAACCAAATGACCTTGGTTATGCCTTTTTTCACCAGAGTTAGTACTTGATTAAAACTGATGCTAGGTATGTAATATTTTGGAGGTGGTATTTATTAATCCCTCCAATTATAAACTTGAGATGCATCACGAGCTGTGGTGCATCCGTAATTAGGTAACTGTTAATTTACATGGTACTGCTCACTAATATGTCATGATTTGGAATTGTTTATTTTTGTCTATGCTATTGATGACTGAGTGTTGGGTAACATTACCACTCATGATAACAGGTTAGAACATCAGACATTTTGCAGGAGACCAAATAACCAACATTTGCAAGAAATGTGAGAATGACCAACCAAATGACATGCCCAACATGGGTCAGAGGCTGGTGTTGCCGGACCAAGCCCTAGCGGGGCATGCTCCAGGGAGCTAAAAACCGGTCCAAACTACCAAGACATTACACGTGTCACATCACATGTGGATAGTCAACAAGCTAAGGTCAAAGCAAGTGTAGATAGACTTTTAGCACACCACACACACATCCATATGGTGTGTGTGGTCTGATTAGTTATATCCGCAAGAATACAATCGATTTCTTAACTTTACTATTACACCCTACGATAATAAGTGTCTCCGACATGAGAGCGGCAATATGGAGGCCGAGCTACACATAGCTCTTTATTTTGAAAATTTTGAAAAATCATATTTTAGAGTTTCAAAAAAAAATCTAAAACCAAAATCCTGGATGTAGATGATGTTGTATTCTACCGGCGTGTAAGATCTCAAATAGAAATGTATTGTATTTTGGGCTGTGTAAAAATATCAAAATCTGAATTGGAATGAAGCGAACAGTGCGGAAATTTCAACTCTACAAAATCTGAGAGATTTTGTTATTTTTGTCTAGCTCAGATTATGAATTATTTTGAGTTGAGATTTTTCAGGATTATTTCCAGATTTGTTCGAAACTTAAAATGTGGTTTTGAATTTAGTAAAGTAAAGAGCAACATGTAGACTTTCCGCTGTAGAGAGTAGTATATTTGCCTGTATTGGGCCACATTGGATCGCCTGTATCAGGCCCGCTGATAGCAAGTCTAGATCTTGGGCTGGTTTGCTCTGAGACGTCCTCTCAACACCTTGTCACTCGGGGCTATCTTGCTTGAGGCTAGCGTGTTTCCATGGGCCACTGGCTCGGCCGTGTTTAATCACATATTTCTTGTTCTATAAGCAAAATATACCGCCGGTTCTTTTGTGTGTGTGTTAGCGGTGAGCCGGTTTTGGTGGAAAACTTGTTTTTTGTTTGTTTGTAATGGACATGGCATGGTGTGACGAGTTCTTCAGCCTATATTGCAAGACACATGTCGGGTAAACCAAAAGCATAAGCTCCCGAGGAAAAGATTGCCGACCTCCTGAGGAAAGGGCCGGTGGCGCCAAAGATGCTTAGCTTACTCGTCGTTTCCACAGAAGCAGATCAACCAAGATCATGCCGAAACAAGTCGCCAGATTAAGCTCTCCATTAAGCTAGTCGACAAGCAGGTGGCCGAGAGTTAGATTCGCTAGGTAGTCGCTGCATGCATGCGATGCTAATTTGGCCTTTCTACGGCCCTGCACCCCGGCAGGTTGCCGTCGGCTCGCAGCCCGTGGACAGGAGCTCAAGTCAGTAATTAAACACTTGATTTGGCGTTAGCTTCTGCTGAGAATCTGAGAGCGATAACGGCTTTGGAGAGCACAGATCGAGCAGTCCTGCGGCGCATTGGCATGCATGCCCGCAGCTTGGCCTCTTGTTACTACTACCAACCCTGAACCCTAGGCTATAGCTAAGCGTGTCACGTGTCCTGCTGTCCGATCGATGTCCGTCCACTCAGACCTCTGGAAGGCAGCTAGTATCCTTCAGTAGCTAGTAGTACCCCTAGCCTCAGATCGAGAACGGTGCCTGTGGTTTCAGTACTGACAAGTGCGAAGCATATGTTTGCATGCTCAAAAGTAGTGTATGCAGCTTCTTGTTTGACTGATCTTGCCGTTTTCTCCCCCGTCCATAGTACGACAATGCATCCGGGGCTTGTTCTTGTCTCCATCTTGGCAAAAATTGTCAGGTTTGTAAACCATTCTAATCCATTATCTCTTCCACTCCCGCCTTCTTCCTCCTCGCTCACACGCGGTCGTTTTTCTTTTGTAAGACAAACACGTGAACGGATGTATCTAGCTAGCCTTCGACCTCACTCAACCAGCAGCAAAGGGAACGCATGATTAGCAAAGATCGCGGTAAAATCCTGGCAAGGCGTACGAACCCAGTAAATCTTGATCCGGCCGGCCGGCCACCTTGCACGCATTTCACCCACCTCTTTTACTTCTCGCTTTTCAATTTGCATCGATCTCGCGTGCACGTGCACTACACAACGATGGGGTAGATAGTTAGTTAGTTAGCTAGCTTCCCTTTCACTCCTCGATCTGATATTGTCGCATAGTACTGTACTATAGATATCTAGGTGCTTAACTTTGCTTGCTGTCACAGTGTCCGACGGGCCGTCTGAAAACCTAGCACCGACGGACATTGATCCAGAAAATATAAATAAAATCAGTCAAATTAGAGAAAAAGTAGAATCCTCGGTGATGGTGTTGTCCCAATTTCACTCACTGTTTTTGCGGTCGCGTTGGTCTTCTTTTTTCTTTTGTTCCAGCTTGCTTCCATTTCAAGCACCATATGATCGATGGAGAAAAGGCCAAGGTACCTGGCTAGTTAGCTGCCAGTTGCATGCATATGCATATGCGTCCCGATCGGCCGGCCGGCCGGCCTCTTTACACCAAAGGAAGTGCACTCTCCCTCGATCTCTTTATCTGGGGTTCTCACTCGGATCTACTCCATCGTAACATCGATCGGTCGGTGATCCCTTTTTGCCTTTAATGGTCGATCGTTAATTGTACACTTGTACGAGCTACTCCCAAGTGAGAACCGTACCGCCAACTCACCAAGTCCAAACTCCTCAGTACGTACGTACTCCCTCCGTTCCAAATTAATTGACTTCCGTTTGTCCACATGTGGATGTATCTATACATGGTTACATGTATAGATACATCCACATGTGGACAAACGGAAGTCAATTAATTTGGAACGGAGGGAGTACATGACCTAACACCACTAATAGAAACATGGACTTCAATACCGGTTCCAGAGGTTTTTAACACCAGTTGTGCAACCGAGACAAATCGGGACTAAAGGTCCCCCTTTAGTCCCGGTAGGCCACGAACCGGTGTTAAAGGCCTCCACGTGGGCGGAGCTGCGCGCGCGGGCGGAGAACCTTTGGTCACTAAAGGTTTTTGCTTTTTTTTTCTTTTCGCTTATTTTTCAGGGTTTAGCGTTTCTGCTTTTTTTCTTTTCGCTTATTTTTCAGGGTTTAGGGTTTCGGAAGAGATCGCGTCGATGCACAAAAAAAAAAGTTTTCGCACACGTGAAGATCACATAACACACATACAACTTGGTATATATATGTACACATATAAAGTACTCATTACATGGAGATCACTGCTAGTACATGGAGGGAGTCTATTTTTCGATATAGTGGAATTCTCCGGATTCAGTTATGACCTCCGTAAGGAAAAATCCCACCAATTCCTCCGCAATTACTTTTACGCGGTTTTTTGGTAGGAGCTGGTTCCGCTTCCTTGCCATATTTAAAAGAAGGAGATCAAATCAATTATGAAGGAAACTAAACACAATTGATGGTAGCAAAATAAAGTTGTGAATGATGTTTACGTACCTCTTGATTTTTTCGACTATTGACTCTCTCATTAATCTTCATGTGAATATACTCGCAAACGTAGTATCCACATAAATCCGTCCCCTGTGGTTGTCGCATGCACCACTATACGAGAATAGAATTCAATCAAATAATAATTAAGAGAATGATAATGGTATTTAAACTAGAATTAGAGAGATACGCGGGCCAAGGTACGTAGTACTACTTACGTTGTTAGCCTTAAACTCCAGCTTATCTTTCCATTCACCGTGTTCTTCCGTGATGAACTGTTTCCAAACCCTGCCGCAAAGAAAATGAATTGAGGAGTTATTACTTACTTGATATCAGGAAATGAACGAAAAGAGGCCGATATAGTGCGATTGAAATTACCTCTTGAGCATATAACGCACACTCTTGTAATCATCAGGGTCTCTCCTTAATGAGTCCATGATTTCAACTTCTTCAACCTCGATTCTAATGATCATCAGAATGAAGTGGAACCTGCGCACGTTTATATACGCAGTTATTCATAACTCATCAATTACACTTAACATCGGGAAAGCAAAATAGAATGTGTACAAGACAGTAACACTCACTTGAGGTTGTAAGGAAAAAGTATTTCTTTTTTGGTACTTTGTCGCTTTAAAAACGTTAGCAAAAACTCCTCTGTGTACTGGGCATACTGCTCTACGGTGACTTCATGAACTTTATCCGGTCAATGAACCCAATGTCCCAGATTCCTCCCACTCTGCATTCACGAATCTTCATTCTGCATAATAGCGTACAAAAGAATGGCGTGAGGATAATTACAGGTAATGAACGAGCTTAACTAATGAATTAAATTACACAAATAAATCATTTACAGACAATAGCAGCTGACGATAGATTTGTCGAGGGCACGTTGATTGTACATCTGAAAAAGTTCGGAGAACTCAACCTGCACAGCATATTCTCGAAAGTAGTGCTCTTCCTTAACTCCCGTCATGAAATAGAATATTCTCGAAAGTAGTGCTCTTCCTTAACTCCCGCCATGAAATAGAATCTCCCTTCTTTTGCGGCGGTCATGTACCAGTTATGCAATTTCCATAACTGTGTTGTTAGAGCATTCGGATCTGTGACCAGAGGCTGCCCGGGAACATATTGATATGCTAGCTCAGCAATGGCGTAACCTGTCTCGCCATGGATTTCCTGAGCAACAATATTGTCGTTGTAGAGGGCCGTTTTATCAGAAGGCACAATGAGCGGGGCGATCGATTGTACTTCTTGTTCTCCGAGCTGGTGAACTTTTTTCCCGCATTTTTTTCCCTCCATCTGTGAGCTATGTTGCTTGTTAATACCGCGCTCATAGTCTGAAAGGGGCCTCACTGGAGGGATATATAAGTTGTCAACGGTGCGATCAAGTCTCTCACTTGGTATAGTTTTCAGAAGTTCCTTTACGGGGTCCTGTCTTTCCTGTTTTTTCCGTGCAAAATAGGCTGTCACCTCGGCACGCGTGCTCTCTTCTAATTTCTCCTTACTCATTTCGCAAGCTAACTTCTCAGGAGTCTTGACTTTCTTGGTTATGTTTGCACGTTTCTTGATAGGGGACCTGTCTTTCCTGAGCATAGTACCAGTCGACGTGAACAACTTCCGCTTTGTCAAATTACTAGTGGGCGCATCAGTCGGCTGACGGGACGCGCGCGGCGATGGACTCGCGGTGGGCTCCCAATCGTCGGGAGGGCGGGTGGACTTTGAGGTGGTGGATTTCTACTCGGAGGAGTCGGTGGCCTTGGCGCCGAGTCTGGAAACACGATGTATTTCTTCTTCCATAGAACGATACCAAGCTCGACTTCTCCCAGTGTCTTCTCGTCGTCACCTCCAGGAATGTCAAGATCCATTGTCTGGAATCCTGGCATAACTTTTGTCACCCCGACACAAGCATAGCCAGCTGGAATCTGACCAAAATGGAAGATTGCGCCAGGTTGATTTGGACCAATCTTCCATCGGACAACTAATGTTCTTCATTGGCATATGTAGCTCACAATTTGTCTTCTCCGTGATATCATCCACGAGGTAGTGAGCCGCCGACGGTTCGACTGCAGGATCTTCTAGCCGCGTGGAACCCACGCTGCTTTTCCGCTGAGATGGGCAGGCATCGACTGCAGGATCTTCTAGCAGTAGCTGAGATGCCCTTTGCTTGGTAATTGAGTCCAGTTGCTCCTGCTGCCGCTGCACCTGACGTTCTAATTCCGTTAACCGGTCCAACCCTCTCTTCTTATTTCTGGAACGATTTCTATAAGTTGCAACGTCCGCCGGAAACCCTTCATTCCAATTAACCCCGGCTCCTCTGCCTCGACATCGTCCCCAGTGTTCAGGATTCCCGAGGGCGAGTGTCAGCTCGTCGTCCTCTCTATCGGGAACAAATTTTCCCTTTCGAACTAGGTCTATTGCGTCCACTAGTTTTTTTTATGACTCTTGTAATTCTTTTCTTCCATTTTCCCTTTGCAACAATCAGCGCTGTGTCTGGGTCCAACCCTGCCCCATGCGCGAACAAATAGAACTTGTACCTCTCGGGCCAGTCATCTGTCTGTGGAGTGATCCCTTTTTCATGCAGTTCGTTTTCAAAGGCTTCCCACTAAGGCAAGGCAGTCTTGTAGCCACCTGACCCCAAAGTATGGTGATATTTCTTCTTCTCAGCATTCAACTTATTTTGGCCGATCGGGCCACAGCGGTGTCTGATTTCTTATACGCCACAAATGCGGGCCACGCATCTTTTATCTTCTCTAGATGTCCAGTGAAATTTAGAGTTACTTTCTCATATTTTCTCCAAAATGTTTTCTTCCAGCAGTTGAATTGCGTGGCCATCTTCTTAAGAGTCCACTCCTTGACTTTCTCCTTCTTCTTCTCTGGAGACCTTCCGGTAAGCTGAAATATGTCAAGAGCGTGTGATGCATGTAAAATGCATACATGAACTTTGCATTATTTTACTTATACTCCAGTCATATTTGCATCATATAAGGGTTATATCAATGTTTTGTAATGATTTTTGGAATATTTCATGATTTTCCTATTTTTATGGAATTAACCCTGCGCAGGCAGAAAACCCTGTTTTCCATATTTTAATGTTTCAAGGACCCAAACGACGTCCAAATGACCTGGAAATTTACGAGCATCAGTTTTTGGAAGGAAAAAGACTTGGGAGCAAAGGAAGCGAACAAGCGGAGGCCCGAGGCCCAAAAGAGGGTGGCCCACGCGGCTAGGTACCTGGGCCGCATGGGACCCACCATCTGGAGCCTCGAGGCTCCGTTGCCGTCGATCTTTTCGCCCACGACTCCGTCTTGACCTAAAACCGACTATAAAAATAGCCCCCCGACGTTCTCTGGAAGGAGCGCCGCAGAAACACAGAAACACCGAAACAGAGACCTGGAGCTGCAGATTGGAGGGGAAAACTCCGGCGGGGCGCTGCCGGCGTGGTCTCCATCTTCTCCAACGACTTCTCCACCGTCTCCATGATGAAGAGGGAGTAGTCCACCTCTGGACTATGGGTTTGTGGAAGTAACTTATGTATCTCTCTCTCTCTTGAGCTTCACTAATTAGTACCGTATGAGCTGCTGAACATGATTACGGTCATCTATGTAATACCTTTTGGTGGATCTTTTTATGAGTTAATATATGTTGAGATTGCAATGGTTTTGTTTCAGTTATGAAAGTAGATGCATATTATGTACCCCGTTCTTATTTACTTGTCATGATCAAGCATGTTTATGAGAGCATGTGAGGGGGAACGTGTGCATTAGTTGGAGTAACGGGGGGTGGCTAGTGCAGTGAACGTGAGAGAAAGTTCTGCGATCCACTTGGGTATCTCTGCCTTACTTTGTTGCCTCACTAGGGATAAAAAGAAATACCATGCTACCGGAGATGTGGGTGTGACCATTGCCACTACTCCATGACTAGATCTAGCATGTTCTTATTTTAACTTCATGTCATGATACTTATTGCTATACTCTGAGTTATCTTAATTACTGAGGTGTTATGATTTAGTTCGCATCTTGGTGGAGTATAAGAGAGACTAATAACCAAAAGGTCTCTATGTTAGGACGTGATGCCCATATAATTATAACTTGTCATTAAACTGTTGTGTTGCAATCTCATATGTCAACTCTAGTGTTCCATTGTCTACCACTTTATTAAAGAGAGAGTGCATTTGTGAAACCATGAACCCCGGTCCATTTTTAATCATAAGAAACACCTTTCCAACCACTTTTACCACTTTACCATTTTCTGCCATTTAAAAATCCGAAAATACAAAAACACTTTTACATCTTGCATTCATCATATAAAACCCAAAAATATCATTTATCATTGCTACCACCATCCTTGCATATTTATTTACCACCATTGCATATTTATTTCTTGTTTGCATTGCATATTATCTTGATATCATTCTCACACCTTGTGCTTGACAACCACTAGGTGAGGTTGAGGACCAAAACATTTACTTTGTTTTGTAGGTAACCAAAAGAAGGATAGGAAAGATAAATCTTCACTACTGATTCCCCGAGAGTTCGATATTAAACCCTCGAGTCACCCCTCGTGGGGAAAACACGTCTTCCACTTACTACACACTCTGCACTTGGAGTCTCAACCTAACCCATATTCTTTTGACGCAGGTAACTACGTCATCGGGTATCAAGACTGTTTTCTGGCGCCGTTGCCGGGGAATCATTGCTGAAAGGTTTATCCAAGGGTCCCCTGCACTAGCTCTATTTTCTGGCGCCGGGTTTATCCAAGGATATCTCACCAAGTCAACTTCATCACCAACTTGTGCTAACACCTAAGCTTGGGGAGGTTGCACCTACGTGAGCATCATCTTATCCATCTTTACCTTCAAATCATTTTATTTTGTTATTGTCTTTATATTTCGGTTTGCATTGTTTAGTATCATTTTATTTTCAGTTTTCATCTAAAAATATAAAATCCATAAAAACTAGTGTTGTTTTTAATATGTATGCTAAGCTATGGAGAAAGGTTATGTCAAAACTATGGGAGCTTACTATGAATACCGATCAACCAAAGAAGGAAATAGAATGCTTGAATTGCTTGAACATCTCAATGATATGGCCACTGAGTTTTGTGAATTACATAATATAACTTGCTGCTTTAGAAAAGACTATAAACACTCTCTCTATCAATGTAAGTATAATAGTGATCCTATTATTGCTTCTTATCAAGAGTGTAAATTTGCATGCCATGATATAGAACAAGTTGAGAAATATATTGCTTATGTTGCAGCCCATGAGATAGACTTTCTTATTGATAATTTTTTTGCAACTAGTCATGAAGCTCGTGTAATGAAAGGACACATTTCTATTCTTCTCCAACTTTGCAAAAAGGAATTTAGTGATAATGTTTATGTTAAAGAAAGAATTCTTGCTTCCATGGAAAGTACTAATATTTTGCAGGAAGAGGATGATGAAAACATAAGCTTGGAAGAGGAAGTATGTGAAGAGGAGATTGAAATGGATGTGCTCCAACCTAAGCTTGGGGAAGAGTTGGATCTCCCAACTTCACCATCAACATTTGATAATAGCACTCAAACTCAAAAATCTTTTGTTATTTATGAGAATCCATGTTATGATGAGTGTCAAACTGAAAATTCTATGGTCCTATATGATAACCCATGCTATTATGATGAAACTAATAATGCTCCTTTACTTTTCAATGCTACTAGTGAACTTATTGATGATAATGAGGAGTGTTGCTTAAATATGCTATATGATAATGCTTTAGATGATGGTCCTATGCTTATTGATAATCCTCCATGTTTAGAAGTTGTTACTATTTATGTCAGGATAAAATGATATACTTGCTGTTTGTGATGGTACTCTTACTCATGAGAGTCCTACTTTGTTCTTGAACTCTCCTACTTACACCATAGAGGAGAAATTTGCTTATGTTGAGAAATACTTATGTGATTTGCAACTATCTTTAGTTCCAAATCTTTGTTGCAATCATGATAGTAAACTTGATATTGATCTTATTAACTATTTTGAAAGAGGGAAGCATGCTAATGAATTCCATAATAAATTTAATAATCCTCTTTATGTGCCTAAATTATCTAAGTTGAATGATTCTTGTGGTTATATGGTTGAATTTATTTCTACTACTTGCAACTATTATGAAAGAGGAGGTGATAAGAACCCTCTTTATGTTACTAATAATTATATGCTGCAAGTAAATATTGTTAATATGCATTGGAAACTTCTATTTATGGTGATTCATTCATATACAAAATGCCAATGCATAGAAAGAAAGTTAGACTTCGTTGTTATTACTTTTGTGTTTTGTTTTTCTCTCAACTAGGGTTCAACTTGACTATTATTTTGATTGGTTTGAGAACACCATGGGATCCTGGTATTATGCATGAACACTTTCCAAGGAAGAGGGACACACAAAGTTCAAGCTCCCTCATGAGCTTCGTCCACAATAAACATCAAGTAAGAAGCCTAGCTATATGGCTATAAAGAAAGCGCTTTACGGGAGGCAACCCGGTTGTTTTTTTTGTGATTTTCTTTGTGTCCTCTTGCTGTAACAAGAGACTTAGTTTTAGTTTCTGGAATTTTTAATAAAGTGCCAAGTTTTACTCATTTTGGTTTGAAAAAGTTGCTTATAGCGTTCGGAGATTTTATTCCTGCACGAATCTGTGCACGGTATGATTTTTAATTCTTATTCTGTAACTCCGAATGAGCTCATATTTGAACTGTAGTTGCAACTTTTCATCCTCTGTATGCATGAATTTTTCGGAATTTTTCGACAAAGTTAAGTAGGGTAGAAAAATACGTTTTGCTGCTGCTGTTTTTCTGGACAGATTCTGTCCCATTTTGTTTGATGCATGCTTTGAACTTTTAACTTGAATCTTTTTGATCCAATTGAGTTTATGAGTAGGCATACAACATTATACACTTTCTGGACATTCATATGAATTTTTGTTCAAGGATTATATGCAGCAAGAAATCTATTTGTTTATCACTACTAATGCACCCCACAGAAAAGAAATGGGAGAAACGGTGTTTTGAAGTTTTTTCACAGGGATTAGAGGAGATGCACCAAGAGCTATCCAAGGATGGTGAAGACCATAAGCTTGGGGATGTGAAGACAACCCCACTGGACCTACACACTCTCGGTTTGCACACGTCTAACTTCTGTTTTTCGATCGAAACACTTTATCGCATAAACTTGGAGCGTCTTTTTGTTTGTTTTGGTTTGATTTTTATTTTGTGAGACCACCACACTATCATTTTATATGAGAGAGCTACTGGAAATTTGGGTTGAATTATGTTGGATGCTATTATAAGATTGGGAAAAGGGATGTTGAGTTGATTTTAAAAGATACATATAGTTGCATGATTCATGAGCTTGTTAATGAGTAATAATTTGCAAGTATTTTATCAAGAGCTATCTTTTATTCATGTTTTGATGCTGAATGTTATTTTACTTGTTTAACATGGATTAGTTAGTTCTATGGACACTCATGCATGCATTTAGATGGTCAACTTTCTCCCTCTTGCTAGCCCAAAAATTCCAACAAGCAAAAACTTGTTTCCAACACCTTCAACCAAAGTTTTTCCAGTGAGTCCACCATATCTACCTATTAGCTTTATGCTATTCCGAGTATGTTTATCATGATATTTGTGTTATCTATACCTCTGAATGAAAATGCTTATGTTGTTGATTGTTATGGGAAAAGTTGGTTATAGAGCTCTCTCGAACTTGATGCACACTTTACTTTCATTGCATAAATAAAACATGACCCATTGTGATTAAAATTATGATGTTGTGGGCTTGACAAATGTCTTTGGTTGAGAGTTAGCTCATATGTGCTGTCACATGGCAAGCTTTCAACATGCACTTCATTTCATTTAGTTGATATCATGTACTTTTGTTTATGGATGCTTACCATGGGTGAAATAAATGTGGAAATGAAGTGAGTTTAAATGAGTTTGTATAAATGGTTAGAGAGACGCCTGGGCCGCTAATCTAAGCCATGCATCATTCATGGTGGAAATTTACTTACATGCTATGGTGAACCTTCTGTGATACACCTTACAATAAAAAGCTATCTAATGGTAAATAAAAAGGGTGTTGAGATTGTTCATTGTGTTTGTTTGTCTTGTCATTTTGATATGGGCTTGTTCCATATCCTGGGACAAGAGGTACCCCAGTTGACGCTCTTAATGATACTATTATTACTTACAATGATATTTAACTTGAACTTGCTTTGTTTCCAAGTTGAGTAACACATGGAGTAGGTACTTGTATTCAAGGGGCATGAGACTTTCAACCTGTACTTTGTCAAGCACACTACTCATATTTGCTTTCACTTTAAACTTAATCATTCAAGATGCTATGATAGGGGAATGAGAGCTTGACACCAAGGATTACCACATTACAATCATTAACTTAAGTAGAGAAGTTCAGAAGTTAGATGAAACTTATTCATGCTTTACCTCTACTCATATATATCTTTCCAAAGTGTCCACCTTTTATATTCAGATTTTCATCAATACTCTATGACCATTATAGGATGTTCTTACTTATCATTATGCATACATGTGGTCCATAGTACTTTCTTTTATGTTACACTTTGTGAATTATCATTGAACATCCTTGCATTGAATACTTGATATCACTTCATAAACTATCTTGCATATTGCTACTCCTTTTAAGAATGAATCATTTGACTCTATGTAGCAATAGTAATCATCTTTGATATCCATTGATAGTATTAAATTGCAAAGTCCATGTTAGTTTTATCACCTTCATACTCGAGGACGAGTATAGGTTAAGCTTGGGGATGTTGATGCATGTAAAATGCATACATGAACTTTGCATTATTTTACTTATATTCCAGTCATATTTGCATCATATAAGGGTTATATCACTGTTTTATAATGATTTTGGGAATATTTCATGATTTTCCTATTTTTATGGAATTAACCCTGCGCAGGCAGAAAACCCTATTTCCATATTTTAATGTTTCAGGGACCCAAACGACGTCCAAATGACCTGGAAATTTACGAGCATCAGTTTTTGGAAGGAAAAAGACTTGGGAGCGAAGGAAGCGAACAAGCGGAGGCCCGAGGCCCAAAAGAGGGTGGCCCACGCGGCCAGGTACCTGGCCGCGTGGGACCCCCATCTGGGCCTCGAGCTCCGTTGCCGTCGATCTTTCCCCACGACTCCGTTTGACCTAAAACCGACTATAAAAATAGCCCCCGACGTTCTCTGGAAGGAGCGCCGCAGAAACACAGAAACACCGAAACAGAGACCTGGAGCTGCAGATTGGAGGGGGAAAACTCCGGCGGGGCGCTGCCGGCGTGGTCTCCATCTTCTCCAACGACTTCTCCACCGTCTCCATGATGAAGAGGGAGTAGTCCACCTCTGGACTATGGGTTTGTGGAAGTAACTTATGTATCTCTCTCTCTCTGAGCTTCACTAATTAGTACCGTATGAGCTGCTGAACATGATTACGGTCATCTATGTAATACCTTTGTGGTGGATCTTTTTATGAGTTAATATATGTTTGAGATTGCAATGGTTTTGTTTCAGTTATGAAAGTAGATGCATATTATGTACCCCGTTCTTATTTACTTGTCATGATCAAGCATGTTTATGAGAGCGTGTGAGGGGGAACGTGTGCATTAGTTGGAGTAACGGGGGGTGGCTAGTGCAGTGAACGTGAGAGAAAGTTCTGCGATCCACTTGGGTATCTCTACCTTACTTTGTTGCCTCACTAGGGATAAAAAGAAATACCATGCTACCGGAGATGTGGGTGTGACCATTGCCACTACTCCATGACTAGATCTAGCATGTTCTTATTTTAACTTCATGTCATGATACTTATTGCTATACTCTGAGTTATCTTAATTACTGAGGTGTTATGATTTAGTTCGCATCTTGGTGGAGTATAAGAGAGACTAATAACCAAAAGGTCTCTATGTTAGGACGTGATGCCCATATAATTATAACTTGTCATTAAACTGTTGTGTTGCAATCTCATATGTCAACTCTAGTGTTCCATTGTCTACCACTTTATTAAAGAGAGAGTGCATTTGTGAAACCATGAACCCCGGTCCATTTTTAATCATAAGAAACACCTTTCCAACCACTTTTACCACTTTACCATTTTCTGCCATTTAAAAATCCGAAAATACAAAAACACTTTTACATCTTGCATTCATCATATAAAACCCAAAAATATCATTTATCATTGCTACCACCATCCTTGCATATTTATTTACCACCATTGCATATTTATTTCTTGTTTGCATTGCATATTATCTTGATATCATTCTCACACCTTGTGCTTGACAACCACTAGGTGAGGTTGAGGACCAAAACATTTACTTTGTTTTGTAGGTAACCAAAAGAAGGATAGGAAAGATAAATCTTCACTACTGATTCCCCGAGAGTTCGATATTAAACCCTCGAGTCACCCCTCGTGGGGAAAACACGTCTTCCACTTACTACACACTCTGCACTTGGAGTCTCAACCTAACCCATATTCTTTTGACGCAGGTAACTACGTCATCAGGTATCAGCGTGTCCCAAAGCAAATCTTTAATTCTTTGCTCGACATAACTTGCTCCAACGTTGGCTTTCTTCGGCTTATACCATTCTGCAATGGTGATCGGGATCGTGTCCCAAACAAGAACTCCGCATTGACCTACATATTTATGGCAGTTGTCTTCGGGTTTCAGCGGTGTGCCATCATCAGCAACTACGTCGATCGACTACTTTGCACCATCTGGCAGCTTTATCCTTTGGTTCGGGCCTCGTTTCGTCTTTGGCGGAGTTCGTGGCTTAGATCTGGAGGGCTAAAAGAAAAATGATTCGTTAATAAGTGCAATATAAATCAATTAATGCATCTAGTGATCAACAGAGACTTAATATATATATATATACCTCGCCGGAGTTTGCTAAGGGCACTTCGTCGTCGTCTCTTATTTCTTCTAGCTCAAGTCCCTCACCAGAGTCGTTCAAACATTTTGCGCTGAAAGCATCGCCTTCTCCACCGAAATCTTCTCCATCGGAATTTACTCCAAGGGTCTTCTCATATATAATTGCTGCCATTCGCTCTTCATTCTCCTCGTCTCTGATGAAGGGGCGTCCATAGCTCAATGTCACTGCAATTTACAAAGTACTTAGCAAATTTAGTAACAACAATTGATACAAAAGTGCAAAGTTTTAACAAATTTTCATTGCCCAAATTTAGTTTTATTGTTGTTTAAGTGCATTTTCTAAAGTGCAAAGTTTAAACAAATTTATTGTTGTTTAAGTGCATTTTCTAAAGTGCAAAGTTTTAACAAATTTTCATTGCCCAAATTTAGTTTTATTGTTGTTTAAGTGCATTTTCTAAAGTGCAAAGTTTTAACAAATTTTCATTGCCCAAATTTTTTCTACTATGAATTCTATCACTAACTATTAACACTAACAAATTCTAACAAATTATATCTAAAGTGTTTATCACACTAACAAATTCTATCTAAAATTTAAACCACACTAACAATTTTTCTACTAACAATTTTTTCTACTAACAAATTCTAACAAATTCTATCTAAAGTGTTTATCAAACTAGCAAATTCTATCTAAATTTAAACCACACTAACAATTTTTCTACTAACAATTTTTTCTACTAACAAATTCTATCTAAAGTCGTTCAAACAATTTAAACCACACTAACAAATTCTATCTAAAATTACACTAAATTAAACTACCTAAAACTACACTAAAAAACAACAACAAAAACTTACCGAGACGGTGGGTGGCGGTGGCGCGGCGGCGGAGCAGCGTCGAGGGCGCGGCGGCCGGTGGAGCAGCAACGTCGGTGGCGGCGTCGGCGACGTCTGCAGCAGGGAGCGCGGCGGCCGGCGGAGCAGCAGCGTCGGAGGCGTACGTGGAGGCGGAGCAGCGCAGCGTCGGGGGCGCGGCGGCCGGCGTGGAGGCGGCGCGCGCAGGCGTCGAGGAGGGGGCGCAACGGCGAGCGACGGCGCGGCCGGAGCAGGGCTTCGCCGGAGGGAGGCGGCGTCGGCGTCGTGGAGCTCGAGAGGCGGAGGCGAAGGCGAAGGCGTCGATTTGAATGATTTGGGGACGGTTCCCTGTCTAAATCGCGCGAAATCGACCTTTGGCACCGGTTGGTATCACCAGCCGTACTAAAGGGGTTTTTAGTACTGGTTGGTGGCTTTTCATTTTTTTCTTATTCTTTTTCTTTTTGATTTTTTCTGTTTTCTGTTATATCTTTAATTGTTTTGTTTCTTATGTTTTCTGTTTTGCTTTATATCTATTTGGTTTCTATTTTGTTTTTTGCTCTAGTTTCTTTTTCTTTAATATCTATTTAATTTAATTGTCTATATTTGTAAAAATCATATCTATATAGAAATGGCTGCCGTGTCTATTCGTTGAAAATGGTCGAATTTTTCAAAACTATCGAATGTTCTGTGATATAACCAATACTTGTGTACCTTAAAATGATTTTTTTGAAAATCTCAGAGCAAACTATCACACATCACCAACAACAGTTATATAAAAGGTTTAATACATTATTACACATCACCAACAACATCCCCCTATCTATTGTTGGGGTATAAATTTAGTTTTCTTCGCGTATGTCGATCCTTTCTTCTGATTGCGCCGTAACCATGGAGAATCCTCATCATTTAACGGGATGCTTGGGTCAGCTTTCACTTTGAAGGGCGGAATTTCATGAAACTTATTGTAATCTTCTGACATGTCTGTCTTGTCCTCCACTCCCACGATGTTTCTTTTCCCTGAAAGAACTATGTGGCGCTTTGGCTCATCGTATGATGTATTCGCTTGCTTATCTTTTCTTTTTTTCGGTCTGGAAGACATGTACTTCACATAGAAAACCTGAGCCACATCATTGGCTAGGACGAATGGCTCGGTGTGGTACCGAAGATTCTTGAGATCCACTATAATCATTCCGTACCGCGGGTCTATCTCTACCCCGCCTGACAGGTTGACCCATTTGCACTGAAACAAAGCGATCTTAAAAGAAGGTCCATAGTCAAGTTCCCATATCTGCTCTATGACACCATAATATGTGTCCTTTGTCCCATTGTCGTTTGTTGCATCAAAACGGACACCACTGTTTTGGTTAGTGCTCTTTTTGTCTTGGGTGTCCATGTAAAATGTATTCCCATTTATCTCGTACCCTTGGAAAGTCAATATAGTCGAAGATGGTGACTTGGCCAACAAGTATAGCTCTTCTCCAACAGTGGTGTTATTAATGAGATGTGTATGCAACCAACCGCCGAAAGTATCCACGTGTTTTCCTTTAATCCAGAAGTCAGTCTGCTCCGGGTATTCGGAGCGTAAAATATCCATGTGTTTCACGATATACGGAGCCACCAATCTGGAATTTTGTAGAACTGTGTAGTGTGCTTGAGTGAAAAATGCCCGTCCATACTTGTTGTTGCTTTCTTTCCTAGCGTGCCTTTTCCACGCAGTCTCCCCTCATGGCGCGATTGAGGAACACCGATCGGCTTAAGATCAGGAATAAAGTCAACACAAAACTCAATGACCTCCTCTGTTCCAAGGACATGCTTCCTTCTGGCCTAGCACGGTTATGAACGTATTTCTTTAAGACTCCCATGAACCTCTCAAAGGGGAACATGTTGTGTAGAAATACAGGACCGAGAATGGAAATCTCTTCGATAGGTGAACTATGAGGTGCGTCATAATATTGAAGAAGGATGATGGGAACACCAACTCGAAGCTGACAAGACATTGGACGACATCCTTCTGTAAACTTGGTAGAGTTGCTGGATCGATTACCTTCTGAGAAATTGCATTGAGGAATGCACATAGCTTCACAATGGGTACTCGAACGTTTTCCGGTAGAAGCCCCCTCAATGCAACCGGAAGTAATTGTGTCATAATCACGTGGCAGTCATGAGACTTTAGGTTTTGGAACTTTTTCTCTGCCATGTTTATTATTCCCTTTATATTCGACGAGTAGCCAGACGGGACCTTGATACTGCTCAGGACTTGAAAAAAGATCTCCTTCTCTTCTTTGGTAAGAGCGTAGCTGGCAGTACCAGCTTGATACTTCTCTGGATTCAGGTTGTCTCGTTCGTGCATACGTTGCTGGTCCTGCCGTGCATCCGCTGTATCTTTCGTCTTCCCATACACGCCTAAGAAGTTTAGCAGGTTCACGCAAAGATTTTTCGTCACGTGCATCACGTCGATTGCAGAGCGAACCTCTAGGATTTTCCAATAGGGTAGCTCCCAAAATATAGATTTCTTCTTCCACATGGGTACGTGTCTCAGCGTCATTCGGAACAGATAGTCCGCCAGGACCCTTTCCAAAGATTACTTTTAAATCCTTGACCATGCCATATATAACATCACCAGTAGGGAGGGTAGGCTTCGTCCGGTGATCTGCCTCACCTTTGAAATGCTTGCCTTTCTTTCTTACGGGATGCTTGTTTGGAAGAAATCGACGATGCCCCAGGTACACATTCTTGTTACCTAAATATATACTTTCAGTCTCACCTAAACAGTGCGTGCATGCATTGTATCCCTTGTTTGACTGTCCTGAAATGTTACTAAGAGCAGGCCAATCATTGATGGTTACAAACAGCAACGCTCGTAGGTCAAATTCCTCCTGTTTGTACTCATCCCACACACGTACACCTTCGTCAGACCACAACTGTAAAAGTTCTTCAACTAATGGCCTCAGGTACACATCAATGTCGTTGCCGGGTTGCTTCGGGCCTTGGATAAGCACTGGCATCATAATAAACTTTCGCTTCATGCACAACCAAGGAGAAAGGTTATAGATACATAGAGTCACGGGCCAGGTGCTATGACTGCTGCTCTGCTCCCCAAACGGATTCAAGCCATCTGTACTTAGACCAAACCTTAAGTTCCTTGCGTCACCTGCAAAATCCTTGAACTCACTGTCGATGTTTCTCCACTGCGACCCATCAGCGGGGTGTCTCAGCATCTCGTCTTCCTTACGGTCTTCTTTGTGCCATCGCAACAACTTGGCATGCTCTTTGTTTCGGAACAAACGTTTCAACCGTGGTATTATAGGAGCATACCACATCACCTTGGCAGGAACCCTCTTCCTGGGGCTCGGCTCGCCCTCAACATCACCTGGGTCATCTCGCCTGATCTTATACCGCAATGCACCGCATATCGGGCATGCATTCAAATTTTCGTACTCCTCACCGCGGTAGAGGATGCAGTCATTGATGCATGCATGTATCTTCTGCACCTCTAATCCTAGAGGGCAGACAACCTTCTTTGCTTCGTACGTACTGGGGGGCAATACGTTATCCCTTGGAAGCATCTTCTTTAATATTTTCAGCAACTTTTCAAATCCCTTGTCAGATAGTCCATTCTCTGCCTTCCATTGCAGCAATTCCAGGGTGGTACCAGCTTTTTCTGGCCATCTTCACAATTTGGGTACAACAATTTTTTGTGATCCTCTAACATGCGCTCCAACTTCGACCTCTCGTTTTCACTTCCGCAGTTTATCTGTTCATCAAGAATGACCCGACGAAGATCATCATCGGACTGATCATCAACAATGACCTCATGTTCAGCTTCGTCTTCCCCCATTGTAGTACCACCGTGTTCAGAGAACACAGGATAGTTGTCATCATCCTCTTCTTCATTGTCTTCCATTATAACCCCTCTTTCTCCGTGCTTGGTCCAACAGTTATAGCTGGGCATGAAACCGTTCTGAATCAGGTGGACGTGAAGGGTTCTGAGGAAGGGTAATTCCTCTTATTCCTACAGTCATCACATGGACAAAACATAAAACCATTCTGCTTGTTTGACTCAGCAACACGGAGAAAATTATGCATGCCATTAATGAACTCGGGACAACGTCGGTCACCGTACATCCATTGCCGGCTCATCTGCATTATATAAATATATCAAAAACCATTACACTATAGCTATATCATGAATAGAGATACGTGACCAAATTCATTAATACAAGTTCACCACATTAAAACAAAAGTAGAGTAGTGACCAAATCTAATACATAGTTTCATAAACATACATTAATTGAAACTAACATACAACTATCTAAAGAATTTAAATCCAACGACAAATGCGATCAAAATCGCAACTAAGGTAATTATTGAACCAACAACATAATGATACCAAGCCTCTTGACTAATGGCATATTTTCTAATCTTTTTAAGCTTCAAGCGCATTGCATTCATCTTGATCTCGTGATCCAAGCGCATTGCCTCCATCTTGATCTCGTGATCATCGACGACGTCGGCAAACTTGAACTCCAATTTCATCTTCTCTTCTAAGCATTGGAGACGAAGATCTTCACTTCTTTTCAATTTTTCTTTCAAATCATTGTTTTCTTTTTCAAAAAACTCAACAATAGGGTCGGTTGGAATTTCCGGTTCAACTACCTCTAGATAAAAATATATCTATGTCAAGTTGGTCGGCATAATTGTCATAAACACAAAATTAAACAAATATATAGTTATAACAAACAATCGTACCACATCCGAATAATAGAGCGGACGAGAGCCGGTGTGGACAGATGTCAAAACCATGACACTATATATAACAAACAATTATACAAATAAGAAAATTATACAAATAATAATTATGCATCTAAATCATACAACTAAGATTTTTTAAAATAAAAGATAAAAACAAGAGGCTCACCGAGGTGGTGTCGGTGACGGGGCGGCCCGGGCGATCGACGGCGGTGAGAAAGGGGACGGGACGACACTATAAAAAACCACAAATCATACTTTAATTTGAGCTCAAAATGCATATAAAAGAAATGAAATCCCTAACTTAGGCATTTCATCAAACACCTTGCTAGCACTACAAAAATCAAATGAGCTAAACTAGCAATAAAATGAGGTAAACTTGAAATGCCGGAAGAGAGGATGAAGTTGCTAACCCTTGTATAGGTAGGTGCCACCAATCTTGAGAAATATTGGAGAAAAATGGGGTGAACTCGAGCTCGGGAGAGGAAAGAGTGAGCAAAAAATGGAGTTGTGCTCGAGCAGGAAAAATAGAGCTGGGCTCGGGGTGGAAGAAGATATATAGGGGAAACTTTAGTCCCGGTTCGTGTTACGAACCGGTACTAAAGGGTCTCGCCGTGGGGCCCCCCACTGCAGCCGCCTGCCCCAACCAACCGGACAAAAGGCCCCGCACCAACCGGGACGGCTTGCGGCCAGCCGCCTCGCCTCTGGAACCGGTACTAATGCCCCCTTTAGTATCGGTTCCTGTCCAATCGGTACAAAAAGGCCGCACCGAAGCCCCTGTTTCTACTAGTGCACTTTCTTTTTCCTAAAAATATCTAAACTAGCATTGATACGTCTGCATGCATGAGAGGTGTTGATACATGAAATTTGGTCCTTGATCCAAGTATATATCAAACTAAGCAAGCAAGCATGCATGCCGCACGCGGCGTCGGTTGAGAAAGCAATGCATGCTTACTAGTTACTACTATACATTTTCCACGTATTCATATGTAACACTTGCTGTAGTAGCACGCCTTACATGATTCATCTGTGTTTGCTGTTTGCGTCTCCATTTCCCTCGTTTCCCGGTATCAATTATTTTTCCTACCATGTGTATGTTTGCCAAACCGCATCCACGTTATCCAGTGACTAGCGATTGTCTCACGGACACTACAGGAACGGCGGCCTATGCCGACGCCCCGATGCTACGCCGACGGCTTTTTGTCGAGGCCGTCGGCATAGATCCCACGAAGGAAAATCATTGACATAGGACTAAGCCGACGGCAAAGCCGTCAGCACAGGTTCACCAAGGCTAAGCCGACGGCAAAGCCGTCGGGATAGGTTCCTCTCATTTTTTTTCTATTTTTCATTTAATATGAAATAAATCATATCTTTAAATCCGTAAATCGAAATTTAACAAATAAAATGTCTAAATCGATTAGAAAAATGAGAGGAATCCAAATATGACATCCATATCATCATTTTCACCATGCATATTACTTTTTGCAACATATTTTTGGTACTTGCTTAATAAATAAGTCATTTTTGGCACTTAAAAAATGGAAAATAATATTTATAAACATAATTTGGAAATTGTTTTTGCCAACAATGTTTGCCATACCAAGACACACCTATGTATCAAATATGGACACGTTATCACAAACTATGGCACGGGGATGGTCATAACTTGGTCATTTGACGCGAAACCTATACATGTCTCTAAATGATAGACATTTTTGTGATTTTTTTTTTTTGAAATGTTTGTCAAAACTCAAGTTTATCATTTTGCTAGCAACTAGTACACATAAAATGACTCCATGCCAAAGGATTTCACTTTTTGAGTATTTTCTCACTTTCTTTTATTTTTTTGAAAAAATGGTCAAAATGGTCGCCATGCCTATTTATTGAAAGGGGTCACATTTTTCAAAACTATCGACGTTTCTGTGATAAAGTCACTACTTAAGTACCTAAAAATGATTTTTGTAAAAAAATTAGACCAAACTATCACACACGTGTAGTTCAAATTTCAATTACTTTTGGAAAATTGGCATAAAGTCGTTTAAATAGGCAAAATTAGGTAGAAATCGAGAAAATTGCTAATACTTGGGGATTGTCCATACCATATGTATAAAAATGTGTTGGTGTCGTACATGTCCAAAATCCTACTCTGGTGTGTGACCGGCTTCACTTTCTCTCTAGTAAGTTGGTGGACTTATAGCTGAAAACTCCCACTTCGAGCGAAACGGAGGGAACCTTTGCAAGAGTTGGGTGGATCTTGGTTTTGGATGTTCCTATGTCCTAACCTAACACAACCAAACAAAAAAGTCTACTGGCCTACCCCCTTTCGACTCCGTTCAAAGGGGTACACGGGAACTTTGACTTTTTTCCAGCGGGTCTAGGGTTTCACTGAAGCGGGGCTCCGGAGCGTCCGAAACCCACCAAAACAAAGGTGGTTCCATACCATATGTATTAAAGTGTGTTGGGTGTTGTACATGTCCAAGATCCTACTCCGGTGTGTGATCGACTTCACCGGCTTCACTTTCTCTCTAGTAAGTTGGTGGACTTATAGCTGAAAACTCTCACTTCGGGCGAAACGGAGGGAACCTTTCCAAGAGTTGGGTGGATCTTGGTTTTGAATGTTCCTATATCCTAACCTAATACAACCAAGAAAAAAAGTCCACTGTCCTACCCCTTTCGACTCCGTTCAAAGGGGTACACGGGAACTTTAACTTTTTTCCAGCGGGTCAAGGGTTTCGCCGAAGCGGGGCTCCGGAGCGTCGGAAACCCACCAGAACGTAGGTGGTTCCATACCATATGTATAAAAGTGTGTTGGGTGTTGTACATGTCCAAGATCCTACTCCGGTGTGTGACCGGCTTCACCGGATTCACTTTCTCTCTAGTAAGTTGGTGGACTTATAGCTGAAACTCCCACTTCGGACGAAACGGAGGGAACCTTTCCAAGAGTTGGGTGGATCTTGGTTTTGGATATTCCTATGTCCTAACTTAACACAACCAAGCAAAAAAGTCTACTGGCCTACCCCCTTTCTACTCCGTTCAAAGGGGTACACGGGAAGTTTGACTTTTTCGAGCGGGTCTACGGTTTCGCCGAAGCGGGGTTCCGGACCGTTGGAAACCCACCAAAACATAGGTGGTTCCATACCATATGTATAAAAGTGTGTTAGGTGTTGTACATGTCCAAGATCCTACTCCGGTGTGTGACCGGCTTCACTTTCTGTCTAGTAAGTTGGTGGACTTATAGCTGAAACTCCCACTCCGGACGAAACGGAGGGAACCTTTCCAAGAGTTGGGTGGATCTTGGTTTTGGATGTTCCTATGTCCTAACCTAACACAACCACGAAAAAAAGTCTACTGGCCTACCCCCTTTTGACTCCGTTCAAAGGGGTACACGGGAAATTTGACTTTTTCTAGCGGTCTAGGATTTCGCTGAAGCGGGGCTCCGGGGCGTCGGAAACCCACCAAAACATAGGTGGTTCCATACCATATGTATAAAAGTGTGTTGGGTGTTGTACATGTCCAAGATTCTACTCCGGTGTGTGACCGGCTTCACCGGCTTCACTTTCTCTCTAGTAAGTTGGTGGAGTTATAGCTAAAAACTCCCACTTCGGGCGAAACGAAGGAACCTTTCCAAGAGTTGGGTGGATCTTGGTTTTGAATGTTCCTATGTCCTAAACTAACACAACCAAGCAAAAAAGTCCACTGGCCTACCCTCTTTCGACTCTGTTCAAAGGGGTACACGGGAACTTTGCATTTTTTCCAGCGAGTCTAGAATTTCGCCGAAGCGGGGCTCCGGAGCGTCGGAAACCCACCAAAATCTAGGTGGTTCCATACCATATGTATACAAGTGTGTTGGGTGTTGTACATGTCCAAGATCCTACTCCGGTGTGTGACCGGCTTCACTGGCTTCACTTTCTCTCTAGTAAGTTGTTGGATTTATAGCTGAAAACTCCCACTTCGGACGAAACGGAGGGAACCTTTCCAAGATTTGGGTGGATCTTGGTTTTGGATATTCCTATGTACTAACCTAACACAACCAAGCAAAAAATACCACTGGCCTACCCCCTTCGACTCCGTTCAAAGGGGTACACGAGAATTTTGACTTTTTTCCAACGGGTCAAGGGTTTCGCCGAAGCGGGCTCCGGAGCGTCGAAAACCCACCAAAACCTAGGTGGTTCCATACCATATGTATACAAGTGTGTTGAGTGTTGTAGATGTCCAAGATCCTACTCCGTGTGTGACCGGCTTCATCGGCTTCACCCATGTGTTGGGTGTATATTTTGAAACTTATAGATGTTTATACATGATATACCTTTTTGTGAAGTTTTTTTTGAATAATTTCTCAAAGATCAAGTTTATCATTTTCCATAGAAACTAGTACACATAAAAGGACTCTATGCCAGATGATACCTTTTTTTAAGGTTTTTTTCACTTTATTTGTTTTTTTTAAAAGGTCAAAATGACCACCATGACTATTTATCAAAAGAGGTCAAATTTTCTAAAACTATCGATGTTTCCGTGATGCAAAAGATGATATGGATGTCATATTTGAATTCCTCTCATTTTTCTAATCGACTTAGACATTTTATTTGTCAAATTTCGATTTACGGATTTAAAGATATGAATTATTCTATTTTAAATGTAAAAAGGAAAAAATAAAGTAAAATTCATTTTATTGTTATTTATACAAAATATACTATTACATAATCATTGTTACTTATTCAAACAAAATTTTAAAATTTAAACATTGAAAAAGTGTAACATCGTAACCGAGAGGTTAATAAAATTTAAACATTGAAAAAGTACTTTGACCAATGATTAAGTGTGTAATTAGAGATTAAATATGTGGCAAAGTGGGAAATTTCGAAATAGAAATAAAATAGAATTAAAAAGTTCAAAAAAAAGTTTTAAAAATAAAAAAAAATTCAAGAAAATGAAAATTATTAGAAAACCCCATGCCGACGACAAATACGCCGACGGCCCGATTTTGGCCGTCGGCAAAGCCTATGCCGACGGCTATTTGATTGCCGACGGCTATTTGACCTAAGCCTACAAGGACCTACGCCGACCTGCCGTCGGCGTAGGCTAGGCCGACGGTTTTTGGGCTTTTGCCGACGGTTGCCGTCGGCTTAGTGCCTGCGTCCTGTAGTGGGACAACCAAATAAAATCTCTACGATTTTACACATGAGTCAAACTTGTCTAACTTTCAAATTTAAGTATCAAATCTATAATCAAAATAGCGGTAGCTAAGTATAGAATTTTTTCTGATCAAGTTACAAACAGCTAGGTCCGGCACTCAGGTGTGTGTTACTGACTAAGAATTACTCCCACTTCTTTGTAGTTATGTACACTGTCGCTCGTATGCATGCCCATGCAGAAGTGCAGGCGATTGAAGAGATCTATCATGCATGTGCTTAATCCAACCATAAATTTGTACCTTCCCGTGCGGCTGGTTAAACCTTATAAATTGCTAGCTGAAGGTTGTGTAGCTTGGTCCAGACGTGTTTCAGTGCGTGGACCGCTGTTATTATTGTGTCCCAAGACCTCGTTCATTTTGACGTGCATGCAGCATTCATGCTCGCTAGCTGTTGTCTGAGTAAGCCACAATCCAACTGACACGAATTAGTTAGAGGTAAAAAAAGAATTAGTTAGAGGCACAAAGATTATGCATGCGGTTATGAGCTTCTACAACTCATATATTGTTGTATCCTGGAGAGGATAGATATATTGCGTAAGAGCAATACCATCCATATCCCTAGTCGATAGCAATTTTAAAAATAATGACAGTTAAAAAGGAGCACAATTAAGCCATATGTAGAACGGTGTGAAATTGTACTTCCATATAATCCTCCACCTGAGGGTTCAGTTTGTAGTCTTCTACTCCGCTCCAGTATATTTATGGTCTTTTTGATTCATAGGATAGAAAATTCAGATGAATAGGAAAGACCGAAAGAGATAGGAACAAGAATGGATGGGGGTTGTAAAACTTTCCTCTTTCCTTTTGCATAGGATCCAAAGAATGAGATCTGAGTGGATTTTCCTTTTTCTCTACGTTGTGCCTTGAAAGTGAGACCCGAAAGAAATTTCCTCTAATTTGCCCCTGCACCATCCTATGAATCAAAGGAGTGAGCGGTAGCATCTCTGGAAAATTTCCTAACCCTTTAAGTTCATCCATGTTCCTCAAAATCAAATGAGCCGTATCTTAACAACATGAGCTGCCCGGCAAGCTCGTGGTTCATCTATGCCTCACCTGAAATTGCCATTTGGAATTCTAGGCTCGAGTGAGTCCAATGTTTAAGAAACCCAACAATATTCCTTTGGGCTTTCAGAAAAATTGACATGAACATATGGATGCAATCTTTGCCGGTATACGTTTTCATGAAATACATGTATTTACATATAGGTGCACAAAATAGAAAACCTCTGCCCCAACAGTAGCCACATATACCCTCTCTCCCAACCCTAACCTAGAATTTATATCGGCGATGTCCAAAGCGCCCTCCCTCATCGTGAAAAAAAACCTCTTTTAGGAGGGTGGCGGAGGAGCTCTCATTGATCTTCGCATGTGCTGGCGGTCAAACCATTGGGATGGCAACCATGCGCATGCACATCCAATCTCAGTCGCCAGCTAAAGACGAAATTTCCATCGACCTTATTGTGGACGATGTGGTGGGTGTTGAAGGATAATCTTTGGACACTCAGCGACTGTAGTTCCGAAGGATCAAGAGTGCATTTATTTGTTCGATATAGGGCTTAGGCCAGTAGGCAATGCGTGAACATGTATATTGCCTTCGGAATTTATTGATATGGAGAATACAAAGGTATGATTACAAGGGATCTTGGCGAGTTGTACAGGGAACTCAGCAAGATGATGAACTAGGGTTTAAGGGCCATATGGTGGATTGCGATGATGCATACGTATGTCGCATGACGATTACTTGATCAATCTCCGGCCCCTTCTCCCATCGTGTGTCCTCTTTATTTAGGCGTAGGTCTTGAGAGTCCTTCCCTTTTAGGTGGAGATCTTCTTGTCTTGAACTCCAAGCCTTTGGGAAATATTCTTCGATATCTTGAGTTCGGCATGTCGTATCTTGAATGTGCTCTGGGTATTGTCTCATCTACACCCTTCAATACAACACTCTCACCCGATCTAAAATATCATATGTCGTCCAACAAATCTACTTCCATATGCATGATCTTCGTGAACCACACTTCCTTCTCATCAAACGTATATTCCGTCATCTCAAGGACACACTTGATCTTGCTCTCATTCTACATCGTACAACCTACCATTCAATGGTTACATACTCAGATGCTGATTGGGTTTGTTTTTTCGGACACACGCCATTCGACATGAGTGTATTGTGTTTTTTGGGCGATAATCTCATATCATGGTCGTCTCATCAGCAACCTATGGTTTCTCGGTCTAGCGCCAAAGCTGAGTACCCTGCTCTTGGTATCACTGTTGCTGCCTACTGCAAGAACTACGAAGGCCTATTGGCAACACACCAATTGTTCCAATGACATTTACTCTGTACGACACTACCGCACTATGTCAGTGATGTCTATTTATCGAAAACCCAATACAACACTACCGCACTAAGCATATCGAACTTGAAACATTTACTCTGTACGAGAGAAAATGTGGCTCACGACACCCTTCAAGTCCTTCACATTCGGTCAAGCTCTTAGTTTGCTGACATATTCACCAAGGGTCTTCCGTCAGCATTATTTCATGAATTAAGGTCCAGTATTCACATCGGTGATGTCCAGTGTTTACACGGGGGCGGGGGGGGGGGGGGGGGGGGGGGGGGGGGGGAGAGTTCTTGTATAATAATTCTCCCTTGTATTTATGTATATATTGAGGACAAGATCCCTAGAGGCGTGCATTGAGCAGCCGGGTTTGTATCATTGCAACAAGGCAAATGGTTCGTCACGGTTGACGGTTTTCGATGTGCGTTCACACCGGCAGCATGTATATCTCGCACCCTTTTGATTTGAGGCACCTCATCGCAAACGTTGGGGCCTTCGTGGCTAACACATTAGTGACATGAATATAGCGATGAGCCATTTTTGTTGTTGGCAGAGTGGGGTTTCACCCTTGTCCAATATGTTGTTCTGTATTAGTGTAAACATACATTAACGATGACAATGACTTAAACATGTATTCTTCATCTTTGTTGTGAATAGTGACGTACAAATATTTAGCTAGTGTGCATTACACATACCAGTCAGGGGCGGATCCAGGATTTGAGTATAGGGGGGACGATGCCGCGACAATAACCACACAAGTAAATAAGATGTCGGATAACACACAAATATATCGTCTTTTATGCTTTTGGTTTTTGTTATTGTAGATTTAGTACCTAATCACTCCGTTCACTTTTTATAAGGCATTCTTACTTTTTTGAAAATACACGTATCTAGATATATTTGGTGTGTAGGTTCACTCATTTTAATGCGTATTTAGTTATATTAAAATATCTAGAATGTGAACAGAGTGTGTACAATATTTAATCAGGAGTATGCAACTGAAGTAGTATCAGAAATTACTCCTCTCCCAATTAGATTTACATTTATACAATACTAAGGTGGTGTGTAATCATTTTCTCTTTTCTTGGGGCGTAGCGTGCTTCAAAAACAAATACACTATTCTTCCAATCAATCTTCACTCTTGTACTGTGCAAGTCTACGTTGATTAATTTACAGCTAGACTGGAAGTTCCTAACTACTAGTCTGCAACTTCGGATCGATGTGAAAAATACTAATTAACTAGTATGTATTTCACAATCGGTAAAAAAAATTGCTTAACGATAGATTTTACGATCACATACCTAGGTCGGAGGATTAGGGCTCGCATGGCCAGGCCGCCTTGTTTGAGACTCGGATAACCAAGGCGTCGCGGCACTCACCGACGCACGCCGCCGTGGAGATTACGGCGAGAGTCGAGGATATGTCCAGTGAATCCCGGCGGCGCTGCTGGTATGCCCTAACTGCCGAGCGGACTGCGACAATCAAGTCGAAAGGGTGCTCGGGCAGGGGTAGATATTGCTGGGCTTGCGTACGTTCTCTTATTATTCTCCTCATTGCTGGCTATTTCGTGAGGTAGAGGTATTGCTGGGCTTGGCCAGTTAGCCCATGCAGAAGTATACTTGTGCTAATGGCCCGTACTAATTACAATTAACGAAACCTACTACTCGCTGTACTACTAGCCCCCGGTGAAACCTGTTGGGGGTGGCCGGACCATGGCGGGGGCCAGGCCCCCGCTCGCCCCTCCCTGGATCCGCCACTGATACCAGTCCAATCGTCAATCTGACGTATCAAACACACACATGTGTGTTTAGTTAGGTTTATTGTAAGGGCCAGTGAATTGAAGGACAAACCGATGGATACCGGTCACCATTGAATGGGTGCAACGAAATTTGAGGGGACCATATGCACATATATATTTCTGGATACCACTCTCTTTCCATATGATTGTCTTGGATGCCATGTCTTGTAACCAACTAATCATCCGGTCAAAATTCTTGGATACCATGACTTAACATTTGTAGATCGAATGCATCTATGCGTGAAATTAGTTTTTCAGTTTTTTTCCAAAACTTCTAAATACGTTTTTGTTCCCACTAGTAGAAAATGGGTCTTTGGTCCAGAGCCGTCCCAGCCATTAATCCCGGTTCAGAGAAAAACCGGGACCAGTGCTGCCGGTTCGAGCTGCCAGGCCCCGTGGAGCATTGGTCCCGGTTCGGTTGGGGACATTAGTCCCGGTTCGTGGCACGAACCGGGACCAATGCTCCAGAGCCAGACACGTGGCGTGCCGCGGAGCTTTGGTCCCGGTTCGTGTCTCGAACCGGGACTAATACCCCTCCCCTGCCTATATATAACCCCCCTCTTCTCTCCTCTGTTTTTTTTTCTTGGATTGGTGGGAAGTGGGTGCTAGTTTTTTTTTCCTTTGCCACGCACAAGATGTGTTCGATGAAATGCCCGACCCACACTTAAGTTCACACAAAGATATCCTCGACCGAGGTTAGCAACTTTATCCTTTTCATCTGTAATTGATACAGAAATATTGCACGTGTCGATGTACGGTGGTCATTTCACTATTCAAGATGTTATTGTAATGGTATTTGATAAACTTAATTATATGATGCAGATGGATGCACGGATGCGATGGATGTACGGCGAACGACGCAGTTCCGAGTTTATTGCAGGCCTGCATAAATTTCTCGATGTGGCTGAGGCAAACAAAGTGGATAATTTTATGCCTTGTCCATGTGAGAAGTGTCGGAACGTCAGGGAGTACTCTAACCGAAAACCATTCAAGACCACGTGCTTCGGAGAGGTTTCATGCCCAGCTATAATTGTTGGACCAAGCACGGAGAAAGAGGGGTTAGGATGGAAGACAATGAAGAAGAGGAGGATGATGACAACTATCCTATGTTCCCTGAGGAATGCGGTGATACTGTAATGGAAGACGTTGAAGAAGAAGGAGGTGAACATCGGGCATCAGATGAGCCCGCTGATGGTCTTGGTGGGGTCATTTCTGATGCAAAGCGAGAATGCGATACAGAAAAGGAGAAGCTAAAGTTGGAGGCCATGCTAGAGGATCACAAAAAGTTGCTGTACCCAAATTGCGAAGATGGCAGCACAAAGCTCGGTACCACACTGGAACTGCTGAAATGGAAGGCAGAGACTGGTTGTTCTGACAAGGGATTTGAGAAGTTACTGAAAATAATGAAGCCGAAGCTTCCAAAGGATAACGAATTGCCCGAGACTACATACGAAGCAAAGAAGGCTATCTGCCCTCTAGGATTAGATGTGCAGAAGATACATGCATGCATTAATGACTGCATCCTGTACCGCGGTGAGGAGTACGAGAATATGGATAAATGCCCGGTATGCAATGCACTGCGGTACAAGATCAGACAAGATGACCCTGGTGATGTTGAGGGCGATGACGAGCCCCCCGGAAGAGGGTTCCTGCTAAGGTGATGTGGTATGCTCCTATAATACCACGGTTGAAACGTCTGTTCAGAAACAAAGAGCATGCCAGGTTGTTGCGATGGCACAAAGAAGAGCGTAAGAAAGACGGGAAGTTGAGACACCCCGCCGATGGGTCCCAGTGGAGAAAAATCGACAGAGAGTTCCCGACATTTTCAGATGACGCAAGGAACTTAAGATTTGGTCTAAGTACAGATGGCTTTAATCCTTTTGGGGAGCAGAGCTCCAGTCATAGCACTTGGCCCGTGACTCTATGTATCTACAACCTTCCTCCTTGGTTGTGCATGAAGCGGAAGTTCATTATGATGCCAGTGCTCATCCAAGGCCCGAAGCAACCCGGCAACGACATTGATGTGTACCTAAGGCCATTAGTTGATGAACTTTTGCAGTTGTGGTCCGAACCAGGTGTACGTGTGTGGGATGAGCACAAACAACAGGAATTTGACCTACGAGCGTTGTTGTTCGTAACCATCAATGATTGGCCTGCTCTTAGTAACATTTCAGGACAGTCAAACAAGGGATACAATGCATGCACGCACTGTTTAGATAAGACTGAAAGTATACATTTGGGAAACAAGAATGTGTACCTGGGGCATCGTCGATTTCTTCCGAACAGTCATGCCGTAAGAAAGAAAGGCAAGCATTTCAACGGTGAGGCAGATCGCCGGAAGAAGCCTAACCTCCCTGATGGTGATGTTATATATGACATGGTCAAGGATTTAGAAGTAATCTTTGGAAAGGGTCCTGGCAGTCTATCTGTTCCGAATGACGCTGACAACCACGTACCCATATGGAAGAAGAAATCTATATTTTGGGAGCTACCCTATTGGAAAGTCCTAGAGGTCCGGTCTTCAATCGACGTGATGCACGTGACGAAGAATCTTTGCGTGAACCTGCTAGGCTTCCTGGGCGTGTATGGGAAGACAAAAGATACACCAGAAGCACGGGAGGACCAGCAACGTATGAAAGACCCATACAACAAGCAGACGGATAAAGGGCGTCAATACTTAAGCAGCTACGCTCTTACCAAAGCAGAGAAGGAAATCTTTTTTGAATGCCTGAGCAGTATCAAGGTCCCGGCTGGCTTCTCGTCAAATATAAAGGGAATAATAAATATGGCAGAGAAAAAATTCCAGAACCTGAAGTCTCATGATTGCCACGTGATTATGACGCAGTTGCTTCCGGTTGCATTGAGGGGGCTTCTACCGGAAAATGTTCGAGTACCCATTGTGAAGCTATGTGCATTCCTCAATGCAATATCTCAGAAGGTCATCGATCCAGTAACTCTACCAAGTTTACAGAAGGCTGTGGTCCAATGTCTTGTCAGCTTCGAGTTGGTGTTCCCCCCATCATTCTTCAATATTATGACGCATCTCCTGGTTCACCTAGTCGACGAGATTGCCATTCTCGGTCCTGTATTTCTACACAATATGTTCCCCTTCGAGAGGTTCATGGGAGTCTTGAAGAAATATGTTCATAACCGTGCTAGGCCAGAAGGAAGCATCTCAAAGGGCTATGGAACAGAGGAGGTCATTGAGTTCTGTGTTGACTTTATTCCTGACCTTAAGCCGATTGGTGTTCCTGAATCGCGGCATGAGGGGAGACTGAGTGGAAAAGGCACGCTAGGAAAGAAAGCACTGATATGTAGGGACGGGCATTCTTTAACTCAAGCACACTACACAGTTCTACAAAGTTCCACCTTCGTGGCTCCGTATATCGAGGAACACAAGAATTATGTACGCTCCAAGAACCCGGGGGAGGCTGACTCCTGGATTAAAGAAAAACACATGGAGACTTTCGGCAGTTGGTTGCGATTACAGCTCATGAATGACACCACTGTCGGAGATCAGCTCTACTTGTTGGCCGCGTCACCATCTTCGACTGTATTGAATTTCCAAGGGTACGAGATAAATGGGAATACATTTTACACGATCGCCCAAGATAAAAAGAGCACCAACCAAAACAGTGGTGTCCGCTTTGATGCAACAGACGAGAATGGGCAAAAGGACACATACTATGGTTACATAGAGGAGATATGGGAACTTGACTATGGACCTACTTTTAAGGTCCCTTTGTTTCGGTGCAGTTGGGTCAACATGAATGGAGAAGGGATAAAGGTAGACCAGCTGTACGGAATGACAACAGTGGATCTCAAGAATCTTGGTTGTTACAGGAACGAACCATTCGTCCTAGCCAATGATGTGGCTCAGGTTTTCTATGTGAAGGACATGTCCTCCAGACCGAAAAAAAGAAAAAAAAAAGCAAACGAATACATCAGACGATGAGCCAAAGCGTCACATAGTTCTTTCAGGGAAAAGAAACATCGTGGGAGTCGAGGACAAGACAGACATGTCAGCAGATTATGATAAGTTTGATGAAATTCCGCCCTTCACAGTGAAAACTGACCCAAGCATCCCGTTAAATAATGAAGATGCTCCATGGTTACGGCCGAAGCGATCATAGGCCAGGGACATACGCGAAGAAGGGTTCATGGCATTTATGTAAATCAATGTAATGTATTAAACCTTTATGTGATGTGTAGTAATGTATTAAACCTTTATGTGGTGAAAACCATAATACATAGCTCGGGTCCATTTTTATTTAACCATAATACATCACGAATAATATCACTAACTTTTGTCGGGTCCTAAGCCACGGGGTGCTGAGCGGCGGCGCTGCGCACCCAAAGAGCAGGAACCATCACAGGGTCAATACTCACGTGAGAAGGATCCCTATGAAGAACCATCCACCAACCGGGACATCGTCGCCGAGATCTGAAAAAATGAGTGGGGAATTTGATCAAACACCTAGGTAGGGGAGGGAGAGGGCAGCACCTTGGTAAAAACACGCCCAAAACACACGGTTTCCCCGTCATACAGCCCAACGGTGGCTCGTGAGTGACTGCATATCAAATGCACCGTTGGGCTGTATGACGGGAATCCGAATGCTTTGTATACCAAAATGCTTTGTAGATAGAACAAAACATACGGTTTCCCCTGCATCCGTCAGCCCACCGGTGGCTCGTGAGACGGCAAATCGGCCTTCGATCCAAACAGCGGCAAGACGTCTCTGATGATCTGCAACCGTCCTAACAAGTGTTGGAGATGTTGCTAATCATCAGAGATCCTTGCCGCTGCTTGGATCCGACCGAGGGGAGGGTTCACCTTCAGCCTCCGCTCTAGGAACTCCTGCCTCTCAGAAATCTTGCTCTCTGCTACCGTGTACTGCCAAAATGAACTACAATGAGTAGACACTGAGTGCTGAACATGTCCGGGAGGGGGCTATATATAGGGTACGTGTGCTTCTTTAGTCCCGGTTGGTAACACCAACCGGGTCATGTGGCTCACGAAGTGGTCGTGATACTGCTGATCCAACATCTCACAATCCCTCAAAAGAAACACACCCCTGATCCAACGTCTCACAAGCGCTTGAAAGAAACACACGATCCGTGTGCTTCTTTAGTCCTGGTTGGTAACACCAACCGGGACTAAAGGCGGGCTTTGCGGTCACGACACGTGTCCTCCCCAGCGCTGCCCTGGGCATGTGTCCTCCCCCAGCGCTGCCCTGGAGGTCTTTATATATTGTTGCCGACGGGGTAAACCCTAATCCACCATTCCTAGCCACGAACGCATCGTCTCCACGAGATGGATCAGCCACGCCCGCCGCAGCGCCTTCTGGACGAGGTCGAGCGTGCTCGGCAGAGCGCGCTTGGGCGCAACCGCGGGAGCCTATCCCGCCGTATGCCCACGAGCCCGATGTGGAGAGGAATGCCTAGCTACCGGCCTCCTGCTCCACCAGGTGCCGCCGCACCTCCACCTGGCGCCGCTGCACCTCCACCAGGCGCCGCCGCTCCTCCCGCGGAGGAGGAGGACGACGACTTCGACTGGAGCGACGACGGGGAAGAGGGTTGTGGGTTGCAGATACAGGAGGCCATGGAAGCCTCCCTCCAGTCTGTCCGTGACTACCCTGTCCAGCGAGCCAAGACTGCCTACCAGCTCAAAGCGAAGGAGGCTTCCGAGCTGGATTGGGCGCTGAAAGACTCATCCTCCATGGATCTTGCCCTCCGCCGCAAACGTGCGCGCGAGAACCGGGCGGCCGCCCACGGGGCTGGCTCCTCCCTTCGTTCCCCCTAATCCTACGGCCTTCGAGCCAGCAAGTCCGTCTATGTAGAATAATGTTGGCGATGTTGGATCAGGGGTGTGTTTCTTTCAAGCGCTTGTGAGACGTTGGATCATGTGTAATAATGTATTAAACCTTTTATGTAATGCATTCTATGGAATGTATTAAACCTTGATGTGGCTCATGAAGTGGTCGTGATACTGCTGATCCAACAGCTCACAGTCCCTCAAAAGAAACACACCCCTGATCCAACGTCTCACAAGCGCTTGAAAGAAACACACGATCCATGTGCTTCTTCCTTATTGGTGGGATTCTCACTATATATATGTAGTCATGCATGGCCTCCATTGGCATAGTACATCTAAACTCATATCTGCAACCTCATCACTCTCCCATGGCTTCCACCGTACCCACTCTAACCTACTCGGAGGCGGAGGCGCTTTGCGCCTCGAACTACCCCTGCCCGCCCGGCTACGACGTCCCCGCCGGCTGGAGGCTGAGCACCGGAGGCGTGCCGGTCCTCCTGTCCCTCAACGTTTGGCGCGCCGGGCGGCCATCACGAACCACTACTACCCCGAGCTCACTCCGGAGCAGCGGATGGATCCCCGCTGGACCCCACCTCGGCGTGCCGGTCCCTTCATCAATCGGCGTGAGAGGGCGCTCGCCAGGTACGACGAGGACGGCCCGCCTCCTTCGAACTTCAACGGCAAAATGACAATAATAATGTAAAATTGATTTTGGATTATTTATTCAAATTCAAACACTTTTCATGTTGAAAGTTTTGTCAATTCAAAATATGCAATAAAGTTAATGCATTTTTAATTGAAAATGGCAAAATGGTTAATAATTTGTATAGTTAGAATAATTATTTTAGAAAACAGAAAATGGTTTTGGATTATTTATTCAAATTTAAACACTTTTCATGTTGAAAGTCTTTTCAGATTCAAAACCATTTGAAATTCATATTCAAACACCTAAATAAGAAAAAAAAGGCGGGAACAACATTCAGAACTGAAAAGTTTGAAATAATTTTGAAGAAGGACTCATTGGTCCCGGTTTATACGAAGAACCGGGACCAATGAGTCCATGGACGCGCGAGGCAAATCTGGCATTAAATTGCCAACTCATTGGTCCCGGTTGCTCCCACGATATAGGAAATGTATAGGATTTTAGTATAGTAAATAGGATTTTTTTTGTATAGGAAATTTTAGGAATTTGTATAGGATTTTTAGTGTTAGGAATTTTTTATTGGAAAATGTATAGGATTTTAGTATAGTAAATAGGATTTTTTTGTATAGGAAATTTTAAGAATTTGTATAGGAATTTGTATAGAATTTGTATAAGAAATGTATAGGAAATATTAGTGTTAGGAATTTGTATAGGATTTTTTTTGTATAGTAAATAGCATTTTAGGAAATTTTAGTGTTAGGAAATTAAAATAACATGTTTTCCAAATTCATGGATTTGCATTCACATATGTACAAATGAGCATCGAGGTACTAACACTTCATGGATTTCCCAAATTCATTCCATGTCACAACATGTTTTATCATAATAGCCTAAATTGTGGTACATGCTTAATTACATTTAACCATGTTAACCGTTAATAAAGAATAACCTTGCCATTTTTTTGTGTTAGGGAAAAAAATTGTGTTAGGAAAAAAAATGTGTTAGGAATTGTTAGTACTGTGTTAGGAAAAAAATTGTGTTAGGAAAAAAAATTGTGTTAGTAATTGTTAGTACTGTGTTAGGAAAAAAATTGTGTTAGGAAAAAATTTTGAGGAATTGTTAGTACTGTGTTAGTAAAAATTAAGAAATAGCTTGTTTAAGAATATTTAAAGTGTTAGCAAAATTTATGTGTTAGCAAAATTAGCAAATTAAGGTGTTAGCAAAATTAGCAAATTTACTTTGTATTCACATTTGCATTCACATATCCGATTCACATTTTGTGCATTGTTAGCAAAGTTACCCAACTAAAGTTTTGTGCATTGTTCTTAATTTGCAGAAACTATGGAACGAGACGAAAATCAGGAAAACATCCTCGAGGATATAATCCGCGGGCCGGAAGATGTTGGCGATGTCACCTCGCAGTTTCTGAACAACTCCGGTGAGGGAGATGAGTCTCTCAACCGAAGAGACGGCTCCGGTGAGGTAGAACCCGACGGCTGGGGTGAGGGAGAAGTCGGCGAGGGAGAAGCCGACGAGGGAGAAGCCGAAGGCTCCGGTGGAACATTAAATGTTGCAAACTCCGGCGAGGTGCATATACATATATTAATGAAGCCGAAGATTGTATTAATTAAGCCTCTGCTGTCTATATACATATATTAACGCTCTTTCTTCTTTTAGCCCTCCGGATCGAGCAAATCTTCTGTAAGGACAAAACGAGGCCCAGCCAAAAAGTTGGGCGACCAAGAAAGGTACAGGATCGAAAAAGTCGCTGAAGACGGCACACCGACTGCTCCCCCTGATGTTAAAAATAAAATGGTAAAGCAATGCGGAGTTCTTGTTAGGGACTACATCCCGATCACCGTTCGAGAATGGCATCAGCCAAAGGAGGGAGGAGTAAGATATGTCGGCGAGGTGGGCAAAAAAGACTTTGGAGAAAGCTCATGCTTAATTTCACCCTGCCGGCGCCAGAGGTGGATCCAGATGAGGAGGATCCAAATGAGGCAGAAAAGATTGCCCGGCAAAACATGGAGCAAAAAGTCAAGGACTGGGCTCTTAAGAAGATGGCCGAGCTATTCAAGAACTGGAAGAAAAGATTGAACACGAGTTTGTCGAGAAAAATAAGACTCCGGACTTCGATAAAGGGTATGAGAAGATAAGGGACGACTGGGAAGAATTTGTGGCGTACAAGAAATCGGAGGAAGCTCAGGAAAAGTCTGCAAAAAATAAGGCAAATGCTGCTAAAAAGATCTACCACCATACTATGGGGCCTGGTGGCTACGCCTTTAGCATGCCTAAGTGGGAGAAACTTGAGGCGGACCTGCTGGCTAAAGGGATCACTCCAGAGCCACTCGCATGGATCGAACGGGCAAGAAATTGGTTTTACGGGCATGGGGGCACGTTGGACGCAGAAGGGAAGTGCATATATAACAGAAGACACAAAGATAAGCCCCTACTACCCATCGAAGGCATTAGAAATGCAGTAAAGGATGTTGCAGAGGGACGGTTCATTCCCGATAGAGAGGATGACGAGCTCACACGCGCCCTTGGGAATGAGGAACACGACGGACGAACACGAGGCGTACCAGGCTCCAAGCCCAAGACAATTGCGATTCCCGAGCACAGGAAGAAATTTCCTGATAGAAGCCATCAGAGGAGAAAGGAAAGGGAGGCAATGGAAGCACGCGCTGCTGCAGACCGGCTGCGTAATATAGAAGAAGAATTAAAGGCAGAAGGATCAAATTGCCGCACTTAGCCAGCAAGGTACTAGCGGCCAATCTCAGCGGCACATGGTAGAAGCTGCATGCGATGGTACCGGCGGCCCATCGAATCGGAAAAGCAGCGTGGCTTCCACGGAGCTCCAGGATGGTACTGATGATGCACTGACGGTGGCTCCTCTTCGTCGCTACCCAGTGGATGATATCACGGAGAGCACACCTTGTGAGCTACATGTGAAAGTTTTTAACTTAACCATGAAGGTGGCGGTCGGCTATGCCGTACCAATTGGACCTAATCCAACTTACCATTTCTCTCCGGTTCCACATGGCTACGCTGTTGTCGGGGTGGATGAAGTGATGAAAGATTTTGAGGAGCTGAAGCTGGAACACCCTGCAGGTGAAGATGGGGAGGTGCTTGAACTTGGAGAAGCCAAGAAAGGGACCATTCTATGGCCAAAGGAATTCATCGTGCTTCCAAACTGGCAGCCAAGGCCATCGACTCCTCACCAGTCTCCAGCGCAACAGTCCTCTTCACCGCCTCAGCATTCTCCAGCGCAACAGTCCTCTTCACCGCCTCACCAGTCTCCAGCGCAGCCGTCTCCACCGCCGCGTCAGCCGTCTGCCGCCGCCTCAGCCGTCTCCGCCCACCGCTGGTACTATGAGGGGTAAGCGATCACCGAAACGTAAAAGGTCGCCCCTCCCAAAAGTACCTCATAAGAATCTTCCCATGAGACCTTATGACCGTACGGTGGAGGAAAATGCCGCGATCGCAAATGCCCAACATCAAGAGTGGTTGGCTAGCCTGAAGAAGCCGAAAGCGGCAGAGTTCCCCTCCACCCCAGCAGAAAAAGCCGCCGTCTTCAAAATGCTGAAGACCCTTGAACAACCCCCGCCAAGGCTGACACCAGACTATGACCGCCAGATTCGCAAGTCGGTTCAGGCAAATAAGGAGCGGTCGAAGAGTAGTAGTGCAAGCGGGAAATCAGTTCCCCAGCTCGGAGAACAGAAAAACCAGTCGTGCCCCCCGCTCAAAGTGTTTTCCAATACCGCCGAGGGGTCGAGCACAGGTGATGTCGCTATCGATCCTGAGTTTGTTGCAATATACGGAGAAGCGGCCGCTGCTCATGGCATGTCTATTCAGGACTACTTAGCGCAATTACAAGAGTTCCAGGAAGTAGCATACCAATACCGGTACGGGAATAGTCTCGTCAAACCTGAGCTAGTCAACGGTCTACCAACAAAAATGCGCAGATTGCATAAGTGGTACATGCGAGCCTGTGAGGAAGGGGCAAACTGGATCTACGTGGCCTATAGAAACGAGCATTACGGGCATGGAAATGGCGTGGTAATGATTGAATTTCCTGAATTATTTCAGTTATACCAACAAGACGCCATCGACAAAGCTATCCTCAGTGCCTATTGTCTGTAAGTATTATTTCTGTAATTAAGTCTCTAGCTAGCTCAGCTCGTTCATTGCATGTATAATCTTACTCATCACTATATTAATTATGCAGAATGAAGATTCTCCAATGCAAAAGAGGACAAATCTATGACATTGGGTTCATTGACCCATACTACATTCATCAAGTATCTCTCAAACGTCATTACAACGACACAGAGGATAACTTGGTAAGGGCGTTAAGGTTTAACGAAACCAAAAGGGAAATACTATTTCCTTACAACTACGGGTGAGTGTTACTGTCTTGTACACATTCTATTTCGCTTACTCGATGTTAAGTGTATAATTGATGACTTATGCGTGCGCAGCTTCCACTTTATTCTGCTAATCATTAAACCTGACAAAGGAGTAGTACTTGTCATGGACTCGAAACGTAAACCCCTTGAGGAGTGGGCGGACATGCAGGAATGCCTCCAAGGGTAATTTCAATCATTATGGCACTATATCGGCAACTTTCCGTTCATTCCCTGGTAGCAAGCAATTAATATATAACTCCTTTATTCATTTTCTTTGCCGGACAGGTTGGAAACGGTTCACCGCCAAGGCTAGGGGTATTTGGGCGCCGAGCTTACATTTGAACAAATAAGTGTAAGTTATCATGCTTGATTATTATTCCGCGCATCTCTTTGATTTTAGTTTCAATACCATTATCATGCTTGATTATTATTTTGATTGAACTCTGTTCTCGTAAAGTGCTTGAGGCAGGAACATGGGAATAATTTATGTGGATACTACGTTTGCGAGTTCATTCGCCAGACGACCCAAGAGCGATCCAAGAGCCGGTTCTTAGAACAACTTGAAGTACGTAAACAATATTCACAATTTTAGTTTATTGCCATCAATTGTGTTTAGTTTCATTCATATATATTGACCCCTTCTTTAAATTAGATCGAACGGCTGCGGGACGGTCTTCTACCACAAGATCGCGTACGCGCAATTCAAGAGGAAATTGCGGGATTCTTAGATGCAGAGGTCCTAGATCCAAACGGAGAATACTATGGGCCGGTTAAAATGGGAGTGTAAAAGAGATGTATATATGCATGAAACTCGTGTGTACATCTGGCATTAATTTGTGGTCCGATACGAGTTTACGGGTTTACGATTTTACGAGTTTACGATACTAGTTCATGTGGTCCGATACGAGTTTACGAGATTACGATACTAGTTTACGAGTTTACGATACTAGTTCCGACCTATACGAGTTTACGAGTTTACGATACTAGTTCATGTGGTCCGATACGAGTTTACGATACTAGTTTACGAGTTTACGATACTAGTTTCGACCTTTACGAGTTTACGATACTACTTTACGAGTAGTACCTGCACAGAAATATCGAAGCTTGGCCTCGATATGCCGGCGAGTGAGAGATGGAGAGCACGTCGGCGATGCGAAGAAGGGGGAGACGACGGAGGCACCGGCGAGAGGGAGAGGGGGCACCGGCGAGAGGGAGAGGGGGCACCGGCGAGAGGGAGAGGTGGCCCAAATCGACCCTATACCCTAAATACAAAAAAACAGTCATTGGTCCCGGTTCGTAATACGAACCGGGACCAATGAGTCTCCCCCCACGCCTAGCCAGAACTGGCCACGTGGACCAGCATTGGTCCCGGTTCGTGGACCAACCGGGACCAGCATTGGTCCCGATTGGCCAGTCCCGGTTCGGCAACCGGGACTGAAAGCCCAGCCGAACCGGGACTACAGACCATTTTTCTAGCAATGTCCTAACCTTTCGTATAGTACTCGCTGGAGCCCGACCTCCAAATTGCCTCACTCGTCTCTCACCACTCTCTACTAAATTGGTAAACAAAATGACAAATGAACTAACCGAAATGCACAACAACAACTATTCTAAACAAACGGATCTAGAGCGTGTATGCAGCAAATAGATCAATATAAAAGCTGGAAATGATCACCCCACCTCCGCTGAGCCACGTCACCCGCTATTCCCGGCCGTCCGATCCACGCGATCCGACGGCCAGGAAACAACCACGACCTCTCCCGGAGCGCGCTACAGTACTGCTACAGTGCATGCCGAATTTCTGCCAACCACACGCTGCCACGTCGCCCTGTCACCAGCCGGTGAAACCGGTTCCCAGCCGGTCACCCCCGCGCAAGGATTTTGGCGCAAAAAATTACAAAAAACCCCCCGAAGGACTAACTTACAAATTCGCTAAAAGCTGGAAAGGATCACCCCACCTCCGCTGAGCCACGTCGCCCGCTATTCTCGGCCGTCCGATCCGCGCGATCCGACGGACAGGAAACAGCCACGACCTCTCCCAGCGCGCGCTACAGTACTGCTACAGTGCATGCTGAATTTCTGCCAACCACACGCTGCCACGTCGCCCGGTCACCAGCCGGTGAAACCGGTTCCCAGCCAGTCACCCCCGCGCACGGATTTTGGCGCAAAAAATTAAAAAAAAACCCCGAAGGACTAACTTGCAAATTCGCGAAACACCAGGGACCTCCGTGCAAAAGTGTGCACACAACTCACCCTCCCTCCCTTCTCTCTCACGCGCGGGCCGGAAGTCGCCGCCGACGCACGGCCCGCCACTCCACACTTCCTCGGTCAAATCGGAGCACGCAGGACGCTCCGCCGCCACGTCCTCTCCATCCTCGCCGACAGCCGCGTGCCGGAACGCCCGATCCACGCCGGAATCGTCGACGCCGCGCTCGCCGTCCGCCACCGTGGAAATGCTCGCCGCCGGCGATTCCGGCGACCAAATGGTCCAGCGCGCCGCCTCTCCGGCTCCCCTCCACCTCGCGCGGATCCGCGCGGACCCAGGCCGGCGCGCGCGCAGCTGCTCCAGCGCGAGCTCGGCAGCGCGGCCGCGTCCCCCGCCGGCGGGTGACATCACCTGATGATGTCACATTCGGCCCACCTGTCAGCTTTTAGACATTTTAGTAAATGATTTCCAAATTTTTTTTATTAAGAAACCTGACTTCCTGGCCCATCTGTCAGATATTTTCATAATTGTAAACAAATGATGAAATTCGAACAATTTACAACTTTTAAACTGTATTTCAGAATAATGGACAATTTTTTTTTTTTTCAAATTTAACAAATTTTCAAATTTTACACACAAAAGTTGCACCAAAAAAACAATGCCCACAAAATAATGCAAATAATATTTCAAAATTTCCCAAAACTACCAAATTTCCATACTCTCCACACAAAAGTTGCAACAAAAAACCATTGTGCACATTTCAAAATTTAAGAAAAATTAAAATTTAATAATTTTTCAAACTTTCCACACGACCTAATAAATGCCCATTTTGTTGAAGATTTGTTGGATTAGTTTTCCACATAATTTTCTATTTTTTCACTGGGATTTTTTTTAATTCCAACGGTTTTCAGAATTTTCAATCACAACGGGTACGGTATGCCACCGCACTAAATTTTTCAACAGTACTATCCATTTTAACTTTAAAAAAAACTCCTTCACGATATTATGTCCCTGACAGGTGGGACCATTTTACTTAAACAATCTCCAAAAAATGAGAAACTTTGAAAAAACAACAATTCTGAATCTATCCATCAGAAGAAAATATGGATAACATATCAAAACGATCAGACAAATACATGATATCTATTTATGCGAAAAAACAAACATATTTATATATTTCAGATTGGTAACTATTTGATGCGATCTAGATGCACTTTCTCTAATTATTATGGAATTAAATCCAACAAATATGCATTCCCACTACTTACATACTAAAATTAAATATTAATGGGAAAATATAATCATAGTTCAACATTTCAAATTGCTAAAAAATTGGAGATACTCCAACATATATAGACATGCTCAGGAAAAAAAAATGTCTATTTAGATCTATATATCTCTGTTGTGGAAATGCAGGCTAATTTATCTATGTTATTATATTGTTTCGTGTTTTTTTACGGACAGTTTGTCAACTTCAGTTTATTCCAAAATGAACTGCTAGCAACAAATCAACTTAAGAGTGGAATGGACCAGATACTTTCACATGGCTTCAATATCTTTCAAAGTCGTGTTTTGCTATTGTACAATGCAGTTTTGCTTACACTGTCACGCTGAGCTAAGAAGAAGTACATGTATCAGTCAATAACTAAGTAGAGATCAGATAACCATTGCTGCTGAAGTTATCACAAGGCTTCAAATAACTTTCAAGTTTTACACTGGAGCAATTACACAATGCTGGCTTCTATGCATGATCTAGAAAAATTGGCAACAAAATGCTGCCAAATTTCACGAAGTACAGCCGCTCAGAGAGATCATATCATTTTGCGATCCGGCATTGCATACAACTCTAGATGACATATAAGTTATCCAACAAAATAACTTCATACTATCTGCAATTATATCGACAAATCCCATCAACATATTTGTTTCCACAAAGCTCTCGGCATATAAAACGTGGATGATGGAACATTTTAATTTGGTAGGAAACCTTACCGTTCCCGCCTCATTTTTGCAACTGTATTTCCCTACGGTAAATATGTCGTACGGTAAATACAATGTCGATTTCCCGACGTCCTTGACGTGTAAGACAGTATTATTTTATCTATTTTTTCCTAATTTCTAGCAGTATTTTCCCAATTGTATTTCTCAACTTTTAGTAATTTTGTTACGCTCTTAGAATAGCCTAAAAATATGGAGCTCCCCACATTTTTGGTTTGAATTTCGTAATTTTTTTACCACAACGACAATTAGGGAGAGTTTTAAAATTTTAGACAAATTCCTACTTATTTAAAATGCGAACATTTCTTAGTCAATTTAAACATGATGTTCACGGCTGCAATTTAACTAAGTTTTCAAATTGTCCCATAAATGTTAATCTAACTTTTTTCTTCAGATTAAATGTTAATCTAACTAAATTATCGCTAGAGACGCGGCATGTCATCGAACTCTTCTTCTTAACTGTAATAGCCCAAAGTTTGTGAACCTGAAAACCTGAGAAAATTTTCCACTTTTCTGTTAATTGCATCATGGCATCCATGCATAATCATGTCTCTTTCGAGTTAACACAACAGTTGTATCGAAATGATGTTGAGTTGCTAAAACAAAATGACAAAGTGCTCTAACAAACTTCAACACAATGAAGGCACTCAAAGTTGCAAAACAAAATTTCTTGACATCTTATATTTGTCAAGGAAGTTCCAAGAGCTCAAAACAATATTTTGCAGTTGTCCTAAAATTTCAAAAGGAGCAACATTTTGATTTTAGCAAAAATGCCCTAAACGAACCCTATGAACAAAAGTGGTACAAAACATTTTATTTTGGGACACCAAAATTTGTGGAGTTTCTAAATGCTAAGGGGAGCCTCCCCAAATTTTGGCGTATTTTTCTAAAAATATTTTGGTGTCTAAATAAAATCAGGAAATGCTGCTGGTTTTAAAGATAAATCGGAAAAGGACCTATCCATGATGGAAGAAAACTGCTAGGGGGTTATTTGCAAAATTGGCGTCTTCTTCCTCTGTAGCGACCGAGCTCCTCGCTCGCGTCGCACCAGCTCGCGTCGCTCCGGGCCCCCTCTGCCCTCCCCCTGCAAGGAAGAGAAGCACCACGCGCGCCCCACCTGCTCGTCACCCCATTCCCGGAGATTCTTCCCCGTTCCTCTCCTTTTCTCCTCCCCCACGAGCTCGAACCCTAGCCGCCATGGCCGAGCTTGCCGCCGTCGATTGAAGCCTCCCCGAGCAAAACGAAGACCGTAGGAAGGTCCGCCGTGTCATCCTCTCCGTCCTCGCCAAAGGAATCGAGCCGGGGCCGCCCACATTGTCGCCGCCGTGCTCGTCTCCTCTAACTCCGGCCGCCAGACGTCGATCACGATTCCGGCCATCTCCGTCCACCTCCGGTCCTCCCGAGCACATCCCCGCCACCAGTGTGAGCACGCCGTTCCCCGGAACCTCCCCTTTACCTAGCTAGCTCGCTAGTTCGCCGAAATCGCCGTAGATGTAGCACTTCCCGTCGAACTGGAAAATCCGGTGCCAGCCCCGGAATTTTCCGGAATCTATACCGGATTTAGGAAACTAGTCGTCAACCCGTGCGCTTGCACGGGCTAGTTTGTTTACTTCTATTTGAAATGCTTTTTGGCACGCCTAAAGAAAAGAAATGGTTTTGACGACCTTTTTTAAAATTTTGGTTTATCAAACTATGTAAGAAATATTTGTAAGAACAATGGTTGTATAGTTTGCTTACTAAATTTAAATAATGTTATTACTTGCTAAAAAAATTACAATTGCAAATTGGTTTCATCACTACTAAAAGCATCATTCCAAAATAAACTTGTACCAAATCGGAAACTAACATCAGTTTACATTATAGCATTACCTTAAGAATACATTGACATATGTGGTCAAGAAATGATTCTGATATACCTAAATCCATATTTAATATATGAGATCAATATATCCTTTTTACAAAAAACATGTCCTGATCTCTCGTAGTCCTAGGGAGTGGGATTGAGGGTTTAGCCAGCATAAAGATGGGTGCCAAATATAACAGGGCCTGAAAAGATTATTGGCAGTGTTGATCATGCCAGAACATCAAATCAATTCGACCAAACCATATGACAATGTTTCCAAGACATCTAGTAGATATTTTCTCTTTTTCTTAAGAGAATAGATAAGAAATCGTAAAATATATGCAATTGTTCACTGCCCTCAAATTTGTATATCGGTGAAATGTCACTGAAATGAACTTTTGGATGGTATGCTGAGATGTTTTTAATCTGAATTGCAACTTCATGCAAATAGATAAAATAATATATATACCTCAATCAAAACAATAGAACTGAATGTAGCTTCTGAGAAATCAAATCCAAGTGGAAATTTTCCATTTCATTGTGGCTATCATGACTGCATCAGAACTTCACGGTAAAATATTAAATTTGCACCTAGTAAAATATCATTTTGAGGTAAGCTTGTGTTAATTTTGTGCTCCCAAACAGAAGAGTTAAGAACCTCAAATTGACCTATAATGTGCCAGACTAATTACATGAACATATGTGGGAGAATATCTATGAAACCTTCCAATCATAAATGAAACGTCTCTCATGTATAAAGTTGCATGTTGTTCTAATGTTGACCTATAATTAGACTAATCAGTATCGAATTCGTGATGCGACTAATATTGGATTTAATATGTTCATTCACTGCTGCTTAAGTCGTTAGTAGGCTTGTAGTTGACCAATATGCTCAGAAACTAACTTGTGATCATCTAGAAAGACACAATGTTTTTAAAATTTCATCCAAATTAAATTAGAATTCTTTTTGGATAAGCAAGGGAGCAATTTATCAATTAATGTCATCGCCACATTATTAATCAAAGATCTTCTCACAAAAAATGAAAAACAAAGATGAAGTGGCTAGATAAATTTTGTGTAGTGTACTGAATAAAATCAAAACGAACTTGAACTGAATAGTGCATATTACAAACGAATTTAATTGTCATATAGGAATTACTAAGTGCATAGAGTTATCAATGTTTACTTAATTTGTCTGATTGTAGATAATAAAGAACTATGAGGTGCAGTATCTTCTTCTAAGAATACTACCGATATGCACTAACAAAGAAATATGCAGTGAGCAATACAGAAGGAGTTTAACACAAATAGTGATCCTGAATTGTGTCTTGTTCGCCTCTGTCTGCTATGTTTTCTCTAAAGAACATGTCACTTAGGAGCATAATCGTAGATCCTTGCCTGCATGCACGCATGTAGTAAAAATAACGCACCTGAAGAACATTCCTAGAACTCTCGACCGTGTAGATCCCTGCCCTCACGATCTCATCCACCGCCGCCTCTTCCAGATCGCTTCTCTGTTCTCTCGCATCGCCACTACATCTCCTTTCTCGCCTGGCCACTCTCCTGCGTCATCTCGCCGCCACTAATTTGTCATCTCGTCGCGCCGCGCGCTACCCCCTGGCGGCCTCTTTTTCATCTCTTTGCTCTCAACATGCAAAATTAGACCTCCTGTACAAACCATGATCGTCCTGCAACTTGATCGAACTGTAAACTTGAGAATCATTCTGATTACTCTCAATGTATCTTTCACTATTGCTGAAAATTTAGTAAGTTAACAAATTGTCAAAGACCTAGAGCACATTAGTAGACACCAGAAAATTAGGAGGAGATAGTGATCGCGAATGATTTGAACTGGATAAATAGCGTACATAGTTCTTGAAAGCAGTGACCTGTTTTGATCATGTCCGCCGCCCAAGTCGTTGATGGTGAGGATAGTTCTTGAAAGCACCTGCACGGGCTAGCGATTTCAGAAATATAAATAGGAAGTATTAAAATATTTTGTACGTGGGAAACAAATGAGGATTATGATTATAGAAAAATATTTACCTTGCAAAGGTTAGTGACAGAAGTTTACCAATATTTCCTACTTTTCATGATATCCTGCAAATCACTCAAGCAATAGTCGAAGTCTAGAGTGACAGGGCACATATATAATCTGGCATACCACATATTCAGCACAATTCGATGTGGAAAAAGAGAGGGGTATAGAAATTTAAGCAATACAATGACGCATACCATATTTTTATTTCATGCTTGAGATTACAAATATGCGTGTTAGATCCTTTATCCAAAATTACAACATCTGTCTCCGTATAGAAAAGTCACCGGTGAACACATCCCTAATATAATTAGGCTCGTGGATGCAAACTAAAAGTACAAAGAAAAAGGCAGTGTTATTTAGAAAGTTATTCAAATGCATGATATTGGGAAAAAATTTAAGCTATGTGAATTATACAGACAGCTATTAATAAGTAAGACCAAATAAAGTTATTACCTCCTAAGATACGACTATGATAGCTAGTTGATCCCAATGCATTTACTATTGGAAAACCGAAGCAATCAGAACAATACCTGTATGCTTGACCGGAGAGTGAGGAAACGTGATTAATATGCTGCCTACATCCACAGATCCACTTAATCAGGACGTGAAACACAGGGTACATGTCCAGCACCAGAATAGCTTCTAGATTCACCAATGTGCACGTAAAGATATATCTAGAGCAGAGAATTTAAGGATACATACTTTCTTGCCTGGTGAGTGAGCCTGAAAAGCTGGACGGCATCAGGAACAACTGCATCGCCAGTTCGCCACAATTTTCTTAGCGACAGCCTCACAGATGGTGGCGGACACCCTATCTGGTTCTAAGAGCCGGTGCACATCCTGCTCTTTTAAAGAAACCATCGTGGATAAATATGTACTGGATTACTCATTGCGGTGTGATCAGAACTTCGAATAAGATTCAGCAGTTGGATAGGAACATGATGAGGAGAGCTGGACAGGCTAGATTGGATCGTACCTTTTCGATCAACTCCAGAACGGATGGAATACTCGCTGAGGCGTGCTAACACCATTGGTTAACCTGTGTGATCCGTGCACCTGCGCTATTGTTGTTTCCGATCGCCGGCTGACGGCTGACGGCAGCCGGCTGTAGAGAATAAGCCATGCCGTAGGGCACGCATGGTTTTAGGCTTTTAGCCATTGAGTGCCACGGAGGTAAAGACGTCCAGCGAGAGGAGAAATCGAGGTATACGTAGGGCTACTTAATCGAAGGGCTGCTAATAGATGAGAGCAATATCGGCCGGAATTCCTAGCGAATTAATTAGGGGCTAATATCAAGGATGGTTTGTGATTCGAACTCGAGCGGGGACAGATACGCGCGACTTGCGAGAAGAGTCACGCGTGCGTGTTGGAAAAACTACTTCCATCTAACGGCTCTTAGACAGATCATCGGTAGATCGGATGGACCAAATTTTCTAACCGCGAGGATTAACGTGGTGGCTCGTATGGTGCCTCCAATTAGTAAATATAAGATAGCTACTGGACACGACCGTTTTCACCCGGTATACGCCCGGAATTGGCCCGGAAATAATTCCGGACTTGATTTCTCGGTGCCAAACCCGGAATTATCCGGACCTGAAATCGGATCCCTCCCGGTACCAAATCCGGAATTTTTCGGATTTGAATCCGGATACTCCTTTTAACCTGTTTCAGCTCAATTTTTTTTGGAATTTGATTACAATAAGATTAATCACCTAACCCTGCATCTCTCACATGCTCATGACATTCTCATATGCAAGTTAACCATAGGGTTTTCCTCTACCTTAATCAACAAGTAAATATGTGATTTTACTTAACTCCACGGTATATTCGAGATGTGCCCCTCTAAGCATCCGAACTCCGTTTAAGTTGAATAGCTTGACTCATCCTCCTTCCGGGGATTTAAAATGGCATGTCATCATGTGTTTGCGCATTGCATTGTTAAAGCTTGTGTGGTGATTGATTGTTCTCCCGTTGTCATGCTTCGATAGATCAAGCAGCCGGGGTTACACCGCGATACCCCGACGACCCGTACTACCAGCACGTTGAACAAGGCAAGCGTAATCCCCCCTCTGAGCATATCTTATCCTATGTTTCCGCAAATATTTTCTCCACTATAATATTGCATGCGGTTCCAAATGTCAATTTTATTGGATTAGAGTATCCTATAGTTGCATTAAGTTTCCGATGCCATTATCTGTTTCCCTCCTAATATCCATAGGTTTGTACTGTTGGCCGAAGATACTTAACTATGCTATGTCGATGCTTAGCCATGCTTAGCTACATGTTATTCGTCTGATGTATGTGTCATGTTGGGAACATATGTTGAGATGTTCGGATGATGGTGGAGAAATTGTGGTGACAGCAAATAAAATGCTTAAAGGTGGGGATGAGAGGCCACTGTGGTTGTGGTGCTTTGTCTCGTTCTCGCCGCCTAGGTGCGAGTTCTTTACCTCTTGAACCAAGACTGAGCGTGCAACCATGCGTGAGGCCTATGCAATTGCAGGAACCCTTATTCGACTAAATAACTTGTGAGGGGATAGCCAGGGTCCTCTAGTTCGAACTTCCATTTGCGCGTGCATCATGATGGTGGTTGTGAATGGGATGAGGATTGTGGTGTTAGGAAAATAAGTGGCCGTGGGGCAGGGTGTTGGAGGCACTGAACCTGTCCTATCGCCACTGATGATCCTGGAGAGTCTCGAGCAAGGGAGAAGTCGTCACCGCTCCCACCCAGCCGGCTTTCTAAGGAAGAGAGCTAATTGTACAGGCAATGGGCCGGACGGTACGCGTGGCAAACATTGTACACCCTGCAGGGTTAAATCTTTTCGAAAAGCCGTGTCCACGGTTACGGACGACTTGGGAAAGGATGATAAGATCATAGAATAACTTGAACGGAATGATTAAAACCTGGGTACTAAACGTACCATTCAAGAATGCAAGGTTGTCTTCCTCGAGGGTGATTCGGGGAGGTGCCTTTGTAGAACAGGTACAGTGGTTGATGAAGGTTGATGTTGAGAAATGTGATCAGAAGAAAAGAGTCTCTTCTTACCCCCTTTTTGAAAATATTCTGATTAGTCGTTGCCATAGAGTATGTTTTATGAAATAAAATCAGCTTTATGCAAAACAGCCGTAAAACTTTGAAAGCCTCTTCGAGCTAAAGCTCTATAATTAATCTTGCGAGTTCGTCGAACTCAACGTCGTTTGTTTTGTTTCAGAGGAGGACTTCACCGACCTCGAAGGTGGGTTCTTTGTGGACGTCGACGAGTAGTCTGGGGTTCCCAGGTGGCAGCTTGGGACATCCCGGAACAGCTGGTGCTGGATGTTTATTTGTAGGCCTCTTAGGCCATAATTTGGATCTTGTTGTTAGAACAACCTAATTCGCTTCCGCATGTTGTAATGTTGGGTCTGTGACCTCTGGTTGTAATTTGCTATCTTTCTCTATTATAAGAGTTGAACTATAATGATTAGGGTCGTAGAGTCTGTGATGTGCCAGTTGTTCCACAAGTCTTGATCTCTCTATTATGCATTGATAGTTGTGCCTGTGTTAAGGCATCAATCGGGGTGCTGTGTTGCCGATGATCCATTCCGAGCAACACCTGCCAAAGGTTTTGGCCGGGGATTGGTAAACCCGTAACCTCTGGTTGTATCGCTTAACCGGTGACACACAGCATCACTGTATAGCAGTCGGGTCGGGGCGCCACAAGTTGGTATCAAAGCAGTACTGCCTGTAGGAGACACTTCTACTGGTCGACGTTGAGTCTAGTGTTTGTGAAAATATTTTTAACCTAAAAATGAGTTGTGAAAACCATCTTAGGATTCTTTTTACTGCTTATCTGGTTACCCTCTAATCTTGGAGCAATCTTACCTCGATTTGAGTTAAAAGTTTTACTTCTCATCTGTGACTTCAAAATTATTAGGATAACACTGAAGGTAGAACCCAATACTATGTGTTACGTGGACCTTTAGTGTTATGTGTCCAGTTGCTCCCGCTGCGTTACAATCCTAAATCAACCCAGATGTTTGAACACTGTTACCCAACGAAGGAATAAGTGGTTATCCACAGTATTGTTGGGTTTTAACCCAATGACTTGAACATAAGGTCCCGGATTGTGCCAACTAGAGTGTGTTGAATCATATGGTTCATTAACCATTGCATCTCTCGCTAGTAGCACATGATGCTGATCTTTGACCCAAGTTCTATCGTGTTGATTCCTTGTTAATTGTTACACAAAGTATTATCGTCCCTAGTCTGTGTACTTGAGTAGACGCTAATGCTATTGTTCGACCATTCGGAGAAAGATACTTACTGTGTCTTCCTCCGGCGATCATGGATTTGAAGAGGAGGGAGTTCCTGGACTTGCAACAGGGACGTATGGACCTCCGCACTTATGGTTGTGAATTCAACCATCTCTCCCGTTACGCCCCAAGGGACGTGACCACTGATGCTGACAAGCAAGAGCTGTTCCGCAAGGGTCTAGCTCCGCAGCTTCGCTATGAGCTACTGCCCTTCAGGTTCCAGACCTACCAGGAGCTGTTCAATCAGGCTCTCACTCTTGAGCAAGGAAGAAAGGAACTTGAAGCTTCCAAGAGGCCCGCACACGGGGACCACCAGAGTTCCTCGGGTTCGGAGAGCAAGAAGCGCAGGGTGTTTGTTCCCTACAGCGCTGTGCCGCGTGCTCCATTCATGCCTAGGGCCGCGGGATACAGGCCACCACCTCCGCGCCCCACTACTTCGACATTTGGGTCAAGCGGAAGTGGGTATCGTCCTCAGCTACCGCTCCACCTGGACTCACTTGCTACGCCTGTGGCCAGGCTGGCCACTACTCCAGGGAGTGCCCCCAGAAGGCACCTCTCACGGGAACTCCTGCACGAGCCCCCCCCGCCAGCTGGCAAGGCTGGACCTATTGTGCGTGGTCGCCTGAACCACGTCTCGCTGAAGAAGCTGAAGAGGACCCCGGCGTTCTCATGGGTGAGTTACGAATCAACGGCAATTCAGCTACAGTTTTGTTTGACTCTGGAGCATCGCATTCATTCATATCTATAGCGTTTGCAAAAGACCACAAAATACCGTTCGAGAAGATGAGCCATCCCTTGATCTCCACCTGGCTCTAAATGGCAAACCGATGGTGTTACTCCTGAGGTCCAGATTACTATCGGTTACTACTCTTTTCCTTTCGCTTTGGTAGCTCTGAGGTCAAGTGGCATTGATGTCATACTGGGCATGAACTGGCTAGCCAAATACCGGGCTAATCTCGACTGTGCTGCCAAGACCGTCACCGTGACCAATTCTTCCGGCGACAGTGTTAAGTATTGGTCTGCACTGTCAAGACCTCCATGTTCAATCATACCCAACTCACCTGAGATCCTCCTTTGCTTTATGGAAGGCGAATCCCCTCCTGAAATCCAGGACATACACGTGGTGTGTGACTTCCCGGATGTGTTCCCGGAAGAATTGCCTGGCATGCCTCCTGACCGAAGTGTGGAGTTTGTCATAGATCTACTTCCCGGTACCGCTCCAATTTCCAAGAAGCCCTACCGTATGCCGGTGGAAGAGTTGGCTCTGTTGAAAGAGCAAATTGATCAGCTGTTAGCAAAGGATTTCATCCAGCCTAGCAGTTCACCTTGGGGTTGTCCGGTACTCTTTGTCAAGAAGAGGGATTCTACCGTGCCTCGTCTAGTCTCTGACTATCGACCGTTGAATGCGGTGACAATCAAGAACAAGTATCCTATTCCTCGCATCAATGATCTGTTGGATCAGTTAGCTGGTGCAACGGTATTCTCCAAGATGGATCTGAGGTCAGGATACCATCAGATCAAGATCAGAAAGGAGGATATTCCAAAGACGGCATTTGTTACTCGCTATGGCTCATATGAGTATACCGTCATGTCCTTTGGTCTCACCAATGCTCCAGCTACTTTCATGAGGCTCATGAACTCTGTCTTCATGGATTATCTCGACAAGTTTGTCGTCATTTACATCGATGACATCCTCGTTATTCCAAAACCGATGAAGAGCATGCCGAACATCTTCGTTGGTTCTGACACGACTTCGAGAACACCGCCTCTATGCCAAGTTCTCCAAGTGTGAGTTTTGGTTGGATAATCTTGTCTTCCTTGGTCATGTGATATCCGCTAATGGTGTGGCTGTCATTCCCGACAAGATTCAGTCCATTTTGGATTGGAAAACTCCAATGTCAGTCAAGGACATCCGTAGCTTTCTCGGATTGGCGGGTTACTACCGCCGATTCATCGAAGGTTTCTCCAAGATAGCCAAGGCCCTGACTGACCTTCTCAAGAAGGATAAAAAGTTCGTATGGACGGCCGAAGCTGAAGAGAGCTTCAAAACACTGAAAGCCAAACTCACTCCGCTCCTGTGCTTGTCCTGCCGGACACAGCAAGGATTTCGTCGTCTTCTGTGACGCCTCTCTACAAGGCTTGGGCTGTGTGCTAATGCAAGATGGCCATGTGGTGGCATATGCTTCTCGCCAACTTAAGCCGCATGAGCTCAATTACCCAACTCATGATCTAGAGCTTGCCGCGGTGGTTATGCTTTGAAGCAATGGAGACCATACCTGTTTGGTAACCGTTGCGAGATTTCTCGGATCACAAGAGTCTGAAGTACCTCTTCACCCAGCCGGATTTAAATCTCAGGCAAAGGCGTTGGTTGGAGTTAATCAAGGACTATGATGTGAGTCTGAACTATCAACCCGGCAAAGCAAACGTCGTGGCTGACGCGCTAAGTCGGAAGTCCTATTGCAACAATCTGATGATTGAAAAGGCCCAACCTGCCCTCCATGAAGAGTTCTCTCGTTTGAACTGGAAATTGTTCCCTCGGCTACCTTGCAAATCTGGAGATCAAATCTACTCTTGTAGACCAGATTAAGGAAGCTCAAACCGTGACAAGGGTATTCTAAAAATCAAGGAGAACATTGCTAGCGGGAAGGCCAAATGTTTTTCTGTCAATGAATCCGGAGTTGTTTATTTTGGTGACCGCTTGGTAGTGCCAAAGAAACGAAAATTGAGGGAGCTGATCCTCCAAGAAGCTCATGAATCTCCTCTCTCTATTCATCCCGGTAGTACCAAAATGTACCAAGACCTTCGACCACAATTCTGGTGGACTCGGATGAAACGAGAAATTGCCAAGTATGTTGCTGAATGCGACACCTGTCGACGGGTAAAGGCTGAACATCAAAGGCCTGCCGGCACTCTCGCCCTATTGCAGTCCCGAGTGGAAATGGGATGAAATTGGTATGGACTTCATCACCGGGTTTCCCCGATCTCAAAAGGGCAACAATGCAATCTGGGTAATCATTGATCGACTGTCCAAGGTTGCTCACTTCCTACCAGTCCGTGATGATATACGGGCAAGTCAACTTGCTGACTTATATTTGGCTCGTATTGTTCCATTGCATGGGGTCCCTCTGAGGATCATATCGGACCGTGGAAGTATCTTTGTATCCAAGTTTGGCAGAGTTTCCAAACTGCTATGGGGTCCCGTCTCAACTTCAGTACCGCCTACCATCCTCAAACTGATGGTCAGACCGAAAGAGTGAACCAAGTGTTGGAAGACATGCTTAGGGCATGTGTAATCTCTTTTGGCAAGGGTTGGGAAAAGTATCTCCCTTTCGCGGAGTTCTCCTACAACAATAGCTATCAAGCTAGTCTGGGCATGGCTCCATTCGAGGTTCTCTATGGAAGAAAATGCCGCACTCCTCTAAATTGGTCCGAGACCGGAGAGAGAGCACTCTTTGGTCCGGATGTGATCAATGAAGCTGAGGAGAAGGTTCGAATCATAAGAGAGAATCTGAAGATTGCTCAGTCTAGGCAGAAGAGCTACTATGATAAGCACCATCAGGAAATTCACTATGAAATTGGTGATAAAGCTTATCTCCGCGTCTCTCCCCTTCGTGGCGTTCGCCGCTTCGGTATCAAAGGGAAATTGGCCCCTCGCTATGTTGGCCCTTTCACCGTTCTGGCCAAGCGAGGAGATCTTTCTTATAATTGGAGTTACCGGTCAAATTCCCAAATGTACATGATGTGTTTCATGTCTCCCAACTTCGCCGGTGTTTTAAAGATCCTATCCATGGAGTCAATCATGAAGAGCTAGATCTCCAGGAAGATCTCACTTATCGCGAGCATCCTATCCGTGTCCTGGATGAAGCCGAAAGGAAGACCCGTAACAAGACTACCAAGTTCCTCAAAGTTCAATGGTCTCACCATTCCGAGAAGAAGCAACTTGGGAAAGAGAGTCTAGTCTTCGTGAGGAGTATCCCGACTTCTTTCCGCAATCTTAGAATCTCGGGACGAGATTCCTGTAAGGGGGGTAGAATTGTAACAGCCCAAAGTTTGAGAACCTAAAAACCTGAGAAAATTTTCCACTTTTGTGTTAATTGCATCATGGCATCCATGCATAATCATGTCTCTTTCGAGTTAACACAACAGTTGTATCGAAATGATGTTGAGTTGCTAAAACAAAATGCCAAATTGCTCTAACAAACTTCAACACAATGAAGGCACTCAAAGTTGCAAAACAAAATTTCTTGACATCTTATATTTGTCAAGGAAGTTCCAAGAGTTCAAAACAATATTTTGCAGTTGTCCTAAAATTTCAAAAGGAGCAACATTTTGATTTTAGCAAAATGCCCTAAACGAACCCTATGAACAAAAGTGGTACAAAACATTTTATTTTGGACACCAAAATTTGTGGAGTTTCTAAATGCTAAGGGGAGCCTCCCCAAATTATGGCGTATTTTTCTAAAATATTTTGGTGTCTAAATAAAATCAGGAAATGCTGCTGGTTTTAAAGTTAAATCGGAAAAGGACCTATCCGTGATGGAAGAAAACTGCCAGGGGGTTATTTACAAAATTGGCGTCTTCTTCCTCTGTAGCGACCGAGCTCCTCGCTCTCGTCGCACCAGCTCGCGTCGCTCCGGGCCCCCTCTGCCCTCTCCCCTGCAAGGAAGAGAAGCACCACGCGCGCCCCACCTGCTCCTCACCCATTCCGGAGATTCTTCCCCGTTCCTCTCCTTTTCTCCTCCCCCACGAGCTCGAACCCTAGCCGCCATGGCCGAGCTTGCCGCCGTCGATTGAAGCCTCCCCGAGCAAAACGAAGACCGTAGGAAGGTCCGCCGTGTCATCCTCTCCGTCCTCGCCAAAGGAATCGAGCCGGGGCCGCCCGCATTGTCGCCGCCGTGCTCGTCTCCTCTAACTCGGGCCGCCGGACGTCGATCACGATTCCGGCCATCTCCGTCCACCTCCGGTCCTCCTGAGCACATCCCCGCCACCAGGGTGAGCATGCCGTTCCCCGGAACCTCCCCTTTACCTAGCTAGCTCGCTAGTTCGTCGAAATCGCCGTAGATGTAGCACTCCCCGTCGAACTGGAAAATCCGGTGCCAGCCCCGGAATTTTCCGGAATCTATACCGGATTAAAGAAATAGCTACTTGACTCGACCGTTTTCACCCGGTATACGCCCGGAATTGGCCCGGAAATAATTCCGGACTTGATTTCCCGGTGCCAAACCCGGAATTATCCGGACCTGAAACCGGATCCCTCCCGGTACCAAATCCGGAATTTTCCGGATTTGAATCCGGATACTCCTTTTAACCTGTTTCAGCTCAAATTTTTTTGGAATTTGATTACAATAAAGATTAATCACCTAAACCCTGCATCTCTCACATGCTCATGACATTCTCATATGCAAGTTAACCATAGGGTTTTCCTCTACCTTAATCAACAAGTAAATATGTGATTTTACTTAACTCCACTGTATATTCGAGATGTGCCCCTCTAAGCATCCGAACTCCGTTTAAGTTGAATAGCTTGACTCATCCTCCTTCCGGGGATTTAAAATGGCATGTCATCATGTGTTTGCGCATTGCATTGTTAAAGCTTGTGTGGTGATTGATTGTTCTCCCGTTGTCATGCTTCGATAGATCAAGCAGCCGGGGTTACACCGCGATACCCCGACGACCCGTACTACCAGCACGTTGAACAAGGCAAGCGTAATCCCCCCTCTGAGCATATCTTATCCTATGTTTCCGCAAATATTTTCTCCACTATAATATTGCATGCTGTTCCAAATATCAATTTTATTGGATTAGAGTATCCTATAGTTGCATTAAGTTTCCGATGGCATTATCTGTTTCCCTCCTAATATCCATAGGTTTGTACTGTTGGCCGAAGATACTTAACTATGCTATGTGGATGCTTAGCCATGCTTAGCTACATGTTATTCGTCCGATGTATGTATCATGTTGGGAACAGATGTTGAGATGTTCGGATGATGGTGGAGAAATTGTGGTGACAGGAAATAAAATGCTTAAAGGTGGGGATGAGAGGCCACTGTGGTTGTGGTGCTTTGTCTCGTTCTCGCCGCCTAGGTGCGAGTTCTTTACCTCTTGAACCAAGACTGAGCGTGCAACCATGCGTGAGGCCTATGCAATTGCAGGAACCCTTATTCGACTAAATAACTTGTGAGGGGCTAGCCAGGGTCCTCTAGTTCGAACTTCCATTTGCGCGTGCGTCGTGATGGTGGTTGTGAATGGGATGAGGATTGTGGTGTTAGGAAAATAAGTGGCCGTGGGCAGGGTGTTGGAGGCACTGAACCTGTCATATCGTCACTGGTGATCCTGGAGAGTCTCGAGCAAGGGAGAAGTCGTCACCGCTCCCACCCAGCCGGCTTTCCAAGGAAGAGAGCTAATTGTACAGGCAATGGGCCGGACGGTACGCGTGGCAAACATTGTACACCCCTGCAGGGTTAAATCTTTTCGAAAAGCCGTGTCCACGGTTACGGACGATTTGGGAAAGGACGATAAGATCATAGAATAACTTGAACGAAATGATTAAAACCTGGGTACTAAAGGTACCATTCAAGAATGCAAGGTTGTCTTCCTCGAGGGTGATTCGGGGAGGTGCCTTTGTAGAACAGGTACAGTGGTTGATGAAGGTTGATGTTGAGAAATGTGATCAGAAGAAAAGAGTCTCTTCTTACCCCCTTTTTGAAAATATTCTGATTAGTCGTTGCCATGGAGTATGTTTTATGAAATAAAATCAGCTTTATGCAAAACAGCCGTAAAATTTTGAAAGCCACATCGAGCTAAAGCTTTATAATTAATCTTGCGAGTTCGTCGAACTCAACGTCGTTTGTTTTGTTTCAGAGGAGGACTTCACCGACCTCGAAGGTGGGTTCTTTGTGGACGTCGACGAGTAGTCTGGGGTTCCCAGGTGGCAGCTTGGGACATTTCGGAACAGCTGGCGCTGGATGTTTATTTGTAGGCCTCTTAGGCCATAATTTAGATCTTGTTGTTAGAACAACCTAATTCGCTTCCGCATGTTATAATGTTGGGTCTGTGACCTCTGGTTGTAATTTGCTATCTTTCTCTATTATAAGAGTTGAACTATAATGATTTGGGTCGTAGAGTCTGTGATGTGCCAGTTGTTCCACAAGTCTTGATCTCTCTATTATGCATTGATAGTTGTGCCCGTGTTAAGGCATCAATCGGGGTGTTGTGTTGCCGATGATCCATTCCGAGCAACACCTGCCAAAGGTTTTGGCGGGTATTGGTAAACCCGTAACCTCCGGTTGTATCGCTTAACCGGTGACACACAGCATCACTGTATGGCAGTCGGGTCGGGGCGCCACATTAACTACTAGGCGGCAATTCTACGGCACGTCTACGGCCTTTATGACGGTGTTTAAATTACGTCTATGTCAGTATTTCTTTCCCATTTCCCGCCACATTTTCCAACTGTATTTCTATACCTTAAATTTGGTGTCGATTTCCCGACATCCTCGACATGCACGACAGTAATATATATTTTTAGCGCATTTTTTCTTAATTTTTATCTGCATTTTTCCAACGTTATTTCTTTATTATAAATTCAATGTTAATTACCCGATCTCTTCGACAGTAACTTCTAACTGATGATATTTAATCATAGCAGACGAATCAATGGGAAGGGTGCGGCGTGTCGCCGCGCCAGGTTGACTAGTAAATCCCAATGAGTCGTCAATCTGATCGGTCAAGAACAAGCATCTGTTGGGTACTGTATGGTATCAACATTGAAGGGGACCATCAGCACATGTATGTATGTTTCCGGCCGGATACTAGTCTCCTTCCATATGATTTTCTTGGATGCCATGTCTTGTAATCAGCCGGTCCCTGTTCATATTCATGGCAGCTAGCTTAACTAGGTAGGCTCGATCGTACCGTGGTACGTGCAGGAATCATGCAGGAGGGAATGCCGCCAAATTCACCTAACTAACTCGCGGCATTCATGCAAAGCACGTAGCTATCGATCGATCGATCGAGATGGATATGTAGTTATTGGCAGGTCCAACACATTACAGCTCGATCGGCAGGAGTCTGTGTTAGAGAGAAATGAGTCGATGGCCCGGGAGGCCGGGACTCCGGCGGGGATGACTCTCTCTACTATTTTTTGTGCCATCGTACCTCCAGCCCTGCCTGATTGTCTCTGCATCTGCATGCATGCGTATCTCCGAGAGAGAGAGAACAAGTGTGTTTACGCTGATGGGCCAAGCTAAAGGATACATACGGGGCCATGAGTATTAACGCAGCAAGAAGAAAAGCCAAAAAAAAAAAAATCTGTGCTCCGGACCCTGCAAGCTCCTTAATTTCGGTCAGGTTTGGTGTGGCATTCATGCATGCATGGGGTAATAGTGAGTGAATAATTAAGTTGCAACGTCGAGTTCACCGACTATGTAGACCGTAGCATTGTGCAACCGGCGATAACATTTTACATCTACAAGATCGTAGTATTTCAATACAATGAAAAATGTGAAAACCTGCCATAGGCAGGATGGTTAGGAGGATGGTTGTACCCCAGCCAATCAGAGTTCAAACCCCAGGTTTGACACTAGTGTTTCTCATTTAGGCGGAATATTCTTCGGTGGGAGGCAACGTTCCCGTCGACAGCGAGCCGTCTGTGGTGACTTCGTCAATCTCAAGACTCGACCCGCCGGCTCAGTATATCGGAGGTGCTCATAGGGGTAGGGTGTGCGTGTGTACGTTCATATGGGTGAGTGTGTGCACGTGTATGTAAGCGTCTACGTTGTACTATGTTTCGCAAAAAAAAAAAACACAATGAAAAATGTCACATATTCGGATGTCGTCGAGGGAAAACCCAACCAGGTATGCCCGCGAAGGCGAGACGGACCACAATACCAGGGTGATCCATGGCCTACTAATGGCCGCCTTCCCGTGGTGGGCTTACACGAAGTTAGGTTGGGCTGACTCGCACCAAGGCAGTTATAAGAAGAAGGAACGAGTATATCTCCACCCCTGAACGGCGCTCGGGGTAATCTTGTAAACTCTAGGCGGTTGTCTATATAAAGCCACCAGGAAGATCCTTAGAGGGTATGCTCATTACGGGTTAAACCCTAGACACTTGCGTAGAAGCCATCCTATCTTTCACGCACATTGCCATTGGCACACTTTGTAAACTCCCACCGAGATCATCAATCCAATCTAGCAGAAGTAGGTCTTTACCTTCCGCAAGGGGCAGAATCTGGGAAAACTCATGCGCGTTAACTCTCTCCAGATTCTCCCATGTCGCCCAGCTCCGCACCGTCCTTAAGCCACACTCAGATGGCATCTGCCGTGAAAACCCGACGACAATTGAGATCTGATAGGGTTTGGGTTTCCGGTAGTTTCACATAGCTTTGTAAGAATTTCAGGAACCCTAATTGAGAACACCCAACTAACTTCTCTTAAACAACAATTCAGTTTTAGTTATGTTAGCAATGCCTCTTGGCAACCCTGATTAAGCTCTGAAAGATAATTAAACCAATGACCCGAATGAGGTTGGTTAAATCTTTAGAAACCTAAGATAATCACTTAAAAAATTCAACCTAATCTCGAACCCGGCAAATCACATAATTCGCTTAAATGACTGAATAAGAATGCATCTTATTTGTTTGAGAGGGACAGTGCAATATACAAGTGTTAAATCTAGCCTCACAAGGTCGTGCTTCTCGTCCCCGGACTTGGGTGCCACAAGTTAAATCAATACAGTACTAATTTAATGACCAAGTCAGATTATATAGCAGCACCGAGGCACCGACCTATCTAATGCATCATCCTTTGCATATATGACCTGCAGATCTGGATGGCCAAGAAGTAACCAATCAGAACCCGAGGTCAATGGTTGATCATGCTTTCGTACGACCAATTTACTAATACACTTGTACACATATGTCAAGGTTGGCATTTCGCAAGTGCTAATTGTGTGAAGCTAAAAGAGAAGAAGACATCGGTTAATTTGAGCTTACCATACATACATAATTAACTAACAATAACACATAAAAATATTATCTTTCTATGGCATGCCTATTATAAAAAATATTTCTATGGCGTGGTCATCATGTAGATCATAGCAACTCTTAACTGTTATTTCTTTTCTAAGAGATCTATTTATCTCTAGTAGAGAGAACTTGCTGTGGCAAGATGGTTACGAGGGTGGTTGTACCCCCAACCCACCAGAGTTCAAACCCTAGGTTTGACACCGGTGTTTCTCATTTAGGCAGAATATTCATCACTGGGAGGCGACGTTCCGGTCGACAGCGAGGCGCCTGTGATGACTTCGTCATTCTTAAGACTCGATCCGCCGGCTCAGTCTCTCGGAGGTGCTCATAGGGTAGGGTGTCGTGCGTGCGTTCATAGGGCTGAGTGTGTGCACGTCTATGTGAGTGTCTGCGTTGTACTGTGTTTCGCGAATTTTTTTTTATCTCTAGTAGATATATCTATACCTTTTATAAAGCAAAACCCCACTTACATGGATTAACGATTTTTCTATCTCAACATGTAAGTTATCCACATCATACATTCTTTTTAGCCAGTCAATTGTCCATGTCATCTCCACTATAATTTATTAATCACTACATGAAAACTACACATTTTCATTCCTTAAACTGTCCAATTATTCATATTAATAATTTATAATACACATTCATCTTATGTATATTAAATTGAGTATCTCGACTCTTATCAATTGAATTTTGCATATTCTTTTAAACAATATAATGTACCATACCAATTTATTTACACAACATATTTCCTAAGGGTTCCGCGCTTCAACGCGCGGGGAAACCTTCTAGTACAACTTATATATGTTGCCAAAGATATAAAAATTAGGGATCCCAGGAAATTATGTTTAAATGCAAGAAAACCAGACTAGGTAGCCGTATACGTGCATACTACTACATTGCACTATATACTCCTACTTGAACAAATTAATAGCGTCGCCAGATTTCAATCAAGAAGCATGGTCGAACATACTTGCCAAAAAGAACATGATCAACACTTGGAACTTAATTAATCTTGCATGAATTTGTGCCTGCCAAAAGGTAAAGTAGCCTAATATTATGTTGCATATCACAAGGATCACTTGAAGAAGCTTATATTTAAAAAAATACATCTCCTTAATTTAGGGCTGGGAGGAAACCTGGTAACTATGTGGCAGCCATGAAGACGTAGGAGCGGGGCTCGTCCACACGGTGCACTGAAGCAGCGCCTCAGGAGCAATACTTTTGTGCAGTACTAAATAGGTAAAAATAAAAAGACCATCCTGCGGCCGTGAAGATAGGATTGGGTCTCATCCACGGTGCACTGAAGCAGGGCAAAGAGGAAGAAGGTGAAGAACGGCGGTCGTCACACAGAAGCCAGGGCTCCATCGATGGCGCAGCCAGCGCCACCGATATTTTTTTGTTTCATTTAGCCTCATTACAAACGGTTAAAAGCAATCTCTGTATCTGATGTAAAGACTTACGGCAACGATTATATATTATGTCCGTTGCCAAATATATTGGAAACGACGTAAATCTCCGTTGCCATTGTGCACCTTCACATCAACAACGGAGACGGGGAAACGGATGTTTTCTCCCTTTCCTATGAGTGTTTTGACCGTTTCCGATGTGTCGTTCTGTACTAGTGAAAGAACCATAGAAATACAATAACAGGACAATACCTTCAAAATTAGTACGCCGAAGATTAATGATCAGCCTACGCCACTTACGTCTAGCCGTAACGGAGGGACCAACAAGAGGGATCCAACCATCTCTCTTATCAAACTAGGAAGAATGACCAATATGAAAAGGGACTATTACTCCTATGCCCCCAATTCCTTAGTTGTGCTCACTTTTCCCCACGCTTCAAACTTTTGCTCACTTTTCCCCACTCTCTTGTGTGAAACTCTCACAAATGCTCACAACGGACGTTTCTGTCAAGTCAATGTTTTGACCGTTAACTCCTGACGAATGAGACCCACATGTCATATATTTAATAATTTCAGATAATATTTTTGGAAATATTTAAATATCTGACAGGGTACCCAAATGTGAGCAATTTAATATTTTCAGAGAAAAAATGAAAGAGGACGAGGTAATGATGACGTCATCAATGGAGGATCTTCTCCTTGGTCACGCTCTCGGCGATTCCGGACGCCCCTGCACGAACCAGCGCCACTGAGAGCTCCGCCTAGTCCTCCTCTTCCTCTACACTGAAGCACGCGAGCCGGGATGGGCCGAGACGTCGGGATCGACGCCATCTTCCTCGTCTCCGGCCACCGGCCGCCATGCCCGATTCGCCTCCATCCGACCTCCCCCGAGCTTTCAGTCTACTCTATCTTGCTCAGAGTGAGCCTGTGGTCCTCCCTGACATCTTCTCCCTGGCCGCCATGCTCGATTTCGGTTTAATTCGTCGTCGCGCCGCCGCCGCAAAACACCGTTCTCTGCCGCCGCCAAATACCGTCACTGGGTCACCTCCGGCGGTCCTACGGTGACCATTACCAAGCGGCGCCGCCACCTTTTGGTTGGGATCATCGAACGAGACCGCTAGCGTGTCCCCAATCGCGCTGGATCGACGAGCACGTCGGCTCACCATGGACACGGGGAAGAATCGAAGAAGGAAACTTTTACACAAAACCCCCTGAGTTTTTGGAGTTGGATGATTTTACAGGAAAACCCTGGAGTTTAAGAAATGGGATGGGTTTTCACAGTTTTGTCCTCGACGGGGTTATGAGAAGTCAACTGGGTTATGTGGTCAACGGGGTTATTAGGGTTATGCTAGGGTATGGCCTAAACCATAGCATCCCTTGTCCAAATGATTCAAAATTTTGCACATGCGTGTAAAATGCAATTGCGCACAATATTGACATAGATACTAAAATGGGTTTTTTGGCACTAAAAATCCATTTTTCATTTTTTTTAGTGTTGAAACTGCCTTTTTTTGTGAAGCAACTACCAAAACGGTTCCCTGAAAACGGAATACCCCGAGGTATAAAAATTAATATACCACTTTATAAGTACATATGACCCTGGGTTTGAATATAAAAACATTCCTAGGTATTTCTTATATTCTACAGAAGTTCCTGCCGATTTCGCTGGAATTGGGTCCGATTTGAACTACAAGTGTCGTAAATTTTGCTTATAATTTTTTGCAAAAATCACTTTTAGATCCACAATATGTACTTTTTTTAGAGATCTTTGGCGCTTTTTGTTGGAACAGAGGTATGGTTAGGTTTAGGTTCGGGGTTATGGCTTAGAGTCATGGTTTAGGGCTAGGGTTAGGCACAACTAATTCAAAAAAAATCAAATAAATGGGAATCCTTCACGTGGAGTCCTCTTATGTGACCTACCATCTAGAAAAAATATAAACATGGGTTATGAAAGTTTTTGTGAAAACCCTTCTCAAAAATGAGCTTCGAGGTACAAAGATGTATGACTTTCGACTAGAATGAGCTAGGTCATGGCCTTAACCATGGCATAGTTTGTCCAAATGAGGCCATATTTCACACACTTATGTATCTTGGTTGTATAATAGTATTGAAGAAAGGATTTTCCTTTTTCCTTTTATCAAAAACCCAATTTTCATTTCATGAGTGCCGAAAATGGCTTAGAGCTAGGGTGAGGCACAACTAATATAAACAAAAATAAAAAAATGGTAAACCCTTCTAGAAATGACATATTTTAAAGCCTCTGCCTATTTGACAAGGTTTTACCTTCTAAAAAATTCATTTACCAACTCTAATTTGGCAATGCCAATTGGTCCAGACTTGTTTTTCACAAAAACTCAATAGAGCAAGTTCCAAACTAGCAAAAACATATAACTACGAAGTTATAGTAAATCTGATTTGGCGCACAACCATATACATATTGTTTCCTGATTATTTTTCAATTGGCCGGAACGTGTGAATGCCGCTATGGGGCATGCCCAGAGCGCGCCCCAAGGTGTTTGACAGGTTTCCTACGACGCCGCCCGGTCGGATCATCCCTCCCTCGCGCGTCATACATTGTCCGTTAGGACTAGAGGCTTGCGCGGAGCAAGATAGAGTGGGAGGAGAGGTCGGGGGAGGTCGGACGGAGGTGAATCGAACATGGCCTATTGGCCACGTTCGGGGAACGTGTTCGTTTTGAATCGTCCGGAACATGTTCGACAGCAGTGCAGAGCTAGTTTAGCCAGAACATGTTTGATTTGAATCGTCTGAAATGTGTTGGATAGCAGTGCAAGCAAGTTTTAGAGCAAGTTTAGCTAGAACGTTTTTGTTTTGACTCGTCCGAAACGTGTTCGACAGAAGTTCTAGAACAGTTCCATAGCAAGTTTGACCATCCCCGCTGCATCCGCTAGGACCAACTTGCTCATCTTCGCGTCGCAGGACCGGCTGAGACAGTGCTTGGTGCCAGGTGAGCGCGGCCACGGCGTGGTATGCCGCGAGTTGGCCTCGCACCGGTCCGCCGGGTCCGCGGTGCGGATCACGCCGCCGTCGGCGTCGAGCAAGAGGCTTGGGCTGGGGCTGGCCGGGCAGCGCAGGTGCGTGGAGAGTGCGCGCGTGCGTCTCCGCAGCATCGCGCGCTCCGTGGAGACGGCGCGGAGGAGGACTCGACGGGGATGGCGGCAGAGCGCGGCGGGATCACGAGCGCCTAGAGCCGCGCGAGCTCGGCGAGGGAGCTCCGAAGCCACGTAGTCTCCTCCACCGAGTCGTTCCGCGTCCGCGTGGCCGCGGCCAGCCGCCGCGAGAGGTGGCACCGCCAGGCGCCACTGCTCGCCCCTGACGTCGCCCTCTGACGCCGCCGAGGTCGCCGTCGCTTGGGGGCGTTGGTTGAAGCTGGAGTGGGAGCAGGACACGTCGCGACGTACGCCCGAGGTGGGGAGAGGCGCAGGGCCACGAGCGCGAGGAGCCGGCGCTGCGGGCAGGGGAGAGGAGGCCGAGGGCAGGAGGAAGAGGAGGTCGAGCGCGCTGTGAGAAGGGGGAGAGGAGGTGGAGGGCGCTGCGGGCATGGGGAAGAGGAGGTGGAGGGCGCTGTGGGCATGGCGAAGAGGAGGTGGAGGAAGGCGAGCGTGCCGGCGAGGGACGAGGAGGGCGGCGGTGAGCAGGCCATGCTTTCCCCTATTTTTATTTTTATTTATTTTTTGACAAGAGAAAGGGTCTATTGACATGTCAACAATCTAAGTGGGCACACATGTCCGCCATTTTTACCGGTCCCACTCGTCATGAACTCATCCATTTAACGGTCAACGGGCTTGACCCAACAGAACTGCTCCGTTTGGGCATCTGTGAGGGTTTCATATAAGAGCGCGGGGAAAAGCGAGCACAAGTTTAGAGCGTGGGGAAAAGTGAGCACAACTAAGGAATCGGGGGCACAGAATTAAATATCCCTATGAAAAATCATGGTGAAAGAAGTACTAAAAAGAAAAGGATAGACAACAAAGCAAACTCTACTCTTTCTCTATAATGAGTCAAATCAACAATACCAGCAAGTCCCGGAACCACGGGTACGTGCGGCACCCGTAATTTAGATAGCTGACGGCGAGAACAAGGGAGGTGTTGACGTGCGATCTAAGATGAACATTGTAAATGTAAATGCGATAGATGTTTTCGTATTTTTTGGGAATATTTATTGTGTAAAATGTAAAAAATCGTGCAGCAATTCAAAAAGGGTGTTCTTATGATAAAAAATTGTCCGGGGCCTCATGGGTTCACTTGTCCTCTCTCTTATAAACATGGTCTGTCCCAAAATAAGTACTTCTAAGCAAGATAAATGATATATAATGTTTATTGTAATGTTTGATTCGTATTCTTGTGGGCATCAAGTTGTAATGTGGAGATGATGCAACCATCTCTTATCAAACCCACTTGCTTTGATGCCCACAAGAAAGTGGATTTCTGCATGCTCGGAATTTAGTGGTTCCACTATTGTGTGACGGAACAGAGTATTCCCTTGAGTGGCGACATGATGTTGGATGATATCATGCAACAGCCCAAACAAACGAAACTGCCTTTGATGTGACTAGTCGGAGATATAGCACATTGCACCCCATTATCCCTAGTGAGGTAGACATATAGAAAGGTAAAAACCATAGTAGCTCCCCAATTTTCTCTCACTCTCTAGTTGCTTATTACAAGTCTACTCCATCTAAAACACATGTTCTCCCTCTCGCGTCGTAGCATATTAGTTTGATGAGAACATGTGTACAAGAACAGAGTAATAATATGTATCTACAAATACATAAAAGACATATTGTAATCGCATCTCATATCAAAAGATCCGACATAGTGCAATACATATGTCGACCATAATAATGTAGGGAAGCTCATAGGGTTTCTAGACAGGATAACACACTGAGAGAGATTGATCAAGCTACTTCCACAAACCCGTAGTGCAGAGGTGAGCTACTCTTTTCTCATCATGACGGTGATGGCGAAAACGTTGGCGAGGTCGGAGGTGCAACCGGGGGTGTCTCCGGCAACAGTTTCCCCCTCCAATCCTCATCGATGGTGGATTTTTTGTCTGTTGTTTTGGTGTTTCGATGGTGGTGTCACCTCTCTTTGGAAGTCATGAACGAGACCCTTTATATAGGCGTTTTAGGTCAAAACCAAGAGGTACACGAAAAAACGGAGGCAAACGACGACACATTGTCAAAACCAGGATTGATGCAAGGATTGTATCATTGGGTATGTGAGTTTAGGACAACAAGTGGAACATTGTTTAACAAAAGGATTGGGGACAAAAGAGTGTAGTCTTTCCCGTGACAACATGGGAATGATAGACATTTATCACCCCTCTTGAGCAGGAGTGTTGGGCATATAACTCTTTTGTTGAGATGTCTTCAAGTTCTATGTGGCCCATCTAGCCCATTCCCGTACCTGACTTATTTAAGGTCTTTCTTCCCTTGTGCTCCGTGAGATATCCACTCTAGAGGGAGTTCCTTTTATCTGCCACAAAAATCCTAACCAAGGCCAGGCCTTCGAATATCCCCGATCGCCAAAAGAAGACACAACACAAAGGCATGGCACTGTGAAAGACCAAAACTCGCAAAAGCTAAATTTATCATCACCACCACAAGTCGTTGCCTCTGAAGGGGGGAATCCTATCCTCTCTCGCACATGCTAAAGGGTGCCGACCCACCAACGAACAAGGACCTCTCATGGATAAAAAAGACAATAATGAGACCTTCGACCAAAGATAAAACCACATTTTCACAAAAAATCAAACCACGCCATCACTAGCTCCCCATCGACCACCACATTGCTCATCCCCCGCAGTCCCAAGACGACACCTTCCAGGAGGAAATGATCGCATAACACCGCCGCCGCCCCATCCGAGGGAAAAGTGCCCTCAGAATTAGGGTTTTCACCCAATAACATGGGAGGGTTAGAATGTAGACCTCCATGTCACCTTTGTGGAGGAGAACGACGCCTGAAGTGTCGTTGTCGCGACCACTGGCAGCGGCCAAAGGTTTCTCTTGGACCAAATCCCACCATAGCCACCCCGATCGGGCTGTAGATCCGGCGAGAGGATGTCGGGGTCCAAAGTCATGGAGATGGGATGAAGAATGTGTGATGAGGATCATCATCTTTACACCTAACCCTGAAGTTCAACAGGGCGTCGCGACCAACATTCACCCGCTCGTCTCCCGTGCGGTCAAGGAGAACGACCAACAACACCGATGCGCGTCCCTTGACAACATATCGAACATTGCCCCCACCTCCCAAGGCAGCTGCCCCAGATGTCAGAGCTCCATTGAGATGCGCAGCAACGAGATCCTCACCGCCACCTTCCTTCGCAACCGCGTGAGATTCCGGCGGACATCTCTCGCGCCGGTGAGAGGAACGAGATGGGTGGGGGGTGGGGAGCTGGAGTTTGTTCGTTCATGTAATTTCGAATTCAAATCACGCGAGGGTTCTCGTAAACGTTTATATGGACTAGCTAGCGTATCAAACTGATTGAACATATGTGAGCTTACTATTTTTTCTTGTGACTATGGCTTAAAAATCCAATGATGGCAAATCACAATCCCATGTCAATCATACTAATCAATCGGTGCTAATATATGTAGGCGCTAGCTGATAGGCCATCTCATATAATAGGTTAAATTTGGCTTTTGGTCCACAACTTTTTGGTTGTTGGTACATATAATTTAGAGGTCACGTTGGTGTGTGGTAGTTAATTAATGCAGTTGCCATGCTGAGAGCTTAATCATGATTTGCTCCATATGCATGATAGCTAGTTGACAGTGGACTCTCAACACTCTTGAGAGCACCTCTAGAAAAAAAGAACTCTAGAGAGCATTACAGCCGGTCAATGTGTGAGGGTGACGAAAATCTGATACAGGTGCGGTCATCAATTAAGTGATTGTGAAAGAAGCAGCTTGCGCTTGATGATCATGGACGGTGCTCAACCACAAGGATGACTGATTGTGTGTATTCAGTCACTGTTTGATGTCGAGTTCGAGTGAAATATTAGAATTTGTACAGTAGAATTTGAGGCATCATTAGTCGCTTAATGATGTGTAAAGACAGCTACCTGTTCCCTGTTTATGAACATAAATGGCCTATAAAAATTAGCCAGTTACTTTCGAAAGGCGATGATAGAAAGAGAAACTGATTACGATGCATGGAGAAAGGGCTAGCTAGCTTGCTAGCAACATAAATATGTGTGCAATTACGTAAAGATGAACTACAAGGTGAAAGTTTGCTACTACACACACCTTTTTTTTTTTTTTTTTGCGAAGATACACACCTATTATTACTTACTAACATATAATTTTGTGGTGGCTCTGGCATGCTCCTTTTTCTCTAAATGAATAACACAAACATGTTTGCGCAGTAAACATCACAATTATTTAAGGCTAGAGAAAAATGCACACGAAAAATACATTGCAGGTTCTTACAAATGATCTTTTCTTATTTGCAGGGTCAACTCTACCAAATAATTAATCAAATAATTGATCTCAACTACTATTAGATATTAATCCACACTGGTGTCTTAGTAATTGAAGTCTACACACCTTAGTTTTGGTAAACAAGTGGTGCAAATTTAGCTAGGTTGTCGTCACTCTGTTATTCTTCTACTAAAAAAAACATGTACTCTTAATTGAGATTCCAAGCTAGCTAGGTCATCATGCTCTTAATGGAGAGTGATTAGTTGACATCACCATCCACACATGCCAATCAGCTCGTCTCGCACGCCGAGCTCCTTGATGGAGATTGTCCTCACGGCTACGTATTAGACAATATCCCTACAATAATATGATCAACGAACATAATTAACTATATACCAAGCGTGTCTCCGCGTATTGCGCAAAATCGAATACAATATCCGCAAATGTGGTACGAACAAAATCATACAAAATCAACCGAGAATTCCAAATGGTGCCGCGTGCGGTCGGTTGGATAACACCGCACGGATACCCAGGCCCACATGTCAGCGGACAAACCGCTGCGGTTTTGACGAAATTTAGTTTTGTTTGCACATATTTCAAGATTGCTAAAATATTAGGTGGCGCCCTCCAAACGGTCGGGAGCGAAGTTCTAAGAAGCATGGTAACAGTAGATGCCCTCATGTACATAACTATTCTACCTCAAATAAAGACTATTAGTACATCTTCGATTGATGAATTGCATGATTAAAGTAGTACATACACTACTGCTATCTAGGAGTATTTAATTAGTCACTGCGATTAGTAGGTTAATTTGACTTTACCATCTGATTTGTAACATATAACCTTATATATAAAAGAGGGACATTTCCTCGGCCTCTCTACGTGACAAATCCAGACCGTCCAAAGACGAATCAACGGCTCAGATCAACTCTCACTCGGTCATCAGACGCGCGCGTTACTGTAGCCGCACGACTTTTGGCGCGCCCCACGCTGCCGGTCACCCGTCCAGCCGGTCACCACGCTTCACCACGCCCGCGCAACTCTTCACTCACCCGGTCGAGCCGGTCACCCCGCTTCAGCGCGCCACCGGTAACCGCAGCGCACCCACCCGGTCATCCGACCATTTTTTCAAAAAGACCCTTCATTTTTCACTATTTACACATCAGTCCCTACACACGCGCACCGCTCTCTCCCCTCCCCTTTCTGGCGATTTCGCCGCCGCCGCCACGGCCTGCTCCGACCGCCGTATCGGCCGCCGCCGGCTGCGCCTGCCGCCGTGGCGCCCTGCCACTGCTCCGCCGCCTCCTACTCCACTGAATCCCCAACTCAATCTCCTCCTCCAGCCCCACACGGTCGCCTCCGCAAACCCTAACCCTAGGCCGCCATGGTTCAACTCGCCGGCGCTGTCCCTCGGGCTACGGCGCCTCCGCTTCTCCTGCCTCGCCTCCTCAAAGACACGGTAGCCTCCTCGAGCCTATGCTCGAGCACGCCGCTTCGGTGTGCTGCCCGTGTCGACCACGAGTTCTACCTCGAGCCCCTGCTCGACCTCTCGCTCGACCACGGCCTCCCTTTGCTGCCTCCTACCTCAACATAGACGCCGGCGGGATGGCTCTCAGATAGAAGTAACCACGGCATCCTCGATCTGCTACTGCTACTGTGGTGGTGCTGTTGTCGCCGGCGGGACGCCAGTGGTGCCGCCACCGCAACCTCGGCGACAAACTACTGCTACTTCCTCTACTACACCTGCTGCAGCTCCTCCATTCTCTGCTTCGGCTACATCTTCTGAAGGTGAGCATTACAAATACATCTACACTTGATCAGAATGGCTATATTATTCTTGCTAAAGATGAAATTAGCTGGACTAACATTTTTTTGTGCCTTACAAGCCTTTCCACCCATGAAAGTTATTTATTACTCTTACACAATGTCTTTTTATGAGCTGTTTTAAATTTTGTATGGCAATTGTAAATACCATTTTTTTAAGTTCAGTTATAGACAGATTTAGCATTAGTGTACGCTCCCATCAGTAATCTCAGTATTAGTCTACTTTTACAGAAATTATACGTACATTCACACTTCACATCACTGCCAAAAAAAAAGTATTCGTTCAAATAGCAAGAGAGTATATTATCTTTTCTGCACATACTGCAGTACTTTAGCCCAAGTATTGTTTTGCTTCTAGAAAGATTACATATACATCTACACTTGATCAGTATCAAAAAAAGGATTTCTGTACAGTAAGCAAATGGGTATATTATTCTTTGCTACAGATGGAATTGGTTGGGCTACCAATTTTTTGTGCCTTACAAGCCTTTTAGCCCACCAAAGTAGTTTATTTTCTTATATAATGTCTTCTTACAGTCCGTTTTAAATTTTGCATAGCAAGAGCATTCACATTTGTTGTACAAATGCTGTTAGCTCAACATAATGAGTAACTGTTAGGACAAAAAACCGAGTAGACTATATTTTTTGTGTCTTTTGTGTAATTATTTTTTTAATCTACTTGCTTAGCTGCAAAACAAGTTAACAGTGCTTACCAGATCTTTGTATTGCTCCGGGGAACTTAGTTGAGCAGTGTTAAAATATAATTCTCGAGTTGGTTAATCTGCTAATCATGGGCATTGCAGCCCTACAAACATTTAGAAACAGAGTATTTGCTAATTGAAAAGATATACGACATTGTTCCGAAATATAATGATGTAACTGTGCTATATGTCCCTTACTTATATCATACTCATTTATGGTTTTGTTTCATTTCTTCTGTAATGAATTTAATTTTGCGTTGCCAATGAATATGAAATCATATATATTTCAATTTGAGCTCAAAGAATGAATGAGATTTATCGACAATAATGAAATAAAAAGTATCACTACTGTTGCAACCTAAACTGATAATGACATGACACTACCGGCATAACCATGTCCACTGTTGCCATTCGCAAATTCTTCGCGTAAGCTACTTCATCTTACCAACTGGATCGTGTTACTTGCTGCTTCCACCCACAGATAACCTGAGATGAGTTAAGTGTGCTACATGTATGGAAATTTATTGTACTGTAAGTATGGATCGTTGATGTGCCCATTAATATTACTTAAGGGGATACTCTCCTTTGCACCTCACCCGTCAAATTAAGGTATATTTTTTACATTATCCATCTGATGAAGATGGTAAATTGTTTAATCATGCATATTGACGTATAGGACTTTTGAGCTAGGGACTCCTAACAATCCTTTGAGGCCTACGTGAAGTGGATGACTGCTGGTCTTCCTTACAGTCGAATGTTCTTATGCTTCCATCAAATACCAAATATGATTTTTTTTTAACAGACCAAATGTGAATTTTAGGTTCCATAAAATTAACCTAAGGGACAGTTTTTGTCCAATGTCCGCTGCGGAATTAGAAATTAGTCATCTACATCAATGCGGTTTACAACAGCTAGCTGATAGCTCTTTATTTTCTTTTGTGGAGAAGCTCCTAAATTCAGTCTATTTGACTCCTCTCATTTTCTGTCCAGGTCTTTTTCAACTTGAGACTTCTCACGAGAAAAGATAAACTTCAGGAGCTGAGCATAGAGTGACGTGGAGGCAGCAGCAGCCAGCAGAACATATAGAGCAATGACAAGTCACAGCCGTGTAAATATGTTCCTGTCATTTTTATATGTACAAGTAGCGTGGTATTTTTCCTTTTATATCTCCTATGTAAATTGTTTCTGTGTTGGCCTCTAAGACGGTTAAACTATCATGACCATTTAGGACCAAAGAGAATTAGCTGAACTAATGTACGTGTTTTAAAACGTAAACATTTTCTAATTTCAATTATTTCCAAACTTACACAATTTTAGAACGTCGCCATTTTCAAATTCGATTTTAAAAACACAAATGCCGCGCCATGTTGCCTAGTTGTTCTGAAGACGCAGGAAGCTGCGTTTTCAGTTTCTTGCCAACTGCAAATCCGATGGTGTCGGCGGGAAAACTGTACCATGAACTTCGCGCGCGAAAGAGCAAGAGCAAGATGAGCTCTTTTCACCTTTAAGTGAGTGATTAGAGAGGAACAAAGCCAATTAGTGCTAGCACCTCAACCTTATTAAAGCAAGTAGGATTAGGAGTGGCTAAACTAGACGGAAGCTAAAGATCCGGGTTGTGTTCCTTTGATGCGTGCCACGTGAGTAGAGAGGACTGTACACACGTAACGGCCGTTTTCCCAAGACAATGAAGCTTCGCGTCGTGACTGCCTTCCGTGGCTCACATGGGGCCCAAGGTGTCAGGGATTAAGGGATAGCAGGTGCCAAGTGGATGTGCTCACCCCCTTTCTTATTTATTTCCTTTTTATTTTTTTCCTTGTAGTGCATAGCATGAGAATTGCTTTGCTTGTTGTTGCTGTGTGAGGATTGGGAAATGTGAATCCTATCTGCCATCGCTTTCTTTTATTTTTTTGTGTGAGCTAATATACTGTGGGGATGTATATTGCGAACACGTGGATAATCTTTCTACATTATGTGTTTAGAGAAAATTATAACGAAGTAATTTATTGCTGACATATTTAAAATGTTTTTTTTACTCAACATGAAACACACCGGGATACATGCAACGAAGCGTTCCTACTATATATCGGGTGTTACGGCTTTACGTTGTAATGCCATTGCAACGTACACGCAAAAAAAGACTCAAACATACGACACACCGCCACTTGTATAGCACTCTAACTCACATTCCACGCGCTTCTAATCAAAGCCAAAGCCAAAGCAAGTGAACCATGGCTTCGAACACCACTATATGGCATAAAGATTAGATCTTATCTAAGACGTCACTAACAAATAGGATTATTGGAAATACAACTTTAGACGTTTCACTTAAACTTCTCTAACATATATTCACCATTAAGAAGGATACCTACCAAAGTGGTAGTAGAACAGAGGTAACCTAACCCTGGCGGTAACCGTAGCTAGCCTCCCAGTGATAACCGCCGACCCGCAGTTCAGTCTCAGTCGCTCAGGAGCTCACACACTCGGCGCCGCGCCTCTATTCTGCTCCCAACCTTTTTCCGCCGAGCTCCCTCGGCTTGGTTTATATTCGCGCTCCGCTCCACTCTCGCTCTCTTCGTCGCAGACACAGCTACACACACTGGCCTGAGGCATTGTCTTGGGAGTGCCTGGTGTTTCGGGTATTCGCGACAAGGCCCCTGCCAGCCAGCCAGCCAGCCATGGACAGGAAGCAGGGCTTCTTCTCGGCGCTGCGGGAGGAGGTGGCACGCGGGCTGTCGCCGGCGCGGGCGCGGCGGAAGGCGGAGGAGGTTGCGGCGGCGAAGGCGGCGCAGCGGTACGCCGGGGGTGGAGGCGGGGAGGCGCTCGCGCCGCTCATGGAGGGCCCGGATCCGGAGGAGGCCGGCGGCGGCGACGGCGCCGGGCGCCCGCGGAGGGACCGGGACGGGTGGGGGCGGTGGGTGCGCGGCCAGCTCGCGCGCGCGCCGTCCGCGGGCCGGCGCCTTCCGGCGGCGGCGCGGCGAGGCGGAACGACCTCAGGATGCTGCTCGGGGTCATGGGCGCGGCGCTCGCGCCCGTGCATGTCTGCGCCGCCGAGCCGCTCCCGCACCTCAGCATCAAGGACACCCCCATTGTGAGCGCTCCTTCTTTTTTCTTGTTCTTGCTCCAGATTGGGTTCGGTCCAGTGCGTTTGTGAAATCCGCGAGTTCAACAAATCTTTCTGTCCATTGCTACGAGATTTCTCTTCTTGATTGCTGAAACCAACTTCTCCTAGCTGGAATTAGCGGTTTTTTGTGTGTGTGTGTTCTTGTCATGTTCTGAACTGCAGAAAATGTTCTTTGACGTTTTCTCTGGAACGTGTTTAAGAAACTTGTTGGTTCGTTAGGAGAAACACTGTAAAAAGTGGGTTTTTGATGTGATGTGTGTGCAGTAAGGGTTCATGCATTTGCTACAAAATTGGCATCTGAACACATTGCCACTCTGAAAAAGGGGAAATGGCTTTCCTTGTATGCTATATCCCTATTTGCTGTAAAGAAGAAAGATTAACCTTAAAGCTGTGGTAAATTGAGTTACTTGCTGTAAAAATGGTTCTTCACATAGCTTTATAGATGTGTAACAGTGAGGTCTGAATCTGATCTATGCAGGAGACTTCGTCGGCGCAGTACATTCTGCAGCAGTATCTGGCTGCCTCCGGTGGGCAGAAGCTCCTCTCTTCGGTCCGAAACGCGTATGCCATGGGGAAGGTGCGCATGGTGGCCACCGAGTGTGAGACGGCTGGTCGTGTTGTGAGGAATCGCATGGCAGCACGCTGCGCCGAGCCTGGCCGGTTCGTGCTCTGGCAGATGGCTCCGGAGATGTGGTACATTGAGCTGGCTGTTGGTGGGAGCAAGGTGCACGCCGGATGCAACGGCAAGCTCGTCTGGCGCCACACCCCATGGCTTGGCGCACATTCTGCCAAGGGACCTGTCCGTCCTCTCCGTCGCGCACTTCAGGTATGACACCAGCACCAATTTCACCGTCTTTAGGTGGTTGTCTCAATTTCTGTACAAAGTGCATGAAACCAGAGTTTGAAGATTATTGTTCCTTTTCTCTCTAGGGCCTGGATCCTTTGACCACAGCGAGCATGTTTGCTGGTGCACGCTGCATCGGCGAGAGGAAGGTGAATGGGGACGATTGCTTCATTCTGAAACTGTGTGCTGATCCTGAGACGCTAAGAGCACGCAGCGAGGGGCTTGCGAGATCATCCGGCATGTTCTCTTTGGGTACTTCAGCCAGAAGACCGGGCTCCTTGTCCACCTCGAGGATTCACACCTCACCCGAATTCAGTCCACCACCGGAGGGGATGCAGTTTACTGGGAGACTACCATCAATTCGTTCATCGAGGACTACCGGCCAGTGGAGGGGATAATGATTGCACATTCTGGACGCTCGGCCGTGACCCTTTTCCGTTTCGGAGAGGTCGCGATGAGCCACACAAAAACTCGCATGGAGGAGGCATGGAGCATCGAGGAGGTCGCGTTCAATGTTCCGGTCTCTCCATGGACTGTTTCATCCCACCCACCGATATCAAGTCTGGATCCATCAGTGAGACCGTCGAGCTTCCGCACAGTGGGAAGAGCAAGGTCGGTCTTCTCCCGTGCCATGGAGCTAAGGTTGCTGCTTTAGAGAAGGCTGATGATAACGTTGCGTGGAGCGGAGCCCTGCAGCGAGATTGCAAGTGATTTACAGTCTGTTCATACTGCTCCTTGCAGTGCTACTGACTCATTTTGATGAATGTAGGGTAGAAAGAAAGGGCTAAAGGAGGATTTGGATCTTTGGAATTCCAAATGTGCCCTGTAAATAGGGAAGGTGAAGCAATCACATGGTTCTTCCATATCTATCCCTGAGGAGAGGCCTTGTGTGAAGAATCATTTCTGATCTCATCCGGAGATATGGGTTAGGTAGTCTGGATTTTACTTTTTTTTTCTTGGGTCAGTGCCTATGGAAGAAGAACCAGGGGTGTTCTCCTCCATCCAACCACATGATAAGTAAGGATCATGGTGGTGGTAGTACTGCTCTTTTTCTTGGTAGCAATACTAATTATCAGAGGCCAGCGAGGAAGAAGGATTTCTTCGCCGGTAATCGAGAGTGATTTCGTCATCTAATTTGGCAGTTCGGTGTGCTTTGGTTGTGACAGTCTCCGGTCAAACTAACTCTTAGGGGAAACTGGAAGAGGTCCAGAGTGGTTGTTGCTCATTTTTTAGTGTTCCATGTCATGGGTCTAGCTGTTTTCCCCCCTTTGTCCTTGACACCATCTCTCTTATTTAGCATGAGATGGTGGTTGTTGTATTCTACAGAAGCTGATGTAATCCAAAAACTTCTATGAATGCCATGGATTTGAGGGTGTTGTTCCTTTGTGCACTCAGTTCTTCCTCCACTTTTGCATATGCTAAAGTAATGGTTGTATTAGCTTTGTTGCCAAATTGTCAGTTGTACTATAATGCAGCATCAGTGTAAGCTTTCTTGCACTCAGCTTCAGCTTGCAGCTTGTTGGGGGGCATGATTCATTAACGTGGTGGTATGGTCCCCATGTGCTTCGCCTCAGGTGCTGTGCTGCGTGCTACTAGTATTATTATTTCGTTCTTAAGGTGCAATTAGCTTTGCCTCTTTTGTTATTATCTCTTTGTGCTCCATCACCTCAGATGCTTCAGCGCCATGATATTACACATCAGCTTCCAATCTCATTGTGCTACTGCAAGAACAGTTGTATTCTTAGGGCTCGTAGGGCTTTGTTTTCTCCTTGGGAAGATCAAGATGAGACCAACAGCCAAGTTCAAAGGATAAAAGAAGGGGTCAAATGGCTCATGGGCGATGTATATTTCCAACATGTATGTCTCTGATGGCCACCTCTCGATCTCACATGCATATTGCATTCTCCGGTTTGTAAATCTCAACAGTGGTCCCAAGCTAATTTTCTCGGATACAGAAGGTGGAAAACACCGATACTCTCTAGCCATTGGCTCAAATTCTCCTCACTTCACCTATTTCCTTGGCTCAAAATCATGTGTATTGAAGCTTTTGTGGGAATTTGTGGCTTGCAACATATTATATATTTACAACATTGCTATACTCCTGGAATTAAAACCATCCGTGTGGAAGTATTATGGAAATTATAGGAAATAATTGTCGTGTATTTCCAACATGTAACTCCTTGTGCTGGCCCACTTGTCGATTTCAGTGGCCTTCACCGATTTGTAAAACTCAACAGTAGTCGGAGCTAATTTCTCAAAAAGAGAAGGTGAAGAAACAGTAAAAATTCTCCACACTCCTTCACCCATCTCATTGGCTCAAAATCACCTAGACTGAAGTTTTGCCTAACTACTTGCATATATGCCTATTTTCCCATATACAGAGGCTTCATTTCCACACGGTCTAAACCGGGATTACATCTTTCTTCAGAACCGACGAAATTTATACGAAAATGAGAAGGAAGATATACAATCCCATGTGATGCATGCTTGACGAAACCGATCAGAACAAGCTGCATGAATCCAGCAAATCCGTGCAGCTTTTGGCGCCTTGTTAAGGAGTAAGGACCACACTCTCGGAGGTTGGTTGGGCTGGTTGTTAGGGGCGGCGACCTCTTTGTATACTTGACTTTGAACAGCAAACCCCAATCAGCACTCACACAGCAACAACAGGTAGGGCACCGCGATGCAAACGCACAATAGAAATGCAGATGCAAATGCACTGCTGCACCGCCTCCTCTTTTTTGACTTGGTGGCTACTAAAGCCTAAAGGGATGCAGGAAGGAGAAAAAAGTTGCCGGCTTTACATCCTCTAGTGCCATTGCAGGGTACTTTGTTCTGGAGTAGTAATATATTCCATTCCGTTCCAGGCCATGGCATCTTGGCGCCAATGCTAATTGCTAGGGTTAGGATGACTCCAACGGGCCGACCTAAACGGACGCGCGCTTGGTCCGCGTTTGGTCCGTTTGGGTCGGTAAACGGACGCGCGTCCGGCCCACGTCCGCCCCTTTTTGGCCACTGCGCCCAACGGGGCCGACGCATCGAGTCCGCCCGGCCAGGGTTTTTATCATTTTGATCATAAATCGGCAGAGCCATGCATACCCAACAGGGCCGAAGTATATAGCAAGCATATGAATCTAAAATAAAATATAATCCCGGCCTCATAGGGCCATGTCTGCATACATACCCAAAATATTACAAATTCCATGTTTTTCCGGCCATATCGGTCATAGTTCAACACCGGCATGCAACATAAATAAAACGACCGAGATTTGATCAATCTCGGTCCATGTAGTACCTTTGCTTCTTGAGTTAGTAGGCCTTCTTCGTAGGGGTCAAGGCCGAGAGATCCATGTCCATGATCCTGGCCTCCTCTTGGCGTAGGGCGAGCTCAATGTCCTTTGCTTTTGCCTCGGCCTCCATGGCCCTAGCCTCGGCGTCCTTGGCTCTTGCATCGGCTTCCCTTGCTCTTGTCCAGGCGTTTTCTTCTTCTATGTCGAGTTTCTTCTTCTGCAATTCGAAGAAGAGCTTGGAAGCCGTCTCTCTCTCTAGACGCTCCTTTTCTCTCCTCTCCTCCTTCTTGTCGGCAGCCTTGTCCTTTTGGGTTAGGAACCCGTTCAATGTCTCTTGCAATGCAACGGTTGTTGCATCTCGTTTCAACTCGGCCTTCGAGTTGTTCTTCCCCCTTGGTCTCCCTTCCTTTTCCGTTGTGTCCTCTCCCTTATCAAGGGGCTGTCCACCATTTTTGAGGGAGGCGTAGAGGGCCTTCCATTTCTGCTGGTCCTTGAGTGCCCGGTAGCAATGGGTCAAGGTGAAGGCCTTCTTGTATTGCCTCTTGAAGGTTTCCAAATCTTGCAACACCTGGGCATACAAATTTATAGTAACCAAAATAATTTCCAAAGCTTGCAACACCTGGGCATACAAATTGTACAAGGGAAGAGGAGCCACAAAACTCACCTGTTCATTCACTCCGAAGCCACTTGCTGGCCGGGCTTGAACATTTTCAACGGAGCCGCAAAACTTGCTCGTCTCCGCGGATATGTGGAGCCACCTCTTGGAGATAGATACCTCCGACTGCTGCGTCTGAATGTTGTGGGGCGGTAGGATTCTACATTCATTGTAGCGCTTGGTGAACCGACCCCAATATGCCGACCCTCTTTGCTCCGCCCCGAGAATTTGGTTGGTTCCAACCTCGATCCAGGACTCGCAAATGAGCACGTCTTCCTCGGCCGTGAATGAGGCGCCCCTTTGGCTCATCTTTCTCTTCATTGCCCGGGCTTGGGTCTCGAGCTCTACTTCGAAAACCGGCTCATTGTCGATGTTGATCACATCGGGGCCGGTCGGCGGAACTTCATCATCGCTGGCATCGTAATCGTCCTCAGCGTACTCGTTGTTGTCCCTGATCATGTCCTGGAGGACGCCGTCCCCTTCATCATGGACTTCCTCGTAGTACCTGGGGTCACCCGGCGACGGCCTGGGCATTTCGCCGAATAGGTTACGCGCTGGGGCGACCACTGCCGGGGCAGCTGCACGCGCGGTCGCAGTCTGCGCCGCCGGTGAGTGCCCGGCCAAAGGTGTAGTAGGCGTGTTCAGATCAAGCGAAGGTACCTCGACTGGGCTGGGCGCGGATTCGCCTGAGGTAGGGGAAACCCGCGGCGGCATGGTTCCCGGAAGGTACCCGTACGGTGGTGATGGTGCCGTCGCGGAAGATCTCGACCTTGGCGGCCGGGCCGCCGAGGCGTTGGAGCTGGCCGCCGCCCTGGACACGAGGTCAGAGTCCTCCGGCACGGCGGCGGCCTTCTTGGCGGCGTTGAGCTCCTCCTGCTTCAACCTCCTCCTCCGGTCGCCCCGCTTCTGGGTCTCTGCGGCCCTCTGCTATTCGGTGAGTTCCTTCTTTGGTTTCTTTGCAGCTTTGGACGCACATCCAGTGGCGGGGCCGGCGGCGGCGGCTGCACCGGTCATGGCTAGGGTTGGAGTGTGGACTGGGGTTTTGGGAGAGGCCAAGGCCGAAGTGCGGACCAGAGGAGGACACAATTGCGCTCCGCCGCGCGTCCGCGCCCGACGCATCCGTGGCCCAAATTTGGGCCAGGAATGCGTCGCGGCGGACAGAAAAACGGACCGCGGTCCGTTTGCATCGCCCCGTTGGGCCGTGTTTTTGGCTCGCGCGGACAGGGACGGACGCGCACGGACTCGATGCGTCAGCCCGTTGGAGTCATCCTTAGTGGAGAGAAATTACCTGTGAACTCAAGCAGTTGGTCGGTTAGAGATTAGCTCAGATCAGGAAAGGACCTGGAAGGGGTTAGAGAACAAGGATGGTTAAAACAGTTGTTAAGTACTCCCTCCGTTCGGAAAAGGATGTCTCGGATATATCTAGATTTGGATATATGTGTACACTAAAACATGTCCACATACATCCAAATTTTGATATATCTAAGACATCCTTTTCCGAACGGAGGGAGTATGAAACTGCATTCTGCAGGCAATTTGCTGTAAAGTGCAGGAGATCTGAGGAGGTTATGCAGAGGGAAACGCTGGTCCAGTCTTGCAGGGCTGTGGTGGGGGTGCCTCAGCCTCAGAGATGTTATTATCGAAGACCGTGCGAGGAGACGTTGAACGAACAAATAAACAAACAATCATCACCGAAGAAGATCTCAAACAGATCGAGCTTTTGGGTGATTCTGTAACATGGTATCGAGCCCGTGTCTATCTGCTGCGATGATTTCAAGTTCTAACAACGGCAGCATGGTTGAGATCTCATCAAATTTCTTCAAAGAACCCAAGGAAGGTGAACTACTGCTGTATCACCAATCACACACGCTGTGTGTTCTCATCAAGGTTCCCCAGTGGAAAAAGATGGTATAATCAAATAGGTGGACACAATAATGGTCGCTTAAATATATCAAAATATTCCAGTTCAAGTATCTCGGTACTTCACCCGGACAATGCAAAAAAAAAAAAAAAGAGGTCAGGCTACTTATCACGCATGTACATGTGCTAATCATAACACCAACTCTGCAAACGCAAAAAAATGCTGCACCAGGACCGGTGAAATAATATCGAAAAAGATACGGCGTGCCTCCTGATGAATCTCATTTCGTGCGTCACTGACGTTTAGCACAAGCGCTGGATTCGGCCTTCCTTTTCCTTTCCATGAGTAACTCAACTCTTCTCCTTTTTTTCTCCTTGTTCTTCTGCGGATCGCAGGGCATAATAGGTTAGTAACATTAGGCCATTAGGGGTGGGCACAAAACGGTTACCATGCTATACAAAATTTGCAATAGCGCTAAACTTTTGTCAGATGTGAAGAAGGATGATGAACTAACTTCTCTCAGCCGGTTTTAGCCGGTGTGACTCCAAACTGTATTTGCACACCCCCTAAGTAACATCTCAAAAGGCCATGACGGTTCAGTGGACAGAAAGGCAGTTTCAGACATCCAGCTAAGCATGATATCATGGTCTTTGCGGCATTAGAAATGCGCCCAAACAAATCCTCAAAAAGAAAAATGTGGATGTATACCTGGTAAGATTGGACACAGGTTTTGGTACTATTGGGGTTCAGATTTGGTACATACCAGAAAAAAAAGATTATGTGGTTCATGTGAAAGAATTTTGTCATGCCTTTTGGAATTGTAGATATATACAAATCACTGACAGTAGTAGTGACACAGTAATACAGTAAAAAAAGCCAATCTAAGTTTGCCACACAAAAAAAAGTGTCCACCCCAAAATATTGGCAAGTAAACCATTGCCCAAATTCAACAAATAATAGTAATGGCAAGTGTGGCCAAGTATTTACAAATACTCATTCAACAATGAATCTACAATGGTGCACAGGTAGAAAATACTAAGCAAAAAGGGGATATTAGTTGTGGGTGACGAATATATTGTATGGATCGATGCATATAAGCATAGAAAATGTACCATGATTGCTTCATAAAGACCTCTCTTCTTGCGGGACATGAGAGATAGATAAATGTCGTTATCGTCCTTCTCAGCTTGCTTAACAGGATCATCCACAGTCTCGCTAGTTTCCTCGGCATCATCTTCGTCCCCAACATGAGGTGGATCAACCGCTTTCTTACTTGACAAATTAGAGAAAGTGTTTCCCTCAGTTTCCATCTTCAACTCCTCACGGTATTTCTTCTCTCGCATCTCCATTACAAAAAAAGCAAAGTGCATAATAAAATCTTAAAACAGTAATAGAACTACACAACAAACCTACGTAATGAAACAAGGAGCTAACCTTCCTCTTCTTTTCAGCCACTTTCATTATCCTCCGACCTCTCTTCCCTTTCGCCACTTTCATTATACTCCGACCTCAATGCCTTCGCGGATAAAATCTACCGTCCTAAATTTCGTAACACATAAGCGGGATAGAGCACAGTGAACTAGGCGAATAAGCTTCACAATTGCACTACATTACTATTTAAAGCACGCAACTAGGCGAATCAGCTAAACTAAGTTGCCTTCGATCTCAGCCGGCAAATGTAATTGGTCAGAAAAATCCCACACGGCTGATTAACTCAGAACAGCCGAAAATTCCCGAGCGATCGTGTCCAGAAGCAACACCTAAGACACTATGCAGACGACACGATGGAATAAAGGAAGGACGAAGGGAGGGTTACCGGAGCGCGGTAGTGCTTCGGCGTGGCGGCGGCGGCGAAGGCAGCGATCGCTCTTGGGGAAGTAGGAGGAAAACGAGATGGGGGAGGTGGGTTTTGGGTTTGGGTTTACGAGTCGCTTCCCACCTGCCAGGTCTAGCGATTGCGATGCCAGCCCAAGACAAAGATGGGCCGCAGAGACATGAGGGGAGATGGTGGCCACGGGCTACAAAATACCGGATGGCTCAATGATGGGAATTCTGATGGCGTCGCTGCCTTGTTTCGGCCCAGAACAATTCACGCTCTTTTTTTTCGCAATAACATTCAAGTCAAATATTTTCACGAGAAATAGAGTGAGCGCAGCAGAAAAAGTTTTTCTATACTTATATTTATCTATACTATTATTAAAAAAAACAAACTTGTGTTGATACATTAAATCTGAACCCTTCAATATTTGATCAACGGTCTTGACAACTCAACACATCTTTTCGTTTTATGAAAATTACGGAATTTGCCACCGCTAAAAACAAAATGTTCCAACATAAGCCGAGAGCAGAAGCTCGAGCTCACGACCAGCTTGCTCATGGAGCCCGCCACGGCGACGTCCTTCCCGGTGGCGCGAGACCCGCCACCGCGGCCGGCGCCGTAGACGGCAAAGCTGGGCCAGGAGCCGGCGCAGCGCCCGCGACGACGTCCTTCCAGGTGGCGCGAGACCCGTAGACGGCGAAGCTGGGCTAGGGGCCGGCGCAGCGTGGATGCGGGCGCTGGGCGTTCCTGGCGACCATGTCTTTCGTCGTCACCGGCAGCTTTGCGTGGGCCGTGTACCAGACGCGCCGCAGCCGGCGGGACCTCGCATTCGTAATCGTCAACTACTACCTCATCATGACATTGTGTTGCTCTGCTGCTGCCTTGAGAAGCTGAACCTCCTGCGGCGCGACGACCCGGCGATGGCACCCGCCGCGCAGCCGGCGGGACCTCGCATTCGTAATCGTCAACTACTACCTCATCGTGACATCGTGTTGCTCTGCTGCTGCCTTGAGAAGCTGAACCTCCTGTGGCGCGACGACCCGGCGGCGGCGCCTGAGCGGCGGCCGGTCAGGATCGCCGTGTGGCGTTATCGGTGGTGAGCTCTGTACGCAATTCTAGGAGGTGATTTGGGGAGATCTCTTTGCTGTGCACATGACATGTATGATAGATTGTTGATGCTGGGATTTAGTGATTTGATTAGGTTCCACAGTTGGGATTATTTGGGGGATTTGAACTGCCAAGCTCGATTCCCACCGCGGTGGTGCCGAGATCCCGATCTGAACTGCCAAGCTCGATTCCCTGGTGTTCCAAATACGGTGGTCTGGAAATAGTTGGCGAGGAAGACTAGCGTCCCCGTGCTGTTTGTGCAGAGAAGGCGTTAACTACCTTTGTGCAGAGGCGGTGCATTTTTTTTTAAAGAAAAAGAAGCTGTTCACCTATGAACTTCAGCAGTTCAGTTAATTTTCGGTGCACTTCAGTTCTTCAGCAGACAGCAGTTGAATCTCTCTTCGTGTGCTCTTGGTCTGACAAAAGTTCTCATGGAGGACTGCCGGTGAAGCTCCGCCTCCCTTTTGCAGAGACGTCGACAAGTCCCAGGCTCCCAGCATCATTCTCTCTTGCTATTTCTTTGTGCATTTGATGTTCAAGCTGGCAAAGCTGGCTTCGGTTTGGAAAATGAATCAGATCAACATCGTAGGGGAACTGTGTGATCCACAACTGCGTCTTAATGCCTTGACCGCCAAGCTGAACAAATTTTGTGAACTTTCCCATAAAGATTGCACGATAGTTTATGGAATGTATGTAAATCATTCCACATCTAAAATTAGAAGTACATATATGTAATTATAATCTTTGAATATTTGCCGCTGACGAGGGGTTAACTCATCAAATCCCATGGTTAAGGACTTATGGTTGAGATATGGGGAGGGAACGTGGTAGTACTGGTAGTTTCGTCGGCTGACAAGCAGAGGCCAAGATTTATCCAGGTTCAGGCCCCTCGGGTGGAGGTAAAGACCCTACTTTCTGCTTGTCTGGTATTGATTGTGTGAGATTATGCGATTACAGGGAAGCTCCGGCGGAGATGTCGATCTCGCTAGGGCTTTTTGTCACGCCCCAAACCACGGCCTGGGAGAATGACAGCCCCGTACACTTATGGGTGAAGAACCATAAGCATACAAGGCTTAGAATAGTGAAATATCATCGACAAAAGCCAAGAAAGGTCTCCACTTTACTTATATCAAATATTACAAGTACAATTTATTTTATTACATTAGCAGCGGAATCTTCTCTTATTGTGTTTATCTTGACTACTACACTAGATGTCACCACATGGATCCTCGTCTATCACTTCTTGATCTTAACCTTCGTCTGCGCATACCAGATAAAAATAAAAGGACGTGAGTATGTTAACATACACAGCAAGAATAAACACAATTCAATGTCTTTGCACATATGCACAACTCATTAAAGCTCAACCATCCATATCGCCAACTCGAACCCGTTGGCATAATAAACCAAATATCACCAATTGTAGTATCATCACACAAATATCATATTTAAGTGTTAGTCTCTGCAGAGTATCAGCAAATCGATTGTCATAATCCCACCTTGCGATATTATCCCTCTGAGAATCACGTCGCCGAGTCCCCTACTTGTGTGGGCCTTCCCATCCGGGCCTTCTCATCCCACACCTTTCAGGTATCGACCGTCTCAGACTAGATACACCACGCTTTCCAATAATTTATGACCAATCGTTTTGTTGATATATGATTTCATATTTTATCTTGACCAATAACGACATACCAAAAGTCCTAAATATACGAAAAAGAGAAGCTCTAGAGATATGGGAAATTAATATCATAAGATACAAAGATAAGCAAAGCAACCAAATAAAATCAATCAAAGGAACATCAACCAAACAGAGATTTTGGTATACGCAGCTTGCCTTCAGTCTCCACGGAATTAAACTTCTGTCTCCTCAGGACCTAAACATATTACACATAATGTCCGTAAGTTGTGTTCAGTATACTGATGTTATTTTCTCAGCACGTTCACCATTTAATATTTAGTTAGATTAATCATGGATAAATTCTCCTTAAATACATGTACGGTTAAAATGTACTAGTTCTGTTGCCATGCATGTAGAGCTAGTCATCAAGATGTTTCTTTCATTCATTACTCTGTACACGTTACAAGTATGAGTCCATGCATAGCTTGGTTAATTCAGCTGATCAGTTCATGCGTGTCAAACACTTCTATATAAGCTTATTAATTCTTCTGAACAAAGATTATTTACACGGAGTCACCGTCGGATCGACCAGCATAGTCACACCGTAGCTCCGGCAGTTGTCGTGTCGCCGACGGCAAAACCGAGTAATAATATTATTAAAGACATGTTAAGTATTTTTTACAGGGCACTTCCTTAACTTGTTCATCATTAGCCATTAAACCCAATATATACGTGCAAAGTTCTTTAGCTCATTTAATCAGAACTAACAGGAAGCAAGTGCAACGTGCTCTGGATAGAATGGATCGATGGATCTTTTAGCATTTAGGAAAGCATTTACTAGTAGAGCAGCTAGGAGATCAGTATTGGACCGGAATAACCACCAGAAATAGACGAGCTAGTTGCTTACCTCTTCTTTGATCCCCTTAAATATTCCCACGCTGCTTCTTGCTTCTTCCTCTATTCTCTAAGAAGTAATCCTGCAGCCTAACCCAAAGAGCAGAGCAGGGAGCTTTTCCTAGCAGGTGGAACTCAAAGAAATGGAGAGAGAGGCTAACTTGGATTGGACGATGGCGAGAGGCTACAGGTGAAGGGGTATTTATAGGTCCAAACCTCGTACACGCTCATCAGATATTTTGTGCAAGCTGATAAGAATGAACGAGGAAACTTGGCTGCCAAGGAGCTAAATAAGAACAGAGCCTCCTTGCCATTTTTTTGAAACCAAGGTAGGAGATAAACCTCAGCTGTCCGCTGAAATATCTAGGATGCAGCCTTACCAGCAGCCCCTTGCTGTTTTTCCAAATTTACCTTTTTTTTTCTTTTTCTCACTACGTGTTATTTTCTTGTTTATGCGGCCAAGTCAATAAAATTAAATATGAACTTTTTTGGGTTATTACATCCTTCCCTCCTTATAAGAATTTCGTCCTCGAAATTTCAGTGACAAAATATTGCTTGCACCATTCCCATTGTTCATGTTGATACCATCCATCTACCATGATTAAATTATTATCTATAAGTTTAATGCCTAGTCGACACAAACACAATCAATAGGCGTAAGTTCAAGACAAGACATTTCAGAAACGAAAACACAACTCAATGGTGCCTTCATGCAAGTTCTATATTTTTATCACTTTGCACTTCATTGCAATTTTATATCACAAGAATTTTCTTTTACGTTAACACTTATTTTCTCATATCAATATATTTTTATGATTACTACCTCTTTTATTATAGGCTTTCATTGTTTTATTATATTATTCTCAAATTTTATCTTATTATTATGTGGAAACCTGGCTCTGATACCACTTAAAACTGTCACGCCCCAAACCACGTTCTGCGAGAATGACAGCCGCGGTTTCTTCAACCATAAGTGTACGGCGGCTGTCATTCTCCCAGAACGTGGTTTGGGGCGTGACACTTTTGGTGGTTCGAGTATGGCTTATCCAGGATCAACGGCCCACCCAGCCTTTATAAGAGGCTGGGTCTCGGGAGTCCGTAACCGACCCTGTTTATATGTAAGGAAAGTATAAACCACTATGCTATGTCTAATCTTGGAGGGTACTCCATCTTGTTGGGCCTTTCGTCATGGGCTTCATGTTAGGCTCTTGATAGTTGGGCCTTAGTCGACACGTGCACCAGGTATCCTCATGGTAGGGTACCGAGATGTATATCCTTGTCAGTAGCCCCCGAGTACTTGTCTGACTCGAAGAATCGGGCATGGACTCATTCGAAAGTGCACGTCATATGCTTCGTACTTGTATGCTGTAATTGGAATTCCTGTATGAATAGCACATGTTGGCTATGTCGAGTATTTCATCAACTTTGGTTTTTGCTTATGATAATCAAGATAATAGCTTAGTAGGCCCGGTACACTCGACGGATCGGGACCGGTTAACTACACATTCGGGTTAAAACCTTACTAGCTTTCAATCAAACTCGAGTCCCCGGACTCGAATCTGGAACAAACTGGTCAGACTCGACTAGGCGCGGAGGTCTTACTGAATCGATCTGCAGTATAACTTTGAAATTTACCCAACGCGTCCGTCGGATTTTTCATCATGTCTGCTGACACGAAAAGTTTTAAGGATTAACGTTGCTGGAACGGTCCTTAGCCCAGCTCGAAAGTTCGGCGGGTCTTACCTTTGCACTACGCATGCAGCATCCGAGGTCATTTGCGGCGGACGCAACTCGGGAAATTTTCGAGTATGGTTTTGCATTTAAACTTTGCATATGAACCGAGTCGAGTCTTTTGTCGACTGATACACTGTCATTATTCTATCGGGTGCGCGGCAGCGCTCCCGATGGGAGTAGCCCCCGAGATTGTGCTTTATTGCTTTGCAATGGAGGATAATCTCAAATCTTTTTATCCCTATATGCTTTAGTCGAAGAAATTTTTGATACGCTCCCGATGGGAGTAATATGCTTAGTCGAAGGAACGGTCGAGTGACCAAATTTTCCTTAATATTGCTCTTTCACACCCAACCAAGCAAGGCAGTCGATTGATCAATCTGCGTCGGGCGGACTCGAATGCTTTTCTGAATAGGGCGCTTGCAATGACGTCAGGGATGACGTTTGTGGCGACTGCGCTGCCTGACACGCGGTGGCGTGCGTTATGCTGTGATAGATGGGACGTACACGTCTGTGGGCCCACGATGCAGCCGTTTGGACTGGATTTGACCGTTCAGGCACGATTTCTCCAGGACTATGATGACGGTTCCTAGATTCCCGTGCGTAGTGGGCGGAGTGGCCGGCGACGGTTGCTCTCCACGGCTGCCACGTGTATGGCTGGATTTGCTACTTTGCCCACGACCTCGCATCAACGGTGCGGATTCTTTTGCGTTGAGGTTAAAAGGGTGCGGCGGAGTAAATAATATTTTTACTTGCCATTTGCTCTCCGCCGCCGCTGCTTCTTCTTCCTAGCGCATCGCCATAGCCCAACAGCCAAGCTTTTGCACCCACCATCACGATGACGAAGCCCGCGACCGGAAGGGCAGGAGCGCCGCGAACGCGTCGGCAGACAGCGCCGCTGGAGCCGCTGCTAGCGGTTTGAAGAGGGACAAAGGCTCGTGGACCAAGACCACTTGCAGCAAGAGGATGCTCACCGGCCTGAGGAACGACGGGCTGATTCCTGCGGACGCGTCGCAGGTTCGCATCCCCGGCGCCGAGGTAATCCCGCGCCCAGGCCCCAATGAGCGGGTCTGTTTTGTGGATTTTGTGAACAGGGGCTTCTCCTTCCCTGTTCACAACTTTCTTCGTGCACTGATGCACGTTTATGGAGTGCAATTGCACGATTTTACGCCCAATGGGCTTTTGCACATTGCGTGTTTCTTCGTTCTTTGTTCTTTGCGAGTGCTTCTTGGGCGTTGCGCCCCACTTCGGGCTGTTTCGCCGCATCTTCAACGTCAAGCGCCAGCACAGTGTCAAGGGACCTGGTGGTTTTGGAGTACAGACTCGACCTGACGTCGAGTACTTCAAGATCAACTTCTGGAGTCTGTGCAAGGATGGCGCCAAAAGTGGTTCTACATCAAGGATGTGACCATAGGCACCCAAGCGTTCGGGTTGCCTCCCTTTGACGCAGACGCCCTGGTGAAGAAGAGGCCATCCTGGATCGCCCAGCCGACCGAGTCGAAGCCGAAGAGGCTGACATTCTGATGGAGAAGGTGCTAAAGCTTCAGACCACTGTTGGTCGGGAGGTTACGGGCATCCATTGCTAGCCATTTTGCCAAGAGGCGAGTGCAGCCCCTCCGAGCCCGAGCTCATGCCATGTGGGCATACAGTGGGTTTCTGATCCAACCCGCTCACGCGCAGTGGAACTTTCTGATGCGGAAGCAGAGAAGTTGGTAAGAAGCCTTACCAAACTGACTGATGAAGAGCCTTGCGAGATGAACTCGCCTGTGGCTCCTTATGAAACCAGCAACCCTCTACCAGAGGTAACAGTCGATACTATATGTAAGTTGATATGTTATGCATGTGCGATATTGATTCCTTTGCTGTTTCTGTGTGCAGGGACACAGAATGTATGAGTCGATGCCTCCTCTGCCAGAGAGCGGCCCAGTGCGGACAATGAGCCACTCGAGGCGGGCTCTGATGATGAAGTGACCTCACTCGCCACCGCACATACGCCAGACGCCATGAAGGCGATGCTGAGGTGCAGGCCAAGCAGAAGCGGTCGCGCGAGGAAGAAGACACTGCTGACTCAGAGGAGAAGGAGGGGAACGAGACGGAGTCGACGATGGCGCCACTCGATATCCCTCCGATTCGCTCGCTTCCCCCACGACCCCCGAAGAGATCACGCCCCAGCATGGGTGTGCTTGCACCTGGTCGAATGGTCGACCTTACTGAAGAGTAAGTAGTATGAGCATCTGCTTTTTGATGGTTTATGAACGTTGCCAAGTTGTTTACTTAGCATGTGTGAAACAGCGTGTCCTCGGATGAGGATTTGCCACCGCCACCTCAGATGGAGAAAGCAGTGCGGCGTCGACTGCTCGGAGTTTGCCACCAGAACAGCCGCCAACCGCTGCGACTCCGGCTGCCGCGGACGCGGCCACACCATCTGAGCCTGAGGTTGCGGCTGACAAAGAGGAGGCAGCAGCGACAGGCGTTCCTGCGTCGACTTCCTCCTTCTTGAATCATGTAAGCTTGTTCTTTTGTACCATAGTTGAATCATTAGCGGGTGTTAAAGCTGTTCATAGACCCGATAAATCTATTCTGAACTTTCGCGTGTTGTGATGTAGTCATTTGTACAAGAGCTACTGAAGGCAGGCTCCAAGTATGTACACATGGAGACGGAAGTCGCCACCTTGCAGCAGCAACTCGAGGATGCGAAGAGTAAGTATCCTGTAATGAGAACTCGAGTGTTTTTTATGTGACTATCTTTTGCAGCATGTTGAGGAAATGCTTATGTGTTTCGCAGAGTCAGCGACTGCCGCTGCAGAAGAGATGGGCAAGGCTACCCGTCGAGTTGCTGATCTGGAGAAGAGGCTGAAAGCAGCCGAAGTTAGGGAAGACCAGGCAATTGGTCGACTTTCTGCTGCCAGCACCACTTTGACAGGTATGCAATTTTGCCATTGCATTAGATATTTGAAGTTGTTGTACTATGCTTCTGAACATGGTATTTACATGCTATGCTAGGTGTGATGGACGGCCCTACTGCCCCTGGCAAGCAAAACATTGGCGCTTCACTTGATGAAAGTGTAGCTGTCGCAGAGGTTGCCAACAGTAGGGCAGGGGAGATGCTGACGAAGGCGGCGAGTGCTTTGGGCGCCCTTCACAGCAGCTTCTTCCCAGATGATGAGCTTCCATCTACGTTTGCAGAACTGGTGGAGCTGTTCAAGCCCGAAGGAACTGCCGTCGCCGATTTCTGTCGCGAGCAAATGGTAAGTGTGCAGACTACTTTTCTCATGTTGCTCGCGCACGGAGTCGAGGCGGATTTTGACAAGGTCACGACGAAGTTCCCGAGGGGGCCTGGCGGCAAAACCGTCGGGTTAGGCACTTGGATGGAGGCTGCCCAAAAGTATGCTCAACAGCTTGTATCAACTGTTGAAGACAGGGCAGCCAAGGTTCAGGCGAAGAAGGCTTCCTCCAAGAAGTCGATGACTAGCGAGTGATTCCCTCGTCGCCTAGTTTTAGGGATTTTTATGATTTTGCTTTTGCTGTTAAAAAACTTCAGACTTCGTATTTGTGCTTCATGAAATATGAACTCCAGTTATCGGGAGGTACAGCCCCCGAGCCTTTTGCTTGATTCTTCTT